>LJPI01000743.1:0-60057 GCA_001430955.1 Chrysosporium queenslandicum | reverse complement strand
TACAGAAAGACCAAGGAGCTACTCGATGGCTATGACAGGACGATCGCAAACCACAAGAACTTTTTTGCCCTGAATAAGCAATACCTTGGTGAAGTGTATTCCGCCTCCGGGTTTCGATTGACTCCTTCACCAGCACAACTCGCATTAGACTGGGCTCTTATCAAGGTAGATACGCAAAGAATGTCCAAGAATGAAGTAAGTCCAGGCTAAATCTCATATTCCATCTGAAAGCCTTCTTAACACTATGGTTGTTCAAGTCCTTTCTGGACGCAGCGCTTATGCACCGTTCGAGAATCGGATAACAGGCCAAGTGAACCTGACTCCCGAACATGCAGTTGGCTTAATCCTGCGCCGGAGGCTTTTTTCGGGCCATTGCTCCTCAGGTTCCGAGAGTATCAAATGCGAGTATATACCCGTTTCGGGCTCGAGGTTACTTTGGACGCACAAAGAGAAGGAAACGAAACCGAAGGGACTCAAAGACGCATAGATGATTGACCCAGATGGCGAAGAATGTCTGGTACTGTTTTCTCCAGGACCGTGTCTCTGGGTCTTTCTTGCTTCTTGGATCTTCCGGGATTCTTTAGGTTGTACGACAATGCTACTCTTATTGGGAGTATGTACTGTACGTACAACAATGGAAAAACCCTGGGGCTTTTAGGAATTCACTGCTATGCGGATCGGAATGTCAAACCAGCCACGCATATAGCCTCTTATCTTGGGTTGAAGAGCTGTCTTTCGTTCTCGACTCCGATATCCGCTTTTGCGGTCCCATCGAGTGTGACCATGATACTGCGGCTTACTACGTTCCAAAAGAAAATTAGAATCTTCGCAAGGAGCATTATTGTTGTTGTTGATCCCTGTCCTGTTCCATCACGGGTTTGACCGGCTTGGTTGCCTACAAGCATCAAGCCTCTGCTGAAGCAGAGTTTATGTCTCGAATGGACTTGCTCTTGGTGGCGCGGCTTGCTAGAAGTAGATACTTAGGTAAATAAATACGACCGCTACTCCGCACATGCATGGCTTGCTTGTTCGAGGTTTCTTACAGCACCGCATTCCTAACTAATTGAGTGATTTGGTTGCGAAAACACCCGATCAGCTATCCGAAACACGTAGTGGAGGGCCCTCGAGCAAGGAGAAAAAAGGAATTTCGGTGTAGCGATTACCAATAACCAAGGAGAAGGTTCCAATCGAAAAAAAGAGCCTTGAAGTAGTGATCCCGAGATATAGGGACTTGGGTTGTACCAAATGCCTCGTCCGGGAAGTTCCAAGCCATTGGATCATCACTCGAAGTCGGGGCAGGTTTCCACCTGCGCTTGCAACCGCTTTTTCCCCCGAGCGGCCTGAGCGCGAAAGGAGGGGGGCTAAGTCAAAATGAAGAAAAGAAAAAAGGGTCAAAAATGAATAAACAACACAATTTCTCTCACCAACCAGAAACCCAAGCTGGATATCAAAATGGATTGTTGACGTGATTTTCGGCCAGGCTGGATTGAAACCTGCTGGCAGAGGGTCCCCCGCAGTTTCCGGGGGATTGGTTGCAAACGGTCTGACCCCCCCGGCCGGCTGGGAAAGGCGGTGTTTCGGGGGCCAGAACAAAATAAAAGAGAGACACGCGTCAAATCCCAAAAAATGGGAAAAACGCTTTGGTCGCCTCCGTGCATCTTCCAAAGGCTGGTCGTTGGGTGGACGCTGTGACACCCACACCAAGATGTAACGGAAATGGAGGGTGAGCCCCGGGAGAAAATCGTTTCCCAACAATCATCTAGTTCGCCCAGACACCATCATCATCGCATTGTGCAGAGCATTTGAGGATTGTATGGGCCCTTCCCGTCCCGGGGCGGTGGTAGCTAATCGGATCGTTGCGCGGATTGGGCCCCAAGTCTCTTCTTTTTTTTCTTTCCCTTCGAGGGTTTTTGCTTTTGAAATTCAACGGCAGACTGGAATAAGCGGGGGTATCCCACGCGCTGTCTTGTGAACGGGGCCAGACAAGGCAGGAATTTGTTTGCGGTCTGCATGATTCACGGGTGGAAGGGGGGAGAAAAAGGCGGACTAATCATGGGGTCGTTCTCCAGGCCCAGATCCCGGTTTCTTGTTTGACAGCATATGCGCGGATCTCATGGCTGTAACATCGCCGTCGCCGAGGGTGCTTGGAGAGTGGTTACCTTGCTGCTGGGAACACCTGTGTGGCACGGATATGTTACACGCAAAAACTGCCTGTGCATGGCGACGTTCCCGATATTGGGAGGCACTTCCGTCAAGAAAGAAAAGAATGAATGAATCTTTGTTCTGCC
The DNA here is from genome assembly GCA_001430955.1 of Chrysosporium queenslandicum. Taxonomy (NCBI): domain Eukaryota; kingdom Fungi; phylum Ascomycota; class Eurotiomycetes; order Onygenales; family Onygenaceae; genus Chrysosporium; species Chrysosporium queenslandicum. The sequence goes on along the minus strand of LJPI01000743.1, from coordinate 57,769 downwards.
GAGGCCTGTGGAGACACTTCTTCAATTGCCACTCGGCTGGCTTGGACTGGACGCGTTCATCATCGCCATCGGTCCATGCATTACAGCGCATCATGCCTGGTGGTGTGATGTGTTGGAGGCTCCCTGTGCCTGTTTGCTGCTGCAAGACGAGACATGTTGAGATGCACCAGTCCCGAAGGGGAAGGCTGCCAAGACTGCCGTCGGGGCGATGAATTACCGAATTTACCTGACCTGTTTTGTATGTAATCTATGTATGTAAAGATAATACACGTATCAATACATATCGTGGTATTATTCGAGCTCACCAGGTGACTTCCCGATTCGGCCAGCTTTGCCTCGGGTGATCTCCGTCGAACGAACGTCCCTCTATATATAGCTCGATCGCATGCTGCTTCTTTGCACAGAGTCATCCTACAGCGGGTGCTGCAATTGTTCAAACCAGAAGACTCCTCGACCTCCGTTGAGCTTCGAGAGAAGAGTGGGATGTCTACAGTACAGACTACAGCGCTGGCCGGAGGCTGTGTCTCTTTTCGAGTCCCCTTCTCTTTAGGATTGACTGTTACAGTGCCATAAATTGGCTGGGGCAGCCCAGCAATGCCATGCGTTTCTCTCACTGCATACTAAATATTTCGCTGGCAATTCTTACATTTGCTGAAACGTGCTTCAGCTTTGCAACATCTTTCTTATGTCTGTTTTGAATATGGACAGGTTGTCTAGGGCCATGACTTGAAAAGGAATACCCTCGCGACCACTTCACCAAGTGCTCCAAATATCGCTATGCCGTGGACGAGCTGTGTTGAGCGGACAGTGGCAGGAGGGCGAAACTCAACTGAGTCGAGCAAATCACCGAAAGATGAAGAATCCCATCTAAACCGGCCAGAGCCAATATTGTCCGCTGACCTATTCTCGGCATCCCAGCATTCGTATTTGGGATTGCATTTTGTTGATGTTTTAGGTTGCTGTTTCACGGTCGATTTGAAACGCGATGCCCACCAAACGATCCTTGTGCTGCCGATGGTTAAGCAAGATGCTGAAACAGTGAGACAAAGTTGATTATCTCGGCGCATAGAACGACTCGAGGGGGACCATGTCTCTAGAAAGATTTTCGGTACAGGCTGTCGAAATCGATTTTTCGAGTTCGACGCCACTTTGCTCCAGAGATGAGCCCGCCATTCTCAAACAACACGAGACGAATGTCCCATCAGTGTGCAGGATAAACAGGTATCGAAACAACGGAAACGCTGGCTTTGAAATTATGTCATCTGGGGCCTACTCCATTCCTTCGGATTGCGAAGTCCCGCGGAGGAAAAATTGGTCGTGGAACAATTGATCGAGGTGGCTGTGTCTGCAAAGAGTAGAGTGTGATTCCTTTTTTTACCTTTTTGGTTCTTTGCTTTTCGCAATGCACGGTTCCTGATTGCTGGGCACATTCCAATGACACATCTTCCTCACCCTCCGCTGTTTCCCGAAAATTCCTGCGAGAGGATTCAAGCTGTGAACACCTCGCTGTCGTCGTACATGGCCCCAGATTCGGATCCTTCCCAGGCGGCGAAGAGCGTAAATAGCCTCTTGGTGTTCCTTCGCAGAGATTATAAACTATGAGCTCGCGTCTGCGTCTGCGGTGTCGTTGTCGCTTGCCAAAGTTGGGTTGGAAAGCACTGGCCATGTTGCACAACTGGTACACGACATTCCCTGCGGCCAGCCGTCTATCCAATTGACTGGAATCAACACTCGTACTCGCATGCGATCATCATCATGATTATATTCTTCGACCACAAGTTGTTTTCCTGAAGACCATGCTTTTTCCTTTTACTTCCCGGCATCGCAGTCCACCTCGAGGCCTCGGTTTTAGTTGCCGAAGTAACTCCTTCTGATCCTTCTGCTACATTTTAGATAAATCACTTGGTAATTACCGACGCAAAGCGACTGTCTAGGGCCAGTCGCAGGCCTCGACGACTGTCGTCGACACCCTGGATGCATCTGATTGCGTATTCACCACGCCCCAACTAAGCTGCATGGGGATTAGACGATGCTTACCCCAGGCTTATCCAAGATCTTCTTTCAGAGCTAATCGATCAGCCACCAAATTCAATGAGGAATCATCGAGGCTTAATGTGCAGACAAGGAACGACGCAAACTCGAGGGATGAAAGCCCATGCAAGCACTGCAAATGAGCTGCTCAGATGCAGGAACACGACAATGTTTGTACGCCGACCTTTTCTTTTGTTTACCCTGCTGAGTTGTTGTGGAATTGCGATCTCGCACTTAGCAAACCCCGGCGGGTTATGATCTGCTCCCCAGGTTAATTATTTCTGTTCCCTGATCTTCCCCAGCGTATGATTGATTGGTGATCTCACGGAACTGAAACAGGACGCAACCTGAAGATCTCAACCTGGACGACTAGCTGTCGATCCTATTATATTTATTTTATCTCCTGGCAAGCCTGGCAATGACGGCTTTCTACGGTTCTGTTGCAGCAGAGCCTGAGGAGGCAGCTCTTTTCACAATCGCCTGCTCCAATGGCAGGATTCTGCGAGGAGCATTAACTACGGCTTGTGCGACCTTGGACGGGAAACAATGCATCCATACCTTGTCCTTTGAACAGGGTACTGTTTAAACTCTGATATCGTATTCTGCCCATGTGGCAGTGTCCTGTTTCGCGCAGGATTCTTCTCCCTTCGAGGACTGGCCCTCCTCGAAACCTATAAAGTACGATGGAGTGGACTGGCCTGCATCTTGCTTCTCCACCGAGGTTGTCAATATTCTTCTCATTCTCTCGCATTTCCATCTCAAATTCCCTCACACAAATTGAAGCTCGGGCTGAAACTTGACGCCATTCCATCCAACATGACAAAGGGTATTTACTATCTGTCCCTCGCTCTTGCGAGCGGCCTCGCAACTGCGAAGACCATCAAGGTCAAGGTTGCCGACGGCGGTTTGAACTTCAACCCCGATGTCATCCATGCCGAGGCAGGAGATGAGGTTGCCTTCGTCTTCACTCGCGGCACCCATGACGTGACTCTGGGACAATTCGACTCGCCCTGCAAGGCTGCGCCAAACGCATTCTGGTCTGGCACCATCAACATTCCCTCCGGCATACAGGGCAATGCCACCTTCACCATCCCCATCCGTGACACCGACACCAAATGGATCTATTGCAGCGTTGGCATGCACTGCCAGCGTGGCATGGTTGGCGTGATCAACCCACCGTGAGTGTTCTCCCATATTGCGCGGCACCATCAGATAAAGCGAAAGCGCTAAGCTGATTCGTGTAATGAAATAGCTCCGGAGGCAACCAGAATATCGATGCATTCAAGGAGGCCGCTGTGGATGCACCAGAGAGCAATCGCCCCACAGCAATCAACGGCGGTTCGCTGATCATCGGTGGCGATCTTGACATCCCTGGATTCCCCGGCATGGACGATGAGACCAGTTCTTCCCGGTCCCCCAGTGCCACCGCAACAGACGAAATCCGTATGTGAACTTCCTTTGTTATCAATTTGCACAAACTACCCTATGTCCAATTGCTGATCCTTTTGCTCCTTTCGCATAGCAACCGCAACCTTGATCCCTCCATCGAGCACTGATGCCGGTGCCTCCAGCACTGGCGCTGGAGCTTCGACCACCGCCAGCGGAACTCCACCTGCCACCCAGACATCTAACACCGGCGCTGCCATTAGTCAAAACGGCCTGTTGGGAGCGGTTATGACTGGCTTGACTGTTGGTGTTGCCTGGTTTGGATTGATTTAAAAAGATATGATTCGGGGAAACTAGATGTCTTAACATATAACGGTTCTTTCTCTTTTTTGGGTATAATATATCTTTTTTATTTCGTATCTTGTGCTTTTGATTAGGGGGACATAATTTTGAGACGCAAAAGGCATTTTAGCAACCTAAATAGCCGGGTGTATACTGATCTCATTGCACGTATAGAGTCTGGTCTGTCAATACACCAGAGCTTGCATTTCTACTCTTTGTTTTTGTTTTTCTCCTTGTTAGGCTGTCCCAAATGTGTGTGTGCCCCCTGTGGATGTCTCCTGAAAGATGGAACCCATTTCCTGGGTTTGACTTTCGACTCGCGTGGTGAGTGGAAACGCTGCAATCATCATTCTTCCGAAGGAATTATTAGATACCCCTGTATGTCCATATTTGTCTGAGCTGATGCCGACACTTGAAATATACCATTCGCACGGCGCATTTCATCGCCTTGGATAGTGGCAGGGCAGCACACTCGACAAACTGGAATTTCCCGATCAATACTCGAGCAATGCCATTGTGCTTTATTGAGTAACACTCGGCCTAGCCACCCAACCACCATATATAAGGATTTTTCCCTATCAATGGGGAGATTCCCGGCACATGACTGTTTTTCCGTTCGAATTCGCATTCTGCTGACGGCGGTTGGGGTGTGTGTATCGTTGCAACACAACAATACCCACACCCCAATAGCAAGACTCAGAATACGTCTTGTCCAAAGGTATTCAACACCCTTCTTTCTTGCCATTCACGGCTTTCAATATGCAATTGGGTTCTCTCCCATTATGGGCAGATTTTGGACGGGAAAAATGGGACTCGACGAGATGGGAGAGAGAGCGCATATGTTTCCTTTCTCCTCCGAACGTTGAGTCTGCTTTTTCTTCGTTTTGCGATAGGCTGGGTTGAATTTAGTACGCATTTTTTTTACTTCAAGCGCAATTTGCATTCTTATCTTGAGCATCTTTATTACTTTCTCGGGAGCTCGGGAGCCTCCAGTGAGGTTTAGCGATTTGAATTTACTGTTTTTGGAGGGCAATTGAAGAAGATACCCGTCGCTGTTTGTGAGATTTGGCAGGCCTGCTGGCAGGGTTGCGGAACAAACAGCGTGCAGGGCATTGTATGTTCTAGAGGAGATATCTCTGGAGTGGAAATCTCGAACGAGTAAGTTGGCTTGTTGAGGATATGTAAGGACTGTCAGAGGCTGATATGCGCCACAAAGACTCATTCCATCCGATCCCCAAATCAATTCGTCGAATATCAGGAAGTTAAGAAAGAAAAATGGCGTACGATTTCGGGAGATCGCATAATACCAGCATTGCAGAGCAGCAGCGTGTTAACCATGGTCCATTTGTCATTCCCCACCCGATGCATAGTACCAGGGAGGAAATGCCATTTGGATTGGCACTGGCCGGAGCAAGGCGTATCGACTACGAACGTATCCAGATTCGCATCGCTGCTATGCAGCATGGGCTCAAGGTCCTTGTTGAACACGGCGGGATGATAGTTAAACCAGCAAACCCCAACTGCAAGGCACAGAAGATACTCGAGATCGCGAAGGACTTGGATGGAATCTATGATCGTCAGTATAGCAAGAGGATTTTCACGTTCAAAGACACTCCCGTTGGATTTTACCGGAGCCATTGGGATAGTCCTGGGAAGATCCAAAAGCGAATTCATCGTGACAGACAGCTTGCGATGAATGTCCTCGCGAGCCTTGCCAGGGGGCTTTCCACTAGACAGCAGGAAAGATTGGGCTATGAACAGCCGTTTCGTCCAACGAGACTTCAAAATAACACCCAGAGGCAGAGCAGATATACCGGCAAGCTTGCCCAGATACGTATTTCCACAGGTGTTCATGGCTCGCCAACGCCAGGACTGATGTGCGGTGACCCATCTAGTCCCTATCCAACTCACGACCAGGAGATCTTCCGTGCTTTATTTCCCACACTCAGAGACATTGCAGAAAATTCAAACGAGATAATTTCCCAGCCCATCCAAGACTACGGGAAGAAGGTGGTCGTCAAACAGATCATCGAGGAAGCAATTGCAATTGCGAGTACAGGGGAGAGACCTAACTTGGACGAGTTGGCCAGAAAATATCAGGAATATATGGCCAGTGTCCAGAGTTATCAGAACCCAAAGTACAATGCAGTTATGCAAAAGAGCTACCAGGAGTCGCTGGCAAAGCTGCAGCCATTTCAGAATCCACTGCCTTTGGAGAGGGAGCCGCGGCAACTGGTGCAAAGACCTCAGGTCCAACAGTCATCGCAGGACCAGAATGTTACTGGGAACGCACAGCAGCAATCGCAGAATAATGCTACCCAGGAGGCACAGCAGCAACAGCAGCAGCAACAACAACAGCCATCACAGCAGTTACGAGACCTCTCGACATTCCGACGCCGAATATTCGAAACTCAACAAGCATTGCAGCGCCAGCAAGTCTATCAGGACTTCATGGCCGAAGAGATGGAGTGTATGCTGTACCGGGCCGACGAGAACCAGGACTATGAACCGATGGAGTTGAAGGCACGTCCAACCATGCCGTTGTACGCGGATATCGTTCAAGACGAGGCCCGGATCCAGGCCAACTTTGATAATTTCTTTTGGGCAGTGCACAGAGAGCATTCAAACTGGTTTCGATTGATGTGGACGGATGCCATGTGCCCTAAATTGCGTCTCAGATATAATCCGTGTGCTAGATTTTGCCCTCTTCCTCCACCCATTCCAGAGGGAGAGTTTGAAGTTGAACTTACTGATGCACAAGCTTTTGCTTTGATTGACAATATGTGAGCTGCGACGGCGTATCGGAGGTACTGGCGCTGGTTGTTTTAGGGTTATGATGTTGAGGGTTGGCGTTGTGCTTTGTTTCTATACCAAACAGGCGTTTCGTATTTCGTATGAAGGTAGGAGGGGATTACTTGACTGGTCAAGAGGTGAGGGTGAAAGAGAAGGTGGAAACCGGGATATTTGAAAGATCTTTCTCAATGTTTTGCATTTGTTGCTGTAGTTAGAAACGAGAGACTATGACTGCAAGGTCCAAGGGTTGGACACCCGAAGCTAGGAAATCAAAGACGAAATTATGCATCAAGTCGTCGACTCTGGATTTCCGTTCCCATACTCTTCTCAAAGTCGATTTTCTTGTGTAAATCGATTCTATGACCCAAGCCTCGTCGAATAATCCAGTCCTTGCTCGTGATCACTTCCTCAGTCATTCCATTCGGAAGCGGTGGGATCCTGGGACTACCCTCTAAACGCCTAAGAAGCACATCTTCCTCCGGACGAGAAAAATACACCAGACTGTACCGCGTAGTGTCCGCCTGGGCACCGGGCGGAGAAACAACTCTATGGATGTTAGATCTCAACAACCCATTGGTGAACTTGACCATCGCATCACCCAGGTTGATGATTGCATGCCCCGGGAGCGGGCGAACATAGCACCACTCTGAATTCTTGCCTGGTGGTAGAATCTGCAAACCACCAACACGACTGAACAGAACGGTCACACTGCCGAAGTCAGTGTGTTGCCCGAGAGCTACACGTCGATCATCCATTGGCTGCGGTGGAGCCTTGATAAAGCGCACTTGGTCACCAGTGGCATGGTCCAGACGGTGCATGTTGGCCAGGTTTGATGCTGGAAGTTGCAGGTGCTCATTGAGGAGGTTGAGGACAAGAGTGACGATGGCGTGGGCATTGGTCATGAAGGATTTGAGTAACGGGCTGGACTCGTGGAGCACATCAGGGGCTGGCCAGTGGTCAGCGACGTCGAGAATGTCGTCTTTTGATACCTGCGTTTGGTCTCTTTTAGCATCGTGGTAGAAATCACCTTCGCGTCCTATCGAAGGGAGGTGCTTTTTCAACTCCATACTGGGCCAACACGAACATTATAGAATTCATTACGGTCTGGATTCCCGTCTTTATCGACGATAGATGCGCCAGCTGCCTTATAGCCGAAGTACGAATTCTTCTTGCTAAAATCATATTTCTTCTTTTCTTCGATATCTAGATCGAAGAGACGTTCACCGACACCAAACAGCCTATCGGCTTCATCAAGAATAGTATTCCCCTGTTCAGTGTCGCGGAAGTCAAGATAGAAGAACCCTAGATCCTCACAGGCGGTACAGAACCGCTTGACTTCATCTTTGTCATTCCTGAGCAGCCTCTCAAGGGAGAGCCGAAGAAGGGGAGCAGTGGCAACGTCGACCGGGAACGGAGGAAGGTCTGGGAAGTTTTCTTCAAAGGACATGATGTCTCGTTAGTAGCTGTGATTGACACACTGGCTTCCAGAGAATGAACCGGCTTGCTTTGGACAACATGGTGAATAAGAGGGCCCAAACAGCTTTATACTCGCCAATAATTGAACGACAAGCAGCGAGACGCGGGGAAACCTGGAGATGCCGAGGGGATTTGGGAGCGGATGGAGTTGGAGAGCTGTGGTTGAACGTGTTGGAGACTAACGATCCTAGCGTGTTACCGGCATGAAGTCATCACCAGGAAAAAGCCGCTGATCACTCTTCTTCCCGCACTCGATCTAAGAGACTTGTCTCATATTCAAACAAAAATAATTGATCTGGACATGGCGACGCCGCGAACGCCTACCAATCAATCCCACGCGGCGCACCGGCTTCTCTCTCGCGCACATTCCCCAGACACAGCAGACCAGCTCTTCACAGAGAAGATCAAGCAGAAACCACTCTATCTACGGCCGACCTCGCCCACTCCTACAGACAACCGAGAGCGCAGGCGCCTCCATCGTCTACGGAAGAAAGAGTATTTCCTGCGCAAGCAAAAGCCACAGCCACTGACGGCGCGAGAGAAAAGGGCCTTGGGCGTTCATGACCTGCCGAAAGATGAAGTCAAATACGATATCTTCAAGAAATTGAATGGACTATGGATCGAATACATGTGGGAGGTGCTGGATCTGAAGAAGCCACAAGTGGTCACGGCCATGATCCACGGTGCAAAACTTGCGAGTGCGGACTTTCACGGCGCGGAGCTTCAAGTGGTTCGGAGTCGCTGCGTTAGCCGGGTAGGTGTCAAGGGCATCGTGGTCCGAGATTCGAAGTTTGCGTTTGTGCTTGTCACGGAAAAGAATGAGATGAAGAGTAAGTTCTGCTCTATTCGAAATCTGTCATCTTCTACGCTTCTATAAATACGGCCATGGACGCTGACAGCTCGACCTTGCAGCGATACCAAAGGAGCAGACAGTTTTTAAATTCGAAATACCGATGCCAGTCACTCCATCCACAGAAGAGACACCAGCTCATACGTCGGATACGCCGAAAAACCTGGTCTTTGAACTTCACGGAAGCCAGTTCGAGAACCGCCCTGCAGACCGAGCGAACAAGAAATTCAAATGGAGGAATCTTGATTATCTGTGAAAAAGGATTCTTATCCTCTCTCTCTTACCCTGGCATATTCACAAAACCTGCCATAAATCCTTTTCGGTTAAGATCAAGTGTCTCAGGAAATGCAGTGTGCTTGAAACAGGATTCATAGGTGCGAACAGGCGGCCATCTTCTGAAGCGGAAATGGCTTCCAATATTCGCCTTTCTGAAGATGCAGAATCTCTTCAAGAGTGAAATCCTGCGGGTCTAGAAGGTCATAGCCTCCGGCTCTGGGTATGCCGGAATAGCTCCTCTCAGTTCTGCAAGGCTATGACCAAAACACTCCATGGCAGTCCAGGCACAGGCGCCTGAGAAATCGTCCTGAAGCGGATGTTTGTGCAGACGCAAAGGGACATATATTTATCTCTACACTAATGTTGATAAATACATTTTGTAGAGCACTGTACAATTATGTTCCTGATTTTCCATCAACTGTACAAACTGCTTTGTGAAGAAGAATGGTCAGCACATGGTGGGCATCATTTGTTTCATCATTTATGGAAGCTGGGGAAGTTTCGACAGATAGAACCCATTGTGACTATTGTCTGACAATCTAGCAATCAACCTGTCGCATGGTATTTGGGATAAAGTGCCTTGCTCGACCGCTTGGTTTGGCTATACTTAAATGCCGTGTCGGCCAGCATAAGTCGGGCATTGTCCACAGCGTAGTACTATTACATCCCGGCCCATTCCAAACTAAACGTCCTGACGCCCTTTCCTGTCGTTTGGCCTGGCTCACAGGGCGGAACTTCCCCGCCTATCAGATATCCCTTTTTCACGCCCGTTCCCAAACGGCCGCCAACGACCAAGTCCATTAGGTTGATTTCCTCGTCCCATTCCGAGGCGACAACTAGAAAGTGGGAGTGAAACCGAAGTGGGTCGCCAGGGTAAGCCATGTATTGGCAGCCAAAACGGAGACCAGGAGACAAGAAGTATCCCTCAGAGTGCAAATGGGCGTATAATGGATATGATGACGGGACTGTGGGTAGATATCCTTCACATATTGATGGAGGTCTAGGGAAGAGAGCAAGAGAATTTGACGGAGTAATACCAAACGCCGTTGTTGCGACATCAAGGGTACTGGACTCAGTGGATTGAGTGGCTTCGTTAGTATGGTCATCTACAGAGCCAGACGGCAGCTCCTCTGCGTATCCCTGTCCAGCTTGTGAAGAACCTGTCGCTTTTGATGTATCTGAGGTACGGGACTTTGATTTCTTGGATTGTTTTAGCGCTTTCTCCTTCAGCTGCTCTTTTCTGCTTAATTGGGCTAGCGCTGCTTGACGTCCCTCTTGCTCCAGGCTTTCGAGATGGCGTCGCCGATCCTCATCAGCCAAATCTTTCATTCCTTGACTGTGGACTTGTGCGTCGTGCACAATATACGCGATTCCCTTTTCAACCAATAGCCTAGCCTCTTCAGGCATCAACTCCAGCGGCAGGCCCAGAAAGATATTTTGCTGAGGAATCTGAGGAAGTGTTCCCATGAGAACACCACATATATTATGTTCCCGGCGGAGGTAAGTTACCGAATCCGCTGAAAAGAGGAAATAATGGCCCGATATCAAAGATATAGGAATCGGGAGTGCTGGAGAGTTGGCCATGACTGGCACTATTAATCTGAACCGTTACCTAAACTAGAACGACCGGTTAGCTTCAATTAATATGCGCCGGTCAGAGATTGTATGCAAAGAAAAGAGATAAGTCATATATAGGATACATTTCTCAATCATACTACGTCCCTTGAGGACTTCAGGGGATTGACAGATTATGTATTTGGAATAATCATGTAGATAAAGATGTGCAGGAGCATAAAAACTTACCATTAAGTAAATATCCTGAACGCTGTCTTTGCTTCATTTGGAGTGCAAGCCTTGGTGCAACTGTCGTTGTCTCAGTGTTGAGAATGCGTGGAAAATTTTCTAGTCAATGAGGGCGGGCCGGGCTCGCGCTCGGGTCACGTGTCAGATTTCGCTTTGCCAAGACTCCCAGGGAGTTATTCCGCAAGCCGTCTGATCTCGACTGAGCTCCTTCGCGTTTCCACAGCAATCACGAACCGGCTCTATTCAGAGAATATGGCCATACTGTGGCTTTTGCTGACTCCAATTTTCGTCCTCGGTGGTATGGACCTAACTCCCTGAATCAATCTCGTCCACTACTGACGTCCCCAGTAGCCGTCATCATCCTTTCTATCTCCCTGCGGACCTTCCTCGGAATTCGAATTATGGACTTTCGCAGCGGGACGCGAACCGGGGTCTATGATCGCAATTATCTACGAACGATGACCAATAGCGGCGCCGCGCTTTCCGAGCAGATCGAGTTGGAGGAGTTGACCCGTGAAGTCGATAATTACGAGGATGACCATATACGATAGATAGCCTAGGCAACCGCAACTGGATTCAGAACTCGAGGTCTGCTTTGTTCCTCCCCGATGAAGGGTCCTGTTGTTGTGCTTCGTTATCTCCGTCTACTGGAGGCAGCGAAAACGGCTTAATTGTGAATTTCCTTCTGCTGAAAGTGAAGGCCCAATCCTCACCCATGTTCTTCTCACCTCCGCCGCCGCGTTCATGGAAAACAGGTAACCGATGAATCTTCAGCATCCCTTGCGGAGGCTCTTCCTGTGCCGTGGCTGCACCCGAAGTCACCGATGAATGCGTCGAATACGGGAACGGCGCTAGTTCGATGACGCCGTCGGTCAAAAGTTCAATCCAGCGAACTAGGCCGGAAGATCGCGGATAGAGAGAAAGTGGAAGAGTTATCATCGCCGTCATGCGATTGGAGTGGGTTGATAACAGCGCCCGGATTGAATGAAGGAACTGCAGGATGTGCTCTGGCTTGCTAGCTTGGGGCGAATAAAGAGCCGGTGAAAGGAGGGATGGTATAATTAGTCTGTGGATTGTATGCGGAGGAGAATTTGATATTGCATGGGATAGCCTTTGGATAACTGACGAATACGGAGAATTTTGGTGCGTTGAAGGGGACAGCTGTATAAAGTTTATGGTGGACAGCCCTTGATGGCTTAGACGTTTCGTCAAATCAAACACATGGCAAAAGACCGCGGGAGCTGGCGTTTGAGTCGAACGCGACATATCCGCGTTTCTATCCGTAATTGCGGCCGGTGCTTTACGCGATGCACGATTAGACCAGAAGGGAGTGTTGAGGATTTCCGTGCGAAACGTACCTCTTGATGGAGCAACACCTGCTCCAAAATTCCCTAATCTTTCATATCTCCATGCAATTTTCATCTTTTCGCCTTTCTCCTTAGGTTTCTCGTCCGCTGCCTCCGCCGCCCCAATCAGGCCAGGAAGGGTCGCTGCCCATTGCTGATCGAACCCCAGCACATGGAGCTGGTGCTCTTGGACTATTCCTTCAGCTGCATAGTACCTCAGCAATGCGCCAGCGAAATCTGTTGTGCCGCTTTCTTCAATTAATAGAGATGACCCCAGGGCAAGACCGGCGTGTCCTGCAAGCAGGTTGTCCAAGGTGGGGGTCCCAGTCGAGATGGTCTGTCGGCCATCCACAGGCGATGGGCGGAGGCCGAGAACCGGAGGCTGGGATACTTGGCTTGTAGGAGCATTCGGAACAGCTGCACGCTGTGTGCCGGTAGACAGTCCTATATTTCTTTTGCGGAATGACATCGTTATCTGTTCGTGAATTCGGAAATCCGAGACCCAATGGTTCAAATGATGAAATCAGAGCTCTGACATGGATGTAAAACAGTGGCCGCCTTAATCTTGCTGAGTCATCTCAGAGTGTCAAACTGCACTGAAGATCAAGGCCGTCCAAAATTCCTTCCTCAGCTTGTTGACCATATGAAATACCAAATCTCAGGTTTTGAAAGGTCATTCCGATAAACCAATACATATCCCTGGATACCCTCAAATCTTCATCCCTCTGCTTTTGACACAGGCAGTTCCAAGAAAAAGACTTTCGCCCTTCCCATCTGCGCCTTGCACTCCTGCCGCAACCATGTCTGACCCAATTCTCTTCGAAGATACATTCACTGTCACGTCAATCAATGCTCAGAAATACGATCGCGTCTCCCGTCTCAGCTGCATGTCCACTGACCAGCTAACCACTTTCACCCTCGATGTGAATACTGAGCTCTATCCCTGCGCGCCCGGCGAATCACTATCTCTCGCTCTCGCGTCTACGTTGGCATTAGATGGAAAAGAGGAAGGTGCCGGAGGGCGCGCAGTATGGCGAGACGTAGGAATGGGCGAGACGACTTTGGCGAACGACTACGATTATGTGTGTTATGGGAAAGTGTATCGATTTGAGGAGAGTAGTACTGCTGGTAATATGTGAGTATTCCCCCCTGGCACTCCGTACGCTGAACAGGGATTCTGGGAGTATTAAAGTCACTGAGATCGGCGAAACTAATACATTGTCTTCCATGCACCAGGGCGGTCTTTGTTTCCTTCGGTGGGTTACTGCTTTATCTAGACGGACCGTACAAGAAGCTCAACCCATTGAGAATCGACTATGTGTACCTCTTGCTAAAAAAATGAGCTCGGATGGGTTCATTGACTGGTATCTGGGTAGTATTTCGGGGGCGGTCCGGGACAAAAACGTGATCGAAAGGCTTGAAAGGGAATGAATCTAGATTTGCATTTAGCGCTGGCGTTCTATTTGGTCAGGTCTCTAATAGGTCTTTGTTGGGCTAAAGAAAGGAAACAAGAATATTATCCAAGAGCCGCTTCAAAGGGTAGGGACTTCGTGACGGCGATGGATTCTCGCCTGTATATCCAAATAATCTTTCTCGTTTTCCTGTGTGATGATGTTATGCCTGATGAAGAAATCGATAAGCACAACTGCACAGTTGGGCTTAAATTCTCCATTCGCCAAAGCCACCTTCACCTCGTCGACAGACCACAAGTGAAATCCTTCCACTTCGGTATCACACGGCTTAGGAACCACACTTGAATCGATCTCAATCTCATACATGTATTCGCATTCTGGCTGCAGAAGTCCCGTTTCGCCCCCCGCCCGCGCATCTCGTATATATGTGTATGTTAGACAGCCAACAGCTTTCGCATTAGCCCTGACAAGGTCTTCAGGCAGGGAAGCTTCTTCTATTGCTTCTCGGACTAGACTTTCGAATGGCTGCTCGCCGGTGCTGATCCCACCACCCACTGTGTTGTCCAACATACCGGGGTAGGTTTGCTTTGTCTTTGATCTTCGAGCAACCCATAGCTTGATCCCATCGGCAGTTTTAACGTATGCTGTCATATGAACGCCATAGGTCATGATGCCAAACAGACTACTACCCGCGCGTTCAACGCTAGCTAGCAATTTCTTATCTGGCCCATAAATCGGGTACAACTCATTTCGCCAGCCCCTGAGAATTTGGAAAGTGTCCTCTTTGACAGCAGCGTCTAGCGTGCGAGCGAGAAGTTTGGTGCGTTCTTCCGCCGTGGCATCATGAGGAGCCAGGAGCGTTATTGTCCGCGCCTCGTCATCGATTGACCAGAGATCTTTTGGCCAAGGGAACCTTTTAGCAATGACATTTGGCATGCGCCCCAGTACCGCATTGCAGCCTGCGATCTTGAATGTGTGGTAGTTGGCTATATATTGCTTGTAAAACACGGGGTCATCGTGGTAATAGGGAAACCTGCAGAATCAAGGTGCCGGCGGTTAGCTTGCGAGCTATGCAAGAACAAAGAACTAGTTATGGACCTATCGCACTCCTTGACCAAGTCAAGGTTAGATTTGTTCATGTCTCTATATTCTCAGTCAATTCTATCAAGAACTGGTGAATTTGTCCTTTTTGTTGGCTCCGCGCTTTGATTTATACTGTTGGGGGACCTCACTAAATTGCACCTAGCTAATGCAAATCCAACGCTTGGTGCATGTGACTCGCAGTGGAGCTAACAACTAACAGACATCAGGATTCCTCCACGCTCCATCTGTTTCCATTTTGTATCCTAGAAGCTCCCAATTGTTTGACTCGGGCCGCGAGCAAGTGTGCCTTCATTGGATTTGACCCTTCACATTGTTGCTTGACAAATTACTAATTAGTGATAGTTTTGACTCACCTAACTTGCGCAGAGTGATCGGCTATCATTGGAAGCTTCGGCGTATACAAGCCATCTCCGGTGTCAATTGTTGGCCCAGTCCGGCATGTTTTCGGTTGTTTTACCTAGTCGGCCTTGCCTGACGAATCCCACCCCAATCCAGGCAGATCCGAATTCACCCGCGACGAATTTCGTATTTACCTTCCCAGCTTGGCCCAAGTTCTCGCATATAGTCGTCTTTCTTTTACCTGGCGTCGCACTTCCTGCTGATGCCGCGGCGGCGGTATATATTCAATTTTCCACAGGAGCAGATCCAAATCCCAACCCACAAGCGTTCCGTTTTCTCGGTGCAATCGCCAATGAAAAGCCGTCTGCCATATTCAAGGTCAATGACCCTGTCCGCCAGCGCACGGAGGCCGAAGAAGAAGATGAAATGCTTGATGCAGGAGCTCCCCCCTCACCAAATGTCAATATGACGGTGATGCTGGGCATATCCATCGAGCCTGCGCAGACAGTAGCTGCAAAGCTGGCTCAATTAAAGGCTCAATCGGAATCTACCGAACTAATCAGGAGGGCGGATGCGCAGCAGAGGCCGAGTATATCCACGAAGCTACTGGCGCAAAGAATAATCGGGAACGCATTCAATTTTCTTTCAAGCTTCGCGGCATCGGATGGGCGAGAGGAGGTGGTGCCATTGAAGAGCTTTAGGGATTGGTGGACAAAGTTCGAGAGAAGAATAGATGCTGACCCCGGGTTTTTAGAAAGGGAAGGCAATGTGTGAAAAGAGTTCATTTTGCAGCGAGAATTTTGAATAGACAAACATCGAGATGCTGTGCTAAAGCAATAAAAGTTACGTCGTTATCAGCGCGGATTGGAACACTGCCGACTCTTCTTTCAGAAAAAGTTACGAAGGACGGCGCGACGTGCGGTTATATATGGTCATTTTTGCCGCATTAGCGAAGAGATCGCTCGCAATACCACGGAGGACATAGATTCCAAGTGGGGGATCTAACGAAAAGGGCGGGCAAATGCTAAGATATATCCCAGCAGAATTGTTGTATTCTATTGATGTTACTAAGTCACATCCATCAAACGAATATTGTTCATAGTGATCTAAGCATCAGAAAGCCTACCCACTAATCAGTTGTCGAATCTAATCTTCATGATTCTAATTGCATGACCGTCGTTGAACAGTCGGTTTTGATCATCATTCCTCAATAAGGAACTTAATAAATGCTTTGCCGACAACAATGCCATCGTGCTCTTTTCCAACCGAATTCATGCCTTCCTCGTAAATACCTGGGGGAAATGCGCCCATGTATTTTCGGGTGTGTAATAACTCAGTGACGATCTCCTCGTTAAATTCAGGATGGCCCTGGACTGAGATGAACTTTCGTGGAGAGTACATGCCTTGCACTTCGCATCGAGGCGAGGACCCAATCGGGACAACGTTTGGTGGATAGTAGTGGACTATATCGCGGTGCATTTGTTGGAGGCGCTGTGATTTTGCACGCGTCAGAGACTCAGATGTCATTTAAATCGAATCAAAGCAAGAGATGCGAAACCTACCAATTTCTCTAAACCAAGCAACTGCTTCCCTTGCTCTGTGAGGTCCACATCATGTACAGCTACTTCCCATCCCGAGTCATTTGGGCCAACTTTGACACCGAGAGCGCGCCCGAGGATTTGATGTCCGAAGCACACGCCGATTAAACGAACACGGTCCTGGGCCAGGATTTTCTTCGTAAATTCGACCAGCTTCAGAATCCAGGGTGTGTTATCATATGAGTTATATCCTAGCAAAAAGGTAAGATATGGATTAGCACTTCATGGAGCAAGTCTCGAGGAGTTCAAGCGGTGAATGGTCATACTTGCTCCGGTAAGCAAAACTGCATCAATATCCTCAAGTTTCGGATAAGTGTCACATTTGTTCACTACGTCCCATTTTGAAATTTGCAAGTCAGAATCGGGGTCAAACTTGCAAGAATCGTCCAGAGCTGCTCCCGCAGCCCGTAGCAAAGCTTCAAACACGCCGCCATAGCCACCGTATTTGGCCTTAGTGTTTGTTAAGGGCTCATCGCATTCGAGAATGGCAATTCGCAGTGGGAGTCGCATTGTGTGTTCCCCGAAACAGTTCAACAACTATAGGTCTTTCTGGATCAAGGTGGTAGTAGGTGAGAATGGGTATGAGTAAAGGAACAAGTGTCAGGCTTTAAGGTGCGATGCATGGTAGCTGATGTGAATGATGTGAAACTGTCAACTGCGAACTCTTCAAGCGTGACAGCAGAAAAGGTTCATCTCCACACTTTGCTTGGTTCCTATTCGCTTGGTAACTTGCAGGCCCGGCAAGCGCCCGCCGATGGGACTGGTAACCGAGGCAGCTGCTCCTGATTGGCTGAATTGGCCAGCTATTTCCATTTTTAGTCACAGTTCCCGGCCCAACGCGGCTCACCGCCTTCAATGAGTGGGTTGCAGAATGACTGATCCAGAGCACATGATCGCGACCGCCGCCCTTATCGCGCCAAGCCGGACTTTATCAACGGCGATAGCTTTGGTGACTCAAGCTCACCAGGCGCAACGTCGAATCTCAAGCGCACGTCGACTGAGGGAAGCGAGAGATAGGCTGCTCTCTTTGCCTTGGAGCACAAGGTGGCTCCCGTTTCTAAGCCAAGCTAGCCTTTAAACTGAGTGCATTGTCTCAACAGCTAGGCCAGGTGGGTGGTGATCTAGGATAAAAATTAGTACACAATGGCTAACAGTAGCATTAGTTTGTGACATGAATCACTCCTTTACATCGTGATAATCGCTTGATTGTGAGGGTCGAGAACAAGAGCGACTGCCTCTGTGCCTTATAAATGGTGGGATGGGTCTTGTATCACTTGCATCACCCAGCCATCATGTCTTCTTCGCCGGGGGTTTATACGCCATTACTCCGACGGGATTCTAATGGCGCCGCCGAAGTCCCAACAGATGTTGATGAAGAATCCTTGGACCTTGATCTTGCAAATGTCCAGTCAATCCCCCATGGCGGCGAAGCCGAGCCTGGATTCCCTTCCGTACCTCGCAGAGATGGGGCTTCTGATATCATTGAACTGCCGACGTCGAAAAGCTCGGAGCATTTTATCAACGTTAGCCCTACTCAATTTTGGGTAATCTTTAGTGGCATCCTGTTTTCATACATCATCGCATTCTTCGATTCCACCTTAATGGGCTCCATCCATCCTGTGGTTACCTCACACTTCAACTCTGCTAATTCTGCCTCTTGGCTATCGACCGGCTTCCTCCTAACGTGCACAGCCTTCCAACCACTCTTCGGGAGAATATCTGACACGTTCGGTAGACGGCCAGTTTATTTGTTCGCGATTTCCATGTTCTTCATCACAACTGCATGGTGCGCATTGGCTCGAAGCATCGGGAGTTTTGTAGCTGCAAGAGTTTGCTGTGGGCTGGGGGCTGGTGGTGTTACCGCTCTTGGGATGATTATGAGCTCTGATCTCATCTACGTTGAATACAGAGGGATATATCAGTCTTATATAAACCTTGCTTACGGAACAGGTTCATCACTTGGGCTTGCTTTTGGTGGATTTTTAGCGGACAAACTCGGCTGGAGAGCAGCGTTTGGTATCCAATTACCGTTCATCTTCGCGTACCTAATAACGGCGTACTTCACCACTCCCAACTCCCTCGGGCCGCAGTTAGCATACCAGGAAGGATTCTCCTTGCTCGAGGCCATCAAATCAATTGACTTGAAGGGCTCGTTCTTACTAGTGTCAGGTGTGACGGCGTTGATGCTTGGCATCAACCTTGGAGGGAATGTTCTGTCCTGGGACCATCCACTGGTCATATCTTCTTTGGTAGCATTTTGCCTGATTGCTACTTTGTTCATCAAAGTTGAACGGAAAGCGAAGCGGCCTGTGATGCCCTTGCCTTTGCTTTCCAGTTTTCCACGTGCGAATTTAATCTTCGGCAATTTTTTCGCAAATATAACGATCCACACGGTTCTCTTTAATGCTCCATTGTACTTCCAAGCAGTAAAGTCGGAGTCACCCACAGGTGCAGGCTTTCGGCTTGTCGGAGCATCGATCATGCTCATGATAAGCAGTGTATTTACTGGATTCCTCATCACGGCAACTCGCCGATTAAAGCCGCCCCTCGTAATAGGGAGCATTTGCTTGGTTTACGGAACATTCTCCATGAGTATGCTACATAGAGATATACCGGGCTGGAAAGGGATGCTAGCGGTTACTCCATCAAGCCTTGGGCAGGGTTTCGCATTCCCAGCAACCATGCTATCTGTCTTGGCCGTTAGTGATCAGGCAGAGCAAGCAGTTGTTACAACAAGCCTTGGTTTGTTTCGTAACCTAGGATCAGTGATGGGTGTGGCCATTAGCAGTTGGATCCTCCAGAATTCGCTTCTTATGTACCTGAACCGCGCAGTTACAGGAGACAATAAGGCAGAGATAATCCAGCGTGTCCGAAAATCCGTCACTGCCATATCGGAACTCGATTCAATCCATCGAAACCAAGGCAAGTACCCTGAGAGAGACCCTGCTCAATAGCGAACGCTAATAATGTTTCTCTATCATACAGTCATATTTGCATACGAAAGTGCTCTTCATATCACGTTCCTCTCAACTATTATCTCATCAACCATTGTATTGATTTTAGTCATGACGGTCAGGCTACCTCGCTTGCGCACGAGGGAGCCAAGCTCATCTACGTGAGACAGACAGTGTGCGGAGGCCATTTCGATGAGAACACGGACATGTATGACACATTGCCTTTGCATTTCGGTGGACAGACATGGAGGTCACCTAACATCAAACACAATCCCTCACACATGACCTGTTGGCTGAAGGTACCATTTATCCTTTCGGGCTTTGGCGGGCGCAGATGGACGGCCCAAAGGGGAGGCTCCCGTCTCAAAATATCAGATGAAACACAAAAATCAATAGAGACTAAACTTATTCCGGGACAGCTGTATCAAAATGGGTAGAATAGTGAATTCATAGACCTGGATCTATGCCCTTCCAAGACCAGTTGATCGTATCGCCAATTCTTGTTCCTTGTCTAGACCCCAGGGATTGCTCACGAACCCCGGCTGTCAAATCGGCCAAACAGACGATCGCTGTGTTCCACCCCCAAGCACCTTGGAGGGCACCAACTCCTGGATCCAACCCCTCTCGACTGATGGACCCAGTCAGCTCCGGAGACCGTTATCAAGTTTCTTTTTATTAAACTCCGTATTTAGTATCCCTCAAGACTCGCTCGAGGCAAAGAAGTCACGCCTGTTCGGCATCCCGTTCACGATCGTCTGTCTCGGTGCCACGAACCAATCCACCGGGACGAACACCTCGCCAGTCCAGAGACGTAAGAAGGCAGTTAACCAGCATTGAAAGCTTTTTTTTCTCGCGCCAGCCATCTGTGGTAGGCGACTTGTCCCTTCTTCCCGCCCCCATTACTGTTCCCTTGGTTGGAGCGCGTCCGCCGTACTCAATCCTTGCCTGCTTCCCCGATGCTTCACGGCTAGCGCACCATTTCTAACTGGAAATATTTGCATGCAGGTCACCGTCATTCCGATAACCACCTTCCTGCGACACACGCAAACCAAGTTTCAGCAGCGCCGAGAAGCACTTGCAAATCGTCCCGTATCAATCCCTACGGACACTCCCCGGCGCGAGAACAGATCCCTGCAAGCGAACAACAACGATCCTACATCGACCCTAACTCGCCGAATCTGCCCTTTCCTGCTCTCACTTGGCATATCCCATGGTACCCGAAAACACGCTACGTGTTACACCGCGGGGGAAAGGTACCGGGCAGTGAAAAATACTGCGATAGATGTGGTAGGGAAAGGGGAACTAGTTTTATGATATCGGGCGCAGAGCTGCGCTTCGAGGAATAGTTTCGCCTATTGAACTCGGTTCTGGGATTTTTTTATGGACGACGGAACACTGCACGATATCAATGTCATCAACCGTTGGTGGGCACCTGCTTTCGCAGAATGACTTCGATATCCCTCTGAATCTCACCACTTCGCCTTCTGTTCGAGCGATACCGGATTATTCTGGAAATGGGGGAGCATATCAGATAGCAGCAAGCGTGGATTCAAATCCAGCACAAAGGGTTACAGTGAATGAGGGCGGTGGCCAAGCTGCAGTCAGCAGCATCGTTGCTGCCTCTCCTGCGGGGAGGGCCACTGGGTCAGCGAGTCGACCAGATGCACCCAAGTCTAAGCGTGTACGTACTGGTTGTTTAACATGCAGAGAGCGACATCTCAAATGCGACGAAACTCTTCCTCGCTGCCAAAATTGCCAAAAGTCGGATAGGCTGTGCAAGCGCGGAGTTCGTCTCAATTTCATTGACACCCAGGTTGCTGCACCACCCTATTCCGTGCCTTCAAGTCATGACTGGCAGGTAAATTTCCACGACGAGTCGCGTGAGATAGCATCAGAGTATCTGGGCGGCTATGAGAGATATCCTTCACTGAAAAAGGTGACCCCAAACCGGCAGGCTGGCCCAACGTATGGATATCGTGAGGCACCAGCAATGCCCACGCCGCATCAAGGACTGACAAGCGCGTCGCTCTTGACGTCCTTTTCGGAGCATTCCCAACCGGATATGACGGCGGAGCCAATATTTCATAGCACACCACAAGCACCGGCACCTGACTCTGCGTACACCGATCACTCGATAGCACGTTCTACCTTTGATACGCCAAAACACTCCCTGGCTCCCGCAAATGAAGTTCGATCGTACCTGAATACTGCCGAAGAGGTACTGCTAATGCAAGTCTATGTGGAGGAAGTCGGTCTTTGGATGGATTCTATGGACCCTGGGAAACACGTATGTGAACTATGTCAACCAACAAGAGCTTTTTCAACCACTGACTTGAATAGTTCACCCAGATTCTCCCCTTTCACGCACTTAGTGAGCCCATGCTATTAAATGCTCTCCTGGCTTGCGGCGCACGCCATCTGTTCCTAGTAAACCCGTCATTTGGAGAAGAGAAGGCGTTATATTACTATAACATCTCGACTAGAGATCTCTTGACCTGTCTACAAGATCCGAATCGTGATACCGTCCTATGCGCAACTACTGCCGTGGTCCTGAATGTTTATGAAGTGATGTGCGAGAAAGCAATGCAAAGAATGAACCACATTGCTGGTGCTCGGGCTTTAATCAAGGAGTGCCGTTGGAATGCCAAAACGACAGGCATTGGGGGCGCGTGTTTTTGGTTAAACGTCGGCATGGAATTGCTGAGTTGTCTCCACTTCAATTGGAAGATGGCATGGGACCCGGACACATGGGATATCGATATGAACATGAGCCTGAATCAAGGAAGCATCGCAGGTGACGAAGAGTTTTGGACCCACCGAATGTTATATATTTGTGCGAAAATCGCAAATTATCGAGCCACTATGGCATATCAAGGGCTTGATCGAAATACCCATGATCCCAGGCTAGGCCAACGGTGTGAAGAATGGAATTCGCTGCGAAGCTGGTGTGATGAATGGGCAAGGTGCGCCCCAAGGTCCATGATGCCCCTGGGCTACCTCCACCCCTGGCAAACTAATTCGAAGTCGTCGTTCCCTGAGGTCTGGTGAGTGCATCTTTCACATATAGACCTGCCGGGAAGCATTTCACGCTAATACTGCCGCAGGCTTATCAAGCGCTCTGCTGTTGTTGGCCGTCTATTTTACCACACCGCTTGTTGCTTGCTTGCAAAAGTGCACCCCACAGAGTCAGAATATTCAGATGAAATGCTTTCTATGCAGCATAGCCACGCTCATGATATTTGTGGCATAGTAGCACACGTCAAGGACAGGTGAGTTAACCTGGGACAGCTGCACTGTTAACTCGGATACTGAGTGTGTTTAGGGGCGTTGCCAGCGTTTCTATTCGATGCCTGGCGATTGCAGCCGAGTGTGTCGTTGGTAGGGAAGCCCAAGAAGAAGTTATTACCATTTTAGATAAAATTATCAAGGAGACAGGATGGCAGGTCGGCTTCTTACAACACGAGCTCATCGAGAAATGGGGTTGGAATGCCGGCGCGTCGCATCTATCACCTCACCAGAGTCAGCATCAGCAGATGGGCACCGTTGGCCCTTCGGCGGATCTGGGGTCATCGTTGCTAAACTCCGCGTTACCGAGTGCGCCTCCTTCAAGACCCAGGATGCCACAGGGAATTGTCAACCCTCTCATGGCAACCGCGGACTTTTCGTTCGACAACCATCCATATCAAAATCACTATGTTGCTCCGCACAATAATCATTTGAACAATTATCACTATGGCTCCTACTGAAAATGTCACAGAACAAGATACCCCAAAACTCATCCTTGCGAGGAGACAAAAAAGGAATTTCTGGCAATCTTTAGCCTCTGGCGTGCCTGCTCATTATGCCCTCGCACAGCCAGAAGAATGATTTATTAATATAGCTACAGATACACTAATAGCTCGTCCTTGTCGTTCGATACGTGCATCAAGAGCTTTCCCAGAGATATCCATCTCGGCCATTGTTTTCTTCCATCGCCTGTGTATATACCACGGCTGCAGTTGGTCTGGATATCCGTCATAATTTATTTTTTGCGTTTTTGTCTAGCCCAGGCCATATTCAACATACATAATAGAATTGTTTCAAACGTTGATTCCTGCTTCAGAATCGTACTAGGTGTCATATCAGAGAATCCGGGTGAAGCTCTCAGAACTTGAACTAATTTTAATGATCTATAATAAATCCTACTAGAATTGATTCAAGAATATTGAGATTCATTTTATTTTACCAATAATCGGCGTTTACGTGTCCAGCTTTCTTTTAATGGGGAAGAGTTTGTTATATGCTTTGGTGACCAAGCATCGGGCGGAGAGACAACATATATCCGTGCAAACATAAGGCATAATGGCGCTCATGCTTTCTTTATGCTCATTGTAGACCTTTGTGATATATTTACGGTCAGATAAATAATCATATCTGAAGAACAAGTCCTACAACATTGAGTCTATGAGCGATATTGGATTTTAAGTAAGCAACCAAACAGTCGCTTTGCTGGAGTGGATGGTCGTTACGGTATCTTCTCCCTCAGCACCCATCATTCCAAGATGGCCTCACAAGATTCACAACCGGCGAGACACCCTCCAGCGATTCCTGCATATATCCTCAGGGGCCATGCAGCATCAGTTCCTGCCTTACACTTCTACAATCATAATGCAAGGCTCATTTCTGGTGATGCGGATGGATGGGTGATTATTTGGAACATGGCCAGCAAACGGCCTGTTGCAGCCTGGAAAGCTCATGACGGATCCATCCTAAATGTTAGAGGCGTAGAGTTTCTCGCCGATGGAGATGACGGCGCTGAAAATTCCGATGACGATTCACTAGAGAGGAGAGTGTTTACGTATGTCTTCCCGTCTAGCTCTTCGAGATCTTGTACCTAACTAACACTTTTACAGCCATGGCAGAGATAATGCACTCCGTGTATGGAGACTAAATACAAAAGACGAAGATATGCTTGATAATGGGTTACCCATGGACGAGAATGCTGCTTCCAAGGAGAGGAAAGAGCCTTGGCTGCTCTACTCGATCACTGTGAATGCATTGAATTTCTGTGGCTTTGCCCTTGCCTTGACGCCTTGTCTAAGCCATGGGCAAACACCTGGAGACTCCTGTGCTGAAGGAACTGTCTCCGCACAGGCTCCATCACTAAGTAGGCGCCGGATGCCTAAGGTGTCCTCTGCGATGTTCATCGCTGTTCCCAACGCCATGAACACCGGGGGCATCGATATATTTCACCTGCCGTCGCAGAAGCGGGTGTGCATAATATATGCGGAGAAAACCAGCAACACCGGCATGGTGATGGCACTGGAAATATTCTTCTCGGCGGCTGGTGATTTGTATGTCGTATCAGGATATGAAGACGGCCAGGCTATGGTCCATGTACAGCGGGGTCCTGTTGCAGTTCAAGAAGACGTGAACGCAGCTTGGAATTGGAACTGGGAGAGAATCTACCTAAATCGCGCACACTCACAGCCTATCCTATCGCTTGATATTTCTCCTGGGCGGAAGGACTATTTCTTCACATCTTCCGCTGACGCGATGATTGTAAAGCACCCGCTTCCCGTTGAAAGCGATAGTCTCAAGTCTCAGGACCATTTGCCACTGAAAATTGTGAATACGAAACACGCCGGCCAGCAGGGCCTAAGAATACGCTCTGATGAGAAGATACTGGTTACCAGTGGATGGGATGGCCGTGCGCGGGTTTACTCTTGCAAAACTCTCAAGGAACTGGCCGTATTGAAATGGCACCGCGAGGGTTGTTATGCTACTGCTCTCGCCAACATTGAACCCGATGAACCGACTGCGGATGCGGATACAGAATCGGCTACAGGAAAGTCCGCGAACTCTACTTTAATTTTAAGAAACCAGCCTCGGTCACTAGCTGAAATTGGCAACCAGAGGACCCGAAAAGCGCAGCTCACACACTGGATTGCCGTGGGATCAAAAGATGGGAAGATTTCATTATGGGATATCTATTGAGCGGAACATCCATGAGAGCGACTTCATGCGAATTTACCCCTGATTTGAAAACTAAGCGATATTGAATTCACTTGCTCCGGCCATATGCTCCTTTAACTTTTGTTGCATCTTCCTCATGGCTTCGCCAGCGTCCGTGGTTGAATAAGCCTCTTCTCGCAAAGACATCTTCCTCTTCTCGCCTGACGCGGGCTTACGATCCGCTTTGAAGGACTTTTTGGTGTCATCTTTACCTGGTCGTAAACCGGGAACGTTGATTTTGGCTGGCCTGTCACGTAACGCAAAGCTTTTCGCCACGTGACCCAGATGCAAGTCCTTGATGTTGAACATATGCCGTTCCGCAGCGATATGCGTCGCATACGCGCGGATATGGGACTGATAAGCCCGCCTGGCCATCTCCAAAATCGTCGCATTCTCAAGTGCCCAGCGCTCAATGTTGAGCTGCCACTCCGTCGCTTTGTCTTCCCAGCCTTTGCTAGAAGCGTCGCTGTTTCCGCCAAAACCACGTTTGAGAATCTCGTTGGCGTCGTTTCTCGTTACGGAATTGCTGCTGCCTTCGCGATAGCTGCTTTTCAATATATCCACATAGCCTTCCTCGTTCCCGGGTAGGAGGAAAATCAATGCACGGCCGTCGCGCCCTAATCGCGCCGTACGGCCAATGCGATGAAGATGGTCGTCCGAGCAGAAAGCGGGATCATATTCGATAACGAAATCGACATTGGGCAGGTCAAGACCACGAGCAGCGACATCTGTGCATATTAGGACTGAGGTATCCTTCTGCTTAGCGAAGGCTGAAAGGGTTGCTGTCCGAACATGCTGTGGAAGGGAACCATGGAGTTTATGTAGTAGAACGGTGTTTGACGGATTTGAAAAAGCAGTAGCTGCAGCAACGGTGCCATGGGAATTTGCAGGGCTGGGTTGCTTGTTATCAACAGCGTCAGGTAATTCTTCGCTACCTTCGCGCCGAGTGAAAGCTTCAAAGTGGAAATCCACGCTGTCTGCACAAGAAACGAAGATGATGGCTTTCATGACTGATCCTTTCCGTGCAAACGTTCGCTTTAGTAGGGCCGTAAGGGTAACTAGTCGAAGCTTCGAAGCCACGACGGCATATGACTGTTTCAATTGCGCTGGGGCCGAGAACTCGGGTTGCTTCAGGCCATTTTCCTTCTCATCTTCTTCGTCCGCAGGGTCAGCTTTTACATGTATCGCATCTTTCAAACTAATTTCTCCCAATCGCTGCACATTCATCTTTAATGTCGCTGAACACAATATTGTCGTTCTCCGGGCTGGCAAATCTCGAATTTTCGATGGCCTCTTCCTTTCGTCCAGTTTCTTTATAATTCCCTGGATTTCTTCCTCGAAACCCAAGTCCATCAGCCTATCGCCTTCATCAAGTACTAGCCATCGGACGTTGCTAACATCAAGAACTTTAGTATTCTCCAGATGGTCCGCCAATCGACCAGGCGTAGCAACCAATATATTCAATCCCTTCCGTAGCCGTGTCTTCTCAGATTTCTTCTTTTCCCCTCCAATCACTGTTCCCGCTACAATCCAGTGCGCACACCGGAGTAGTCCATCGAGCACGACAGATATCTGTTTGCACAGCTCTCTCGTCGGGGCCAGGACAATGGCGAACAAGCCTGAATCTCTATGGATCGCATTTCCCTCATTATCCCTCTGCCGCTTATTATGGCTAGATATCCTCATTAGACGTTCGACGATCGGCAAAAGGTAGGCCAGGGTTTTTCCCGAGCCGGTCTGCGCCTGCACAAATGCATCGCATTCTTCCTTTAGTAGCTGGGGTATCGAACTCTTCTGGATCGCCGTCGGTGTTTTTAAATCGAGTTTTGTCAATAGGTGCGTTGCCAGACCAGGCGATAAGCCGAGTGACGTAAACGTATCGATTCCATCGACAAGAGGCGCATTCGAGGGCTTCGCGGGCTCCACCGACGTATCTTCCTCGCGCGTAGCTGGGTCCGTCGTTGCCGTCTTCGCGGCAGGATTGTACGTAAACAGCGAAGATATAACCTGCCTATCGCCATGCGTCTTGCGATCGCTCTGCATTCCATCCTTACCGACCTCACCGGTAGAAGCCGTCGCCTTCGTCGCTGGCTTGAAATCCCCACCGTCTACCCTCTGCCTCTTCGCCGGTCTCTGGCCCGCAACGACACTGATTCTGTTCGGGTTTCGAGCGTTGTTGTTACTGCTCTTCTCGTGTCCTGGCTCCCCGCTTTCTCTGGGCCTGCTTTGTCGCTTGACCGCGATTTTTTTAGCAGCGAGACGGTCTTTCCAAGTCCCGCCTTTGAAGCGTGGCTGGGGCTTGACGATGCCATCGTCTAGGCTAAAATTGAGAAGCATGCCATCTTCGGCCATGGCGGTCGATCGAAATTTGATGAAGCGTACCCCCTGCTGAGTGGAGTTGACCGTGGATTACCTTAGAGAGTAGTGCACATTGTCACACTGATCCGCAAACCAAGATATCTCTGGTTTCTCACAATACCATCAACATGGGTAGCAATAAACAACTGTGATAATAGTTTGACTAGAAAAAAGTCTGATGGGGTAAGTGTACTCCGTGCTCCGTAGCTGATCTGAGTAATCAGCTACTTTCACCACATCAGAAAATTCTCGTCACACTACGGAGTACATATAAGTGAAATAACTTTTCAGGGACTCAATCCGACTTATCGCGTAAGGCCAATTGACACTGGTCAGATTCCATCCTTGCTGAAGAACCTTAGCATGAAGTAGAAAGTCCAGTAGTATGATAGCAGCATTGTAATGCTCTGATATGAAGTTCATGAAGTTGGTGGTGATTTACGCTAATCCTAATCTGGAAAGGCGCTGGTGAGGGTCCGAGGCAGGGATCACCACAACGCAGCAGCCGTCATCACAGTCAACAAAGTGAATAAAAAGAAACAGAATTGGGATTCATCAGAGATCTTGCTTTTGTTTCTTGTGTGACTATCTTGGTTACTCTGCCTTATACCAACATTTGGTCCAATGACTAGTTCATCTTTGAATGTGATTGAAGGTCTATAGTGTGTCTCTTTGTCAGGATATCTTGAAGCCATGACCCATTGGGTGAGAACATTCTCATGTAAGGTGTTAGTTGATTGACTCTGCAATATAGTGCTAATTGTATAGAAGCTCTCCCTTCTAGGCTCTCCAGTGCTACAAAAGTAGCCCACAATGCCAGGTCTACTGGGTTTGAAATCTTTCGGGATGTCCCACCTCTCCGTGCATACCGGAAGAAGCTCCTCTTTTCGAATAGAACTGTTGGGCTGGTACCCACGATGGGCGCACTGCATGACGGGCATATCTCCCTGATCCGACAAGCAGCCAAGGAGAATACGGATGTCTTTGTTAGCATCTATGTCAACCCCACGCAGTTTGGTGTAAACGAAGACCTGGAAAGTTACCCGCGAACCTGGACAGAGGATATCCAAAGGCTACAGGAATTGGACCGCGAGCTGGCTGCAGCTTGTCCAGGACGTATAAGTGCCGTGTTCGCACCGACGACCAAAGTGATGTACCCCACCCTTCCACCAACATCAGAAATAAATGGAAACGGTTCGTTCGTTGCCATTACTCCGCTGGCCAGCTTGCTTGAAGGCGCATCCCGCCCTGTATTTTTTCGAGGGGTCGCAACTGTCTGCATGAAGTTGTTCAACATCGTCACTCCCGAGCGGGTATATTTTGGGCAAAAGGATGTGCAACAGACGGTGGTGATAAGGCGAATGGTCAAAGACCTCTACGTGGACACTGAAGTGAAAATTGGACCCACCATTCGTGAATCCGATGGGCTGGCTATGAGCTCTCGTAATGTGTATTTGGGCGCCCGGCGGCGGAAGGTTGGTCTTGTCCTGTCGGCTTCATTGAGGCAGGCCGAGAAGGCCTACCATTCCGGCAAACGCTCCCGAGAAGATATTCTCGGGGCTGCACACAGGATTGCAGATGCTATCTGTAGGGAGCAGGAAGCTCTCCGGCCCTCTCAACGTGCAAGGTTTGAAGTGGACTACATTTCCCTTGCCGACCCTGATTCTCTCGAAGAGCTTGGCACTGTTGATTGCTCGAGGGGTGCGGTATTGAGTGGTGCAATCAAGATGCTCCCACTCGAAGATCCACAAACCGGAGAGGACTGTGGGTTAGGCGGAGGCACTGTTCCAGTGAGGTTGATTGATAACATAATTCTTCCACCAAGTCCTTGAAGAATACCCATGTACGCGTTGTTTTTGGGGGATCTCAACATATACCCGCATATATTTTTGAGCCATGTACTTTACAACAAATAATCTTGTACATATACCAATGATGAACGAGGACAAAGGAGACGTTCCATACGCAATGCTGAGTCTTATTGAGTGCTCAATTACAAGCAATTGCCAATAACATAGAGGAACTAACGAAATAAGTCCTACCAATAGGGATTTGATTAACTAAATCAGCCAATTAAATCCTTAGGACGCGGGAGGTTTATTTTCGAATATTTCGACGCCGATTTCCACCACTTCAGAGACAGTGGGCTCCTCGAGTTCCGCCAGCAAGAGGATGGGGTTGAAAAACAATAACGGGACGTATTCAGGGCGAGAATGGACAAAGAATATTAAAAAGGAGTTAGGATCGCTGTAAGGTACAAGTTTTACACTGGGGCCATTTTTCAAGTTTGACTCTGCCTGGCTATTTCTCGAAGGGACGAGGGGGCGGAGAGGTAAGTAAATTTGCTGTACTGAAGGCATCCCACATGCGCAGAGAACCCTGTCAAGCAATAAAAACAAGGAATGGCTAACGAGATTAAAAGCGAGATCACAGGCCCTGGCCGAAGCCATTGAGAAAAAAGAAAACAGAGAAAATAACGATCGTGAGCAGAAGAGGAAGAAGTTTGAAGGGAAGGAGGCAGATAAGACCGAGGGGGGGGGAATAATACTCACAGAGAAAAAGGCAATAAAATCCATGACTTAATGAAAGAAAAACGGCACAAAGAACCGGGAAACATTTGTAGACTGAAAGAGGTACAAGGAGAGGTGATAAAGGAGTTGTCAATATGTAGAATAGAAGCAGACCGTCGGGGATAAAGGGCAGGGCAAGTGAACGATATCTTTGATTGAGAACGGGTCCACGCAGTTGGGAAACTGTAGCCCAGGTATCACAAGTAAACATCGAAAGGAATAGATATGAGGCATAACAAGGTGCGGAGTGTAAAGGGAAAAGAAAGGCCCCCTCAGATCGGCTGCAGATAGTCTCGTCGAGCCAGAGCAAAAGGGTAGTCTGGTGAGGCGCCTCGACGATCTGCAAGGACCTGAAAAGACGCCAACCTCAGTCATGACACATCCTCGTTCATTTGGAAAAGAATTTCGCAAGGGCCTGCTTCGGACATGCTTCTATGGTCGTGAAAAAAGATGTGGAGTGTGCGTTCGAAAAATTTTCTGGGTCTTTGCTCTTTTCGCCAATGTCTTCTTCCTCCCCGGCATTTACATGATAACGCATTTTCCACAGCATCCGCTGCTCTCGCCGCGGTCGTCCATCTCCATTTTACCCTCGGGAGAGCGAGATCCATAACCACCACCTCCGGATGAATATGAGGACATCTCCTTGTTGTAGCGGCGGATTTCGCGGACGATATCGTAAAAGGCATCTTCAACGTTGACCCGGGATTTTGCGGAGGTTTCAATGAACTTGCAACCAAAGTCCCGCGCCAGTGCTTCGCCGTCTGGTTATTTGCACCCGCCGTGGTTAGCGACAGCAGAGGAGAGAGGGACGGATAGTAATGCGTAGTAAGTAGATTTGAGTGAAGGAATGCCTACCTTGCTTGGACACCGCGCGCTCCTTCTCTAGATCGCACTTGTTTCCAACAATGATCATGGGAAAGTAGTCCTTGTCCTTGACGCGGAGTATTTGTTGCTGGTAAGTCATTATCTCCTCAAAGGACTGTCTAGAGGTGATGGAGTAGACAAGCAAGAAGCCTTCGCCAGTTCGCATGTACTGTTCTCTCATCGCAGAATACTCCTCTTGGCCCGCGGTATCGAGAACATCTAATAGAGCAACCTCATCGTCGATGACACACTGTTTGCGATAGGAATCTGTTCAACACGGAACAGAGAGTATCAGCAGTAGTCCAGTTTCATGAGTGAGAGTGAGAACAGCAGGCTTGCCTTCGATTGTCGGGTCATATTCATCGATGAAGTGACTCTGGATTAGCTGGATGGTCAAGCACGATTTGCCGACACCACCTCCACCCACAACAACCAACTTGTATTCTCGAAGGAACTGAGGAAAGGCAGTGTTAGTTGGAATGGGGTTTCCTTTTGTCTCGCTCCATTGAGAGCTGCACGGAGAGAATGACTTCACATGCCGGGTCCGGACTGCTCACCTTTGATGTTGAAGCCATGGCGTGCTTCACTCTCGGCGTGCGACAGTGGTGCAATAATTCAGTGAACAGAACAAACAATGAACAGAACAAAATATGAGACCGAAGCGAACAGTTCAGCTGTCAGAGCAACAGGTTGTTCAAGCTAGGAGACAGGAAGAAGGTCAATTGGCAGCCTCACGCAAGCTTGGAATGGTTGTTGATTAGGGTCAAGAGAAAGTAGGTTGGGGGGAGCGAGAGAAGAGTAGAAGGTGACGGCTTGGCCCAGTCCACACAACACCTAAAACGACCGACCTACATATGTATGGCGCTAGAAACCCACGCTCGGACAGGGTCAGGGGCTGCAAGGGTGGGATCCCAGGGAAGAGGTGATCTTGCCGTGAGAAAGATTGTGAGAAGAGGGTTCTCTTGCACTTCGATCTACAATTCTCCGACACGCCCCTTCAGAGCCTCGAGAAGGCCAACTGCTGTGCCGATTATACTCTCGGCTCACTTGCCAGCAGAAGGAGAAAAAGAGGGGAGATCTGGAGGCGGGGACAGCAGAGTTCACAACCGATCCAGTAGCCAGTATTCGAATCAACTACGGAATACTGTGTGTAGACCACTTTGTCTCTTTGCTGCTACAAGGAATTAATACTGCGCGTCTTGATGGTCTCAATGCCACAGAGAGCGGCGATTATTACTGCTTTCGGGATGGAATGCTGGTGCGATTTTGTAGCAGACAAGCAAAAATGGCGCTTCCAGCGTGAAGCGACGAAGAAGACGAGCAAGAGAACGCGACACCTTGTTCTCAGGTCCACTCCTGTGCTTCTCTGCCGTTCCTTGGGTCGCGAGGCCTGGAGAGCCGACTTTTCTCGCGCATTTCTGTAGCATTTACTGTCCTTCTCCGCCTGGAGTCTTCGGTCGGTTAACGGACACCCTTCAACTCTAAAGGGCATTCCAGTTACCAGCCCTCCGTTTTCCCGGCTGCAACAACAACAAAGAGGCTGGGGAGAGGTCACGAACCACTCGCCTCCTTTTTTTTTCCCTCTCATATGCATTTTCTTGCAGATCCAGCTGCAATGTCGATGCTCCTCCAGCCAATCCCCTCTTGTTGCTGTGTGGGCGTCAAGAAGGATTTCTGTACTCCACAACTTGAGCTGCATGTGCAATTGTTGCGAGTCTTCGCCACAACTCAGTTATATATTGGTGCACAGCTATACCCATGGATTTTGAAGGCTTGATTTCGTCGAGCTATTTTTAAAGGCGCATGCTGCTTGCGTTCGAGGAGCTTTGATTCGCTGCAGTCTTAGAAGATGATTTTTCTTCTCTTTGAACTGCTTCACATGGCAGAGTTTAGCCCGACTACGTACCCAAGGTTGCTCGAAATGTCCAATGAAGCCTTCGAGAAGAAACATACTCGCCTTCAACTGCTTACTACATGAGAATTTTCGTCTCTGCTCGTTTCCGAAGCGATATTGGCGCAATTTACGGAGTACAAGTAAGTCTTAAGATGAACACGTTAAGATTTGCATATCTTGCTTGGCCCTGGCATCGCAGTCGCTGCCTGCATTGCGCGATTCAATTGGATGAGCGAATCTCGGTCATCAGCGCACATGGCCACTTCTCCAGTGCGTCCCGAACCACTCATCCGCGTCCCAAGATGTGATGAATTGCCACTGTCCCCGTTCTTTTTTTTCTTGTCGAGGCTGGAAAACGTATAGATTGCGAACGTTGAATGGAAGCGGTACGTCAAATCCCTGGGCGTTTTCTTCTTTCTTTCTCCTTTTCCACATTCTTGTCCGGCGACCATGCTGGGATTGTTACCGATCCATGCTCGTTCTGACGCAGACTTTCCCGAAAACTCTTTTAAAGTATCACCCCTGACAAGGTTTTCGGACATGAACGACATTGCCCAGAGTCCAGGGCAAAAGGAGAAAGAGAAGTCGTCAAGTTCTGCACGCGAGCTTCTTAGCGGTTGTTCTCGAATGGGCACGAGCACGATAATTCTCTGGAGGCAGCTCGGTCGTCAACATGCGAATTGTGTGAGTTCCGACCTTGAGAAACGTGCCGGGAATCTTACGTGCCGGGAATCTTCTAGAGTAGCCGTAGCCGCCCCAAGCAAGGGCAGAGACTGTATACACATATTTCTGCATGTATATCTTCTCCGGGCGCTCCGGAATAACATTGTCGACCCAAGATTGGGAGCCTGGGACCATCGCGTAGCGCCGTCTAGGAGAATGCATGCAATCAGACTTCGATATATCCTCTAGGCAGGGGCCCCGGCTTCAATGGGGCGGGCAGCCGCCTGCAGAAGTGACATGTAACTAATGTGGTTAAGTTGCGCTTCTGGCAAATTGGGACCAGCCTTATGCATAAATCCTGTTGTATCTTGCAAGATCTATCAGCAAATCACGCTCCAATCATTCTCTGCCGCAGTAAAACAGACACTGGACATACAAGCTCTCTAGCTGCAATATAGCGCTCTCTTCTTCCCTTGTGGGGCGCCCATTCTCCTAACCCGCCTGTCCCCTCCATCACACCAACACAATCACTACAGCCAGTGTTGTTCACACATTCTGGAAATTTCAATATGAACTACATATGCAGAGGATCACCTGATTTCTCCCCTTTTGTCGTGAAATTGTGGGCCTAGAGGGGTTGTGGTGGTGGTGGTGGTGCACCCTGATTGTTCCTGTGTCCTTGTTCCATTCCGTCTCCCTCTTTAAGTCAAGTTCCATCCTGAAACAATTGTGATGAAATGTCTCTGGGAGGGGTCCCCTGTCTGACAGCCTCTATGCTTGTTACGCGCCTTAGTTGTTGCTTGGATCGCGAGCTAGGGTGCGGGGTATGTTTGATTGATCCGTTGAAGTTGGCGCTATGGATGACAGCGGGAGGTCCTCGAGGGACAGTGCTTCAATGTCTGGCAGCACCCATATTTGTCAGACGATTAGTACATAATAGCAATGACGATGACGGTTCCGATTTAATGGTCGATTTGAAAGCGGAATGAGCATTCTCTGAGATATGAACGACTACTACTGTACTGCTCTATTAGCCGCACTGGCCGCTGATAAAACCCAAGACGGCAAAAAGGAGGTTCGATCTTGCGCCATTCCCTCTTTTCCTGTCATGGTCTAAAGATTCTGGACCTATTTACAATCTATGGTCTCCCCGGCTTGAGGCGGGTGGCTCAAACGCGAATTCGCTTTTTGGTGCTGGGCGTCCGTGTGGGGGAGGGGTAGGGAACTCGGGAAGTTCACAAAACGCTTCTACCTTGCTATGACCGTCGGTGCAAGGCAGTCGGAGAAGCCTATGATTAGGGATCTCAGTTTGACTGTCGTCATCGAGCTGCTTCGCCGAGGCGAGCTCTGTGTCACTGGTCAAACTTACCTGATGCTGTGGGTAGATGAGTGTGTCCGCGATGACAACATTCTCTCGCCGGCCTGCAGTGAATACCACCACTTCGGCAATGTCATCTGGCGTGAGGGGCTCGCAGCCACTGCCGATGTGAAGGTTAATGGAGCGGATATAAAGGGCTAGAGTGAAGAGTAAACTTACGCATAAACCGCGTCCGCCCTGGCCTTGTCGCCGTAGAATCGAACAATCGAGAATTCCTAATAAAGGAAACTTGTTCAGCCAACGGCGATACGGTATACACCTACGTTTACTTACTGTCTCCACCTGACCCGGGTCGATCTCAATGACTCTGATTCTCGTCGCTATCAGCTCCTTGCGGAGGGCCTCTGTGAAGCTGCGAACTGCTGCCTTGGTTGCACAGTAAATGCTGCCTCCAGGATACGCTTCTCTCCCAGCAATGCTGCCAATGTTGATGATGTCTCCTCGTCCGCCATCGGGTCGCTTCTTGAAGATTGGTAATATCGCTTGGGTCATGTTTATCAATCCGGTGACGTTCGTGTCGAACATTACCTTGATATCCTCGGTGTCGATCTCGGGAGCCTTTGCGACACCTCTGACAAGACCTCTGATACATCCATAAGAGTATGAACATAAATCAATAGCAACAGAGAATCCGACTCACGCGTTGTTGACGAGAACGTCGATCTCCCGGAATTCCGCGGGTAACGAGTCCACGAATTTATTGATCTCCTCAGGTCTGCTCACGTCCAATTGATACGGCAAGACTTTGACTCCTTCACCAACTTCCGCCTTGATC
Organism: Chrysosporium queenslandicum; assembly: GCA_001430955.1. NCBI lineage: Eukaryota > Fungi > Ascomycota > Eurotiomycetes > Onygenales > Onygenaceae > Chrysosporium > Chrysosporium queenslandicum. The sequence continues at coordinate 21,563 of LJPI01000743.1, read as the reverse complement.
TCTTCTGCCACCGCCTTGAGGGAATCGACCCGTCTCGCAGTAATGATCAACTTGAGATTATTCGGCGAAGTGCGGGCGAATTCCAGTGCGGTGCTCTTGCCAATTCCGGACGAAGCGCCTGTTACCAGAATTGTCTTGCCTTCAAGGCGCTTCCCCATAGCCGTAGCCATCGTTCTTCTGGCGTGTAGGTGCTGTAAGAGTAGATTGTCTTTGAATTGCTGTAGCGCTGGTCTGAAGATATTGCGGCGATATTGGCTTAAAGTCCGGAAGGTTCGAGCACAGGAACGGAAAGCGTGCATAAGGGATACCAATTGACTGAATACTGAGACGGGCGATAGCAGAAACGGGACAAATTCCTGAGGAGGACAGAGTAGAGTGAAGATGCCGGCTCCTCGTCGCTTGCGCTCAAGGTTGGCGGGGCGTAACCTTTCCCCACTGGTGCTTGTCTCCGTCTCCGCGGGCTTAACTCCGACTCCCACCTTTGCCGATTTTAACCACAAAACTCGCTTTTCTTCACTTCGTCGTCGTCTTCATCTTCAGCCATTCTTGTTCGAACATTGGTACTTCGTCGCTCTCTACTTTCTTAAGCAAGGAAAAGGCATAATGACACTGGCCGATTCTGCGTATTCTCTACTACCAATTAGCTGTTCCCTGAACTGGACGCTGAAACTGCTACGATTTTGGCTGCACCTTCAACACATGCTGCCAGAATGACATTGATCATTTGTTTTTGGTTGGAATAATGCATTTGGTTCAAGAGACCATACAATGTGATATGGCTATTAGTCATTTGTTGTCTCTGGACCTCCGCCACAGCTAGCAAATACCCTTGACACTGGCGAGGCTGGCTGTTTGCCCGTGGCTCAGAATTCCCATCGATGCCGTCACTTAGAAACCAGTGGCCATCAGAGGGAGAAGGAATTGGCTTTGTGCATACTGAAAAAGTTGCCGAGCTAGTTTGATGCTTCCAGGCTTGTTTCACCTTCATTGATATTCCTCATTGTCCTTTTGTTTGCTTGTCCCCTCCTCAGTCTTTCATTTCCGACCAGAGCAGTCTGCCTATGGTACAGCTGATGTTTGCAAATGCCAATCTATGATTTGGCTCAATGGCCCGCGTGAATGGACTTGCAGAACATTTCTGTATTGCCTTCATGCGTTCTTTGTGCATCTCCACTCTAGTTTCTTAGATTATTCACCCATCTGTGCTGATGTCACCATTTTCTCTTGCGGTCAGATGAGCTGATAATGGATACTAAGCGGTGATTGAGGTGTTTGGTTGCTGGCATTCACTTTTATCTGGTTGCGTTCTGGCTACTAGATTAAGTTCTAGGTAATGTTGGCTCCCGAAACCCAGCTATAAAGATTCATCGATTGGTTTTGTAGTGGTCATGACTGGAGAGAAGACAATGGACCCCTCTTCAAAATCTGGAATCTCTTTATACTTATTGATCAGACCCGGAACCTTCGAATGAGCTTGCTATTCCGGTTCATCCTCTTTGTACATGCATTTTGTTATTACAAATTCAACCGAGCAACTTAACAAGGAGAGTGTCACCCCCATTCTGCAGCTTTCGGGTATCGAGACTCAGTTCCTTTTGTCAACCCTTTACAGACTTGATTTGAGTATTTCATTGTGGACCCGTCTACCTGAACGTCTTCATCCGGGCTGCTACAGCTTTGTGCTTGGGAGCCTACGGAAATCTACTTAAACCTCGATCTTTCCGCACTGAATTATGCCAACCAGCAGCTTCCTTGACTGGAGGCAGCTCCTCCATCCAGTGTTGGAGAGCCATGCAACTTCCTCTCTTCAGTATCTTCCTCCTGGCCATGCCTGTTCTATTAGCTACCCGATAAGATTGGGACAGCACGGTCGCAGAAGTCAACTCTACTCTTCAGTTGTCACACCAAACAACCCAGGTCCGTTTTATATCATCGATGCTTCGCTGACGGATTGCAACGGTCGGGTATTGCTATGCACCGCCGCATTTATCGTTCCATCAAGAGAACCCTGCCTGGGCGCCCATGACTTTCGCGCAGAGCGGCTCGCAAATCTGGCAGTATACGTGATTCGTCGATCCGACCCTTCACATCGTCCTTCATGTACATCGTTGGCGGCATCGAGGGCATCCTCTTACGATCACGGATCCAATGCTAAATGTGAATGCTCTAATGTCGATATGCTGTTTGGCATCGAATATTTGAACCAAGGCGATGAAGACTTTGGACGAAACGAAAGCCAATACGATCTGGGTCTCTTCGCAGTTTGCCACATCGATAATAAACCTAAAGCTCCGCCTGATTCTTGCCCGAGGATCTCTGTAGCGGAGTCAAAGCTGTCGGAGCTTCTTAAACCAGAAAAGTTCGATTGGAGCGATTGCGACGACGAAATTGTTGAGCTATACCATTCTAATTGTGCGCGATACGATAAGCGTGAAAGCTGCAACGAATGGTACCATGGGTATAGAGAGATAAGACGCCATTCAGCGACAAGTACGCTTGACACCATTCTTGAAGAAGATTGTTCCGCAACAGAATCAAGTCAAGCATGTCCAGTATTGCATTGGGTTGACGCTATTAGAGCACCGTCGATAATCGAGACTCATACAACCGATACAAGCAAACGAGTTTCTGGCGAGGGATCATTTTTCGGAGAGCTGCATGTTGGATGTCCTTGTCTCGATAACCTGTTCTCTCTCGCTGAACTTGAAAGATCGTGGCAAGAATGGTGGACATCTAATAATCCTGACATACACCATTTTAGCTGGCTTGGTGAACCAATTATGGAGCGCAGCTTTACCCCTCCAGAGGTGTCGCTGTTTGTTATCCTTACTCCTCCGAAACCCTGGCTTAGCGACACGTCCAGAGCAGGAACGATTCTCTGCCAAGCGATGAAATTTGTTGATCCCGTTTTGTATGACGGCAAATGGGAAGATCTCGCCCGATATCGTGGTAATGAACTGCTCGGGGCTATTAGTGGGCATGTTTTCCGATTCTACACTAATAAAGGGACATGGCTACATGATGGCTATGACTGGGATGAAATCGTGCCTCGCTGTGACCCCATCGACCCAATGGCATATTTCGCTAAGCCGTGGCTAGCAGTGAACGGCTGGTCGGAAACTGTTTTCTTTCCTACAAGGCAACAATATACATCGGAGTCGTACAGGCTTATGGAATCCATTAAGCCGCGGAGACGAAGGTTTTCGCGCCCTTCTCAGCGGTCGCCGCTCCGTGTTTGCACCATGACAGAGACATAGATGCATGCTCCTCTATATCCTGGTCGAATTCGGCGATTAGATGAGTTCGCCGAAACCTTTGCAAACAATGATATCAATCAAGCCATTTCACGCTTGGTAACCTGGGGACTGTTATTTTTCCAAAGTACCATCGGGTCCTGGCCTGATTAGTTTCTTGCCAGCCTTGACAGGGTCGTGCTTGGTAAGCACAAAGTACCACAAGTTGGTCTGATTGCGGTCCTCTGTCTGAATTGAAATGATGTTTGATTGCAATTTCATCATTGCCGCTTCTCGTGCCTCACAGTAGGTCTGATCGGGGTCTAACTTTGGCTGGGCTACTGGATGAAGTGGTCCGCTGAGTCCATACTCCAGTGGCCTTTCCAACCAGTCGCTTGTTTTCTCGAAGAAGGTTGTGATCCTGGGCTGGAAAACTTGATGCTGAGTTAAAAGGAGTTATGTGAATGTGTTCGCCAGCCAGCATGCTGGCATTGTGTGATGGACAATTTGCTTCACTGGCGAATGTGCACTACACTCTAGCCTTTTTATTAGGCTCATCCGCCATTGCAGTTTAACTTTCTGCTGTGGCGGGACGGGAGAATATGTCTCCCCAGTACAAATTTACAGTGCCGGTTCCTAGCCTTTGCAACAATATTGCTGGTAGCTAGGACACCGTTGCAGGACAATCGTGCTTGCTATGGATCCAGTGGCCAGATTGGATTAGGGTCAGAAATATGGATGAGATAGTGCTGACCGAAGTTAGAATATGTCGGACACCAGGGCAATTTCGCAATTTATGGGTTGACTCTCAATATTAATCGAAAGCCAAGTGGCTCGAAACGACTTCAAACCGTCGTAATCCATGCAAATTGCCAAAGGTATTTTGCCCGAGATCGAGCTGCACACGATCACCATAACCAGGGCCTCGCATGATGCTCGCTAGATGGTGTTCTTAGCGAGTTCCTTCCAGTGTTCGAGGACCACGCAAGGTATCGGGCATGGCGGCTCTTGCCCTAGAATGGCCGTGTCAGCAGAGAATTAATCAAGTATATGGTTGGTGGCCAGATTTATGAACCCCCATCGTATCTGCTGGCGCTTTGGCGATTCATATTTCTAGCTTGACGGTCCGGCCTTTGTGGAAAGGTTGGTTGCGCACCGAAAGCGGTATATGGAGGGAGAGGGGCGTGTCGATACGGAGCGTATCTTGCCCCCAGGAGAAGCCACCCGATACCTGGGCTTCGTCCCCTCGAAAGCGACGTGCTTGCCCACTTCGGTTCTCCTTTGCGGCGGCGTTTGACGGTGGGCGCTCTGAACCTGGCGCTCAATGGTCCCTAACGCACATGGACCTGAAGTAAAAAGTGGCGACTACTGTCCTATTTCTAGCAAAGGCGAACCACGGGAATTATGCACAGCAAACTCGTTTCCGAAGCAAGCACTGCAATCTCTGCCCCCTATGAGTGTAGAGAAAGCGAACAACACCATTGCGTCTCAGCCCTTCAAGCCTCCAAGCTCATTCCCGTTTGATTTCTAGAAGAGTTCGAAGATTCTCGAATTACTTCTTGTTAAATATATACTGTGTGGCTATGAGGATTATGACTATACCGGTATTCTCCAGATTTTGTCATGACACGGGTCCGCCCATCACAGTACATGGACACAAGTTTGGACAATAACTCCGACTCATATCATTCCAGGTTTGAAGACTGGTGAATGGAGGGTGGGCGTCCTCTTCTTCAGCTGCTCCATTCCGCGGTTTCAGGATGATTCTGATAGTGCGTCTCCGTTGCGTGCCATTCAACATCTCATTGTGGCCCCATACTTCGATATGTTGGTACATCGCACTGGAAGATGACAGCTCAGTTGTTCTGGGGTGGTCGTATGTCATGGTGGAACATCGGTGATCGTGCCACCCAAAGATCCATATCCAACTGAGTTGGCTGTGAGTCTATGTCCTAGGACTGGAACACCCCTCTGGCGGAAAAGGCGGACCGCGCCAGACGCAATCGCAGACCTAGACATCTTGTTAAGCGTTGACGGGAGTGATGTTCATTTGTGATTTTCCTTTTGGGGTTGTTGCTGATGATGGCCGTGGGCCATTAGGCCCTGGAGGTCTGCACTTTCTAGCACAGGCGTCGAAAACAAGTGCTTTGCTGGCGCCAACTTTTCCCCATTCAACGAGTGGGGAACTCGGTCCTGAGTGTTCGGCGGATTTTTCCGAAAGGCTCTAAGAATGGAAAATAAAGGTGCTTCTTGTTTCTGTTTTAGGCGCATCCTTTGGTATTCCATTTTTTCCCAACGATCGGGAGCCAGGCGTCTGGACGCAAGGGGCGGTTCGGGGCTTATACCGCCATCCCTGATGAGTAGAGGCAGTGGGCAATTGGACAGCTGCTTCATCTTGTTCTGTCATCTTGACTGTCGGCGTTCCTGGAAAGGCGAAACGTTGAAAACTCTCTTGATTGTTGGGAGTATCATGTAGCCTGGTCCTTGCTTTAGGCCATTCGAAGTGTTGTGTGGAAACTTGTCTGTTCACACTCCACTTTTATTATTTTGAATTTCTGCTGAATGGTTCTGTGCCAGGCCCATGAGTTTTGGCATGTCATAGGATTTTACCAGCAGAACGACCAAATGATTTGGGCCAGATAAGAGGAGCTTTATTGGCGTGTCAGCTTTGCTAACCGTCGCCGCAAGAATCTTGAAGCTTTTTCACACTATTGTTAAGGCAACAGGGAGCGAGTCGCTGTCGCCGCAGGATTTGAGGTCGGGCCTCACAGCTATGGCGATCTCTTTGGCGGTTTCTGTGTCGAGTACATCAACGATTCGCTCCTGGGAGCCTCACGAATTGGCCAAGACCTTGCCTTCGAGAAACGAGTCGAAAAGAATGACAGTGAGCGGTTGGCTTGTAATCGTAGTGGTCTCGCACCACGAGCACGGCTGATTTGGGCAGTGAGATCCTTTGCTGCCTATTGGTGGACAGCCATAGCATGCCGCATCTGTCGTCTGTGGGGTGAACTGTGCATTTACCCTTCATCGCGTGTGCTTCATACTAGTCTTTCTGATATGAGGTTGCCGGCAGGTCTCTCCTGGCGGATATCGAAAATCTAGTTGAGCCAAGTGTTGGGAAGTTTGGTAAATGAGCGGATTTGGGAGCTGACATATCGGGGTGCAATGTCGAAATTTGTTCGTCACGACCCAATACGGCTACTGTGGGCATCTTCGGAGGCCCTCTTGCTAACTATCTCTACTTCAAGAGGACGATTCCTTGAGCCCACGCAAGCGCAAGCCTAGACGCCTGTCTCATTTGCTCATAGCAAGTTTTTTGTGACTTGGTGCCAAGGGCATCTGGCGTGTCTGATTCCCTTGGGAGGACATTTATAAGCTGTGGGCCTTGGCAGCCCTAGCAGCGAAGAGAGATTATGGTGGGCGCTCTTCAGCCTCTGGACCTCATACTTCTCTGAAGGGCCTCTCCCAGTGGAGGCCTTGGTGGTTGTTGCGTCGGGGAGTCATGTTGGGTCATTTTCTCGAACGGCGGCTGCGGTTTTAGCTTTCCGCCAAAATGCTTTCCTTACTCGCTCGTCCTTGTCTTTCTCAGGACCAACTGGGAGGAAAATTAAAGCTTCGAGACGCCCGAATTCGCAGATTAGGAGCCAATGTTGATTGGTGTGAGGGAACAATTATTGGTTCATTGGATTTGGCTCTGCTTCTAGTGTTCTGGGGCCACTGTTTCATGCTCCCTTCTCCTTCTCTCCCTAGCCTGTTGTTTGTCTTTGGCGACGCGCAGGCTGAGACCAGATAGGTTTGTTCCTTCGTGCTTCTGGGCAAGGGTTGGAACTTTCTGCCCGGGGTAGAGCCAAATGTTTTTTTTGGCGAGGAACAAATTTTGGTTAACAAAATAATAATACATAACTAGCATATCTTGTCGAATATGAAAATGTAAAAAATAATAACCACTTAAAGATTCCCTTTTCTCATTGTGATGTACGGAGTAGTTGGTGTTCAAGAGAACTTTTCTGGGGATGTTGCCGGCTTGGCACATGCTTGCATTAGATCTAATCTTATCAGATTATCTCCTGATCTTCATCTTTATCCGCCAAGTTACTAGGATATACGGAGTACGCACCATCAATTAAAGGTAAGAAACAGAGATGGATTCTCCTCTCCCTTATTAAGCAACCCAACATGAATAGGAGAGAGCAACAGAGTCACAAAGGATATTACAATCTGACTAGTTTGCATTGGAAAGAAAGAGATAAAAGACAAACAGTAAATCTTCCACAGTATCCCGCTTGCCCGTCCCATTTTCCAAGAAAAATTGATACTTATAACGCTCTTAAGGACCTTGGAGACAAAAATTCCGTCCAAAGCACAGTGCCCATGGCTAAAACACTCAATACTAGCGCCAAAACAACCATTTGCTCCGAGAGTTAATCACGGCTCCAACGCAGCGAGTTCCCTCTCCTTCGCACGCAGGGCTTCGCGCATATTCTCCGCTTCTCGCTGCAGTTGGGCTCTGCGTTCCGCTTTGAGTGCTTCTTCAGAGAGGGCAACAGGGCCGACAGTGCTCGATGCTAGTAATGGAGCCGTGCTGCCTGACGCAGGAGGCGAGAGTGATGCTGGTACATGGGATGGAGAAAAAGGAGGGACATCTTGCTGTTGCGGTCTGGCGTTGTTGGAAGCGAGAGACGGGTCGATATGTGAGCCTTCGTATGGCCTTTCGGCATGGTTAAGTAGGGACGAGATGGAACTAAGCCGGCCAGACTGACTAAGACCAGATGAGGCAGACGGGTTGATTGGAGGGAGGTGGGCCGAGGTAGGAATATCGGAGTTATGGGATAGTGCACTGGGATGGGTATCAGGGCTGTTTGCCTCGTCGAGAGTACGCTTCTTTGGAGTTGCACTTGAGATTAAGTGTTCAGCTGGAGCCAATCGTTCGCCGTTGGATGAGGTTCCCGGGGGCGGTCCATGATGAGGAAGAGACATCGACTTCGAATTGTAGCCGGTGAAATCGATAGCGGGAGGAGCGGTATGACTCGATGGATATGCTGATTGCATATGAGGAGATACCTGCCCAGTGGAATTCGCCATAAAAGGACTGCTTTGCTCTCCATGCGAATATCTACGGGCATCGAACTGGCTTGCAAGAGAAGCAGATGACATCTCGGGGGAGACCGACGAATCATTGGATGAACCTGCGGTTGGAGATCTCTCCCTAAGGGCTGGAACAACACGTTTTCTTCTTTTGATGATCGACTTCTTCATAGCGACTGGCCGCGCGCAGCCGTGTAGCCTGAAATAGAGGCCTATAGGGGCTATTAGTCAGCTGCCAAACTGGAAGTGACCAAATCCAAACTTACCACAAGCATTGCAAATAGGGTGGCCCTGGTCGTCTCGTCTCCACAATGGAGTCACTGTAGTACCACAGTTTTGGCATGCGGTTGGCGCTCCCCCATCCTGGTTTGATATATCTAATATATCATTTGAGTCATGGCTCAGACTTGCCGGTTGTCTGATAGCCTGGGGAGAGGCCCTCGAAGTGTTCCTCGCTGGAGGGGGGCGCGAAGCTGACTTGTAGACGCGGTTATTATATGCCGGGCACCCATCGCAACCAACAGCACCACCGGTTCCGTTGCAACTCCCTCCACCTGGACACGTCCCAGCGGGCACAGATTCGCCGTTGACTGCGCTCGATTGCCGACCAGAACACCCACCACTGGCGCTAGGAGATATACTTGTTCGAGAGTTCGTATCATGCTGAATACTAGATCCGTTCGTAGATGCCGGATGGCGATTGCGATTCGTTGGGCGATCGGCGTTTCTAGCTTTCAAATATAGGCCACAGGCATTGCAGATTGTCGAGCCGTTCGGAGCCCTGCGCCAAAGAGGCGTTCGTTTTGTTCCACAATTTCTGAACCGGAAGTCAGCGCTTGGCAATCTTAAACAGTATGAATCAAGGGCAAACAACGTACACGCATGAATGGCCTAAAAAAACCTGTTCTTTGCTACGGGATTTTGGTGATTGTCGCGTCGTATTGGGTTGTGTGTCGTCGTTCGATTCTGAGAGTTTCTGATGGTCCATAGCCAGGCCTGCCCGATTTTGAGCAGGTTCGGCGTCCGGCATATTCAATATCTCACCACCATCGGGTCTCATCGCCGAACCTGAGACACTCGAATCTGTGATTTGATCTCTTGCTCCACGGGCAGAAGATACGAGCTGATGGGCGGCATCAAGGTCCTCGGCGGATGGATGGCGCATCATGCTGTCCGTGGATGGTGGGACTGCTCTAGCGATATCCATATTTACGTTATAGACCTCAGGCCACCTCGCCGGCAGCGACCGCTATTATATTGGTCAAGAATCCTCCCAGGTTAATGACAATCCACGACTTCCAAGCCCTTAACGGAAATATAATTGTTTCTCGACTAAATCGGCGCCCAAGCGTTTCTCTTCGGAAATGGAGGTCCTAATTAGGGAATCTTCCTTCACGACGGCCTAAGAAGATCGCTTTCAATATTGAACTATTCCCAACCCGAACCTTTGATAGATTGATTCTTTGAGGACGCACTCGACTCTGCACGATAACCGTACGAAAACGTTCGCAATCGAGAGGAATTCAATCGATTCGCAAGATCTAACAAAGGACAAGACCTCGAGCCTGGAAACGCAATTAGATCGGTTTCGGTGATTAAAAATCGGACTGTGGCGGATGGAAGGGGCTCGAGTTGTCGTTTACAGTGATGGATTTCGGAGATAAGGCCCCAACAGGCAACAGGGTTCGAAAATCCCGAGCAACGGCTGAGCTGAGAGACCGAAGGAGACAGTCAGCACAATTGAATCAGCGCATGAGAGGAAGTGGAAAAAGAACAGAGATCAGACTGTAAGTGACAAAGGCGAATTGGGTTGAGAGATGTGTGAAAGAACTGTAGCAAAGAAAGACGCGAATCTCTTCACTCACTCGCTCGAAAAGGAGAAATTTCCAACAAAAACCCGGAGTTTATCTTAGCAAACTTTCGAAAAGCCTCTGATTTGCGACGCGTTGGTGAAATCGACGAAGATCTCTTGGATCCAGGAGCTCTCGTGATCTGTCTGACGATCAGATATGGCAGTGGCCTGACGACAGACCAGACGGGAAAGCCAAGACGAGATAATATCCGAGACGATATTGGCTAAGGTAGCACGACGGGAACGATGAACTCTCTGGCAAGGTGATACATCCAGGTGCCTGTCCAGGTTCTCAGACAAGGGAATGCGTGTATGATCCTTGTAAAGCAAAATAAAGGCGTTGATGGGATCAGATACTGCATATCCTCCGCTGATTATCTTATCTCTTGGTCCTCGCCACCCCCAACAAATCTACGTAACTGCTCCCCGTTTCTTCTCTAGCTGCACGATATTTTTTTATTCAACACAGACTATGGCACTTCTGCAGCACTATTACGCGAGTACCCCAACCATGTAGACCCTCCGACCTCACCGTCTCTTCTGGTGAGCTAGCTTGCGACCCGTGCAGCAGTGCGGCTGGTGATCGGGAGGCTGCGATCTGATAAGTTTCGGTCTGATAGAAATTAGACTTCAAGTCTACGTCAAGGCCATCTCCACTGCACCAAACCGGATTGGGTTTAGGCGGTGGGCTGAGATTGGAAATTAATATTCTGGCGACTCTGGTTGGTCAGGCTCGGTTTTGTCGCCCGTGTCAGCAGCACTGGCTGGATCCCTATTGGCTAAACCAATGTAGTGGGTCTCCCTCGTCGATTCATTCAAACCTTAACGGGAAAGCGTGGCCTCGAGCCCAAGCCTGTGCTTTGTGGGCTTCATACCGAGTAGTTTCATGTAAACACAGTACAAAGCCATGGACGGTATGAATTTCAGTTGGAAGGTACTGTACATTTGCAAGACATAGCGTACATAAACAGAAGATACGCGACACCAATTTACTTTATCTTAGAAACAAGCAATGATGGAAAAGGACGAAGAATGTGTACCTCTGAAACTTAGAGGTCGGAATATATCAAGGCAAAGAAGGAAGGGCCATGGTGCAATACCGTCATATAGCGTCAGCTAAACTAGCTTCAGAGGACGGAAAACACCCGCTAAAGCATCATCGAGCACACGATGCGTTGGGCAAAGGTTCGGCACATCGGCACCGGGGTTCATAGCGTCGCAGCGAAATACAATCCAAGTCTTAGATTTGTTCCGCACCCCATGCAGGCTCTGCTTCCCGCATGTTGGCTGGAGGTTCAATTGACGGGACATACTCGAGCGCCACATATGCAACGCCTACAATTCCAACGATCGAGCCAGCGATAATGCGCAGAACATGATGTTCTAGGATAATGCATCCCACGAAAATGTAGACTAGACATTCAGGTAAGACAATATTCTAGGAACGGGCCCAGGTAGGTGGTGGGCCCCGCTTGCAGTTTGCGACTTACAGATGCCTCTTCCGATAAACGAGAACATGAACGAGGCATGTCTTGAGATCTGCGTTGGGACATTTGGAACAAGTTCAAGGCCAGCAGTAGCTGTTATTATACAAAACGTAGTCAGTATCCATAGCATATCTTTACCAAAACTAGCTTGCTTACCTAGGCCGAATAAGATAACGTAAATGCCGACAATGATGTTACGGCTATAAAGTCTATGTCAGCGAGAAGCACAATGCGCAGAGCAGCCGGTAGATATACATGCGCGCACTACGCGCCAGAGAAAGACAGGTTCACTTACAACTTTGGATCAGCGAAGAATTGAGAAATTCCGCCTAGCACCATAATAACACCGATGACCAGGTTGACCAAACGACTAGAGCAGTGTTATTAGCAAGAATTCCCCGGGGCATTGCTACTCCCTCACGAAGACACATTCTTGAGTATGGCCCCGCGGTGGGAAGCATTCCACGTACAAGATATTTGAATAGTCCATCTTGTTTGATACGTCCGACGTCTCACCGTCCTAACTTTTCAGAGCTTTGAATTCGGTAACAGACGCCTTGTTTCCGGCTTTCCAAAACCAGAGCGCACAGAATTCGCTACAAACAAACGCGCGCAATTGAACCGAAAAGTGCGAAATATCGACGATTAGAGAAATAGCTTCGCCGTCGACGTGAAAAACTTGGCGGATCGGGATTAAGTCTGTGAGAAGGTGGCTGGTTAGCAATCAGTGTTCTGTTATTGCGCCCGCTGGCCGAAGTAAACATCACCAGGTATTGCAGGACATACTATCAACATATGAAAATCTGAAACAAAATGCTGGATTTGGTGAAATGATTCATGCCATGAACTGGAATTCCACAACAAGCGCAGAAAGGTGAGCTGGGATGTGGAATTGAAGCTGCCTGGCAAGTGATCGTCGTCAACTCGAGTCGCTCTCAAGCACCATAGTGACTAACTAGCGATAGTGCGAGGGACTAATGGTCACATGACCGTTCCGACGCCCAGACGAATATAAATCGTCCGATAATATCAAACGACAAAAGTAGTTCATCTGCAGGATAAGGAGTACATTTCTGGGCTATCATCCCACAATATTTATACTCAGACACTACTCTTCACTCTGTTCGGCACCCTCATGTATTGTATACTCCTTCTCTTCCTTCTCCAGCCTTATCTTTGTCAGTGCCCTTGACAACCTGCACATTTGCTTCGGATCTCGACCCACAACTTCGTACATGGCTTCAACATCGGTTCCAATTCCAATGTGTTCTGCCGTTGTCAGACTTCGCTGGGCGATAAATGGCGCTACCTCCGGCCAAATAGACTGAACAGAGGAAAGAAAAATGTCCACAGCCACGTCGCCGATACCTTTGACCTGTTTGATAGCGGACCTAATTGCCGTGCGGGAACCGCCTGTTTGTTTATAAAGATTGTTCAAATCCCCATCTGCGTTGTGTTAGAAAGCGATGATTTGAGTGGTATCAATGCGTTGGCGTCTCGTTTATCAAGCCATACAACAAGGCAAATTACATACCGTACTTGTTAACGGCCCATTCCGCTAGCTCACCGAGTTGCGATGAAGCCTTTTTATAGTAGTGTCGGTACCCTCCCTCTATCAAAGTCTCACCTCGTTCATCCCATGAGGTGTTCTTCAGGGTATTTATATCTTGATATTCGTGCTCTATCAAGACCTTGAGGGCCTCCTCTGCTTTCGTGTGTGAGATTGGGGCCGCTTTGAGCATGGCTTCTAGAAGGAGTGCTAAGATAGTTGCTGAACTCGGGCTGAGGGGAAAGTTCAATCCGAGTTCCTGAAGTGGAAGGTTGCCTTGTTCCGCCACCAGCTGTCGAATTTCCTTCTGCGCGGCTTCAGTGAGTGGTTTAGTTGGAGCTGGCAAAGCAAAGTCAGATTCCGTCCAATAAACCGAATAGGTACTGGAAAGCTATTGTGCTCTTATAGCTGCAGACTTACTCTCCGCTTGAGGAATTTCATGTTTTGCAATTCTTTCCTTCGTCTTTTGCATATGCTTCTTTTCTGCCTTTAGCTGCTCCGGCGGCATATGCGCTTCCGCTTTAGTTTGCTTCTGGCCTGAAGCGGCTTCTGCGCGCTCCTGTGCCCTTGTCCGTACCATGATGAATTTGTTCCTTGAAAATTAGTGTGGTGTAAATGCAATAGGAATCACATATAACGTCAGCCTGAAGCGTTTGTCGATATTCGAATCGAACCATTTCATGATAGCCCTCTTCCCAAGCTTGTTCCAATGACGTAATACGTATACCCTCAATGGCATGTTTTGATTGGTTCAGAGACCTCACTTAGCAGACGAGCTCTTCTTGTTTTCTTCGCCATCGTTTCGATTGCCGTCTTTAAACAAAAATATTTGACATTGCGTTCGAGTCCAAATGAGATATGGTATGTTTGACTCCTCAAACATAAGAGAAAGGAAAAGGTAGAAGGATGAATACTCTGTACACCTACTAGCTAGCATTTGAGTTGGGAAAGCTCACTTTAATAGTGTCCTTGGGCTTGCAGCAATTGCTCGAGCTTCTTTTTGGTCTTCATGGTGCTAGCATGGTTTTTCCCGAGCGTATTTTCTTTCCACATTATTGCCTTCCGATACAATTTCTCTGCCTCGTCATGTTTTCGTCGGGTGATGAGCAGTACTGCAAGATTGTCCATGCTACTAAGCGTGTCAGGATGGGTCTTGCCCAGTGACTTCTCTCTTAGCTCCAAAACCTCTCGGTACAGTCCTTCTGCCTCCCTATACTTTCCCTGGTCAGAAAGTACAACTGCAAGGTTGTTTTTGCTGTCTAGGGTATCAGGGTGCTCTTCACCCAGCACTTTCGCTCTGAGCTTGAGGGTCTGTCGATGCAGCTCCTCCGACTCTTCGTTCTTCGCCTGAGAGTTGAGAATGCATGCAATATCATTCATGCTATGGAGTACGTCTGGGTGTTCTTCTCCCAACACTTCCCTTCTAATTTCAAGGTTCTCTTGATGCAGCCCCCTGGCTTCCTCCCACTTCTCCTGAGCTGCAAGCATGTTTGCGACATTGTATACGCTGCGAAGTGTCTCGGGATGCTCTTTGCCCAATATCCTCTTCATCAATTCGAGTGTCTGCTGATGCATCTGCTCAGCTTCGCGCACCTTCCCTTGAAGACCTAGCACAAATGCGAGGTCGTTCATGCTATGAAGCACATCAGGATGCTGTTCTCCCATGACTTTCTTTCTTGATTCAAGTGTCTGCTTGTGCAACTGCTCAGATTCTTCGTATTTGCCCCACTTATTAAGCACATTCGCAAGATTGTACTGAGTATGGAGAGTTTGTGGATGGTCTTTGCCTAATATTCTCTCTCTCAGACTTAGGGCTTGCCGATGCATATCCTCTGATTCCGTATATTTTCCCTGGCTGTAAAGGATAGCTGCAAGCGCATTCATGACATGCACTGTTTTGGGATGCTCTTTGCCAAAGCTCGTTTCCATTAACTCAAGAGCTTGCTGAAGCGCGTAACCCGCTTCTCTATATTTTCCCAACGCATCAAATGCGATGCCAACATGGTACAGGAGAGTTTGCTTGGAGCTCACGTTCTCGATGATATCAACAAATTCGAGAACGTGGTGTGTATGTGGAAGATACCTCATCCACGTGCTTCTGTTCTCGTGAGTGGGATAAGGAAATGCAGCCGCAAGCCGTTCCATTACCTTAGTGGCCCATTCTTTTATCTCTCCTTTTTCTACCAGCCAGTTAAACATCGCAAGACGAACTAGCCGATGGATGTCAAGTGTGCCTCGCTCATCTCGTTCGGTAACAAAAGCATATGACTTCAGCGTGCCAGTTGCTTCAGCCGCAGCAAGCTTCCCGGCTGGGGGCAGAAGAGATTGAGGGATGTCTTTTTCACTCAAGAAGGACATGAATTTTAAATAATCTACCGCCAGCGGATCATGCTCCGAAATGTCGCTGAAAGATATCAGCCATGTCGTGGCAACAGGATTTTGAACCCCTTTATAGCGGTGCCGATCTTCGAAATCTTTGCTGAGGGAATTTATCATGTCGTCATCAGTCGAACAACATGAGTCAAAATACTCCGCGGTTGATATCTGCTTCATCGCCATATATCGAGCTGCTTGCCTTATTGCCAGAGGAAGATATGCAAGGAACTCAATTAGCTTTGTTGTGTGTTCCATGTCACTCATCTGATGCTCTTTTAAGTGTGTCTTTAGGAGGTTGAGAGCTTCGGCCTTGCCCATTCCTCCCACCACAACCGTGTTGGATTCGGAGATATCAAGCCTGGCTACAACCTCGTGGTTCCGTGTGGTGAACAGAATAGAGCCCTTATGGCTGAATGGGAGATAGTTTGCAAGAGCTGCGCTGCCGAAAAGGAGCTCCGTGCTATCGGCATTATCAACAATCATAAGCCAGCGACCGGCACGTTCGCTGCTCAAAGCAGCCTTAACAAGTTCTTTTACATCCTTCCGGTCCTCATCAATCCCCTCGATTTCAAGCCTACGGCCGATATCGCGATAGGCACTCTCGAAGCTGGCAGTGTCTAAAGCGGGAACCCAAAATATCGAGCAGTCTGGCTGCTTATTGCGGACCTGGAAAGCTGTCTCAAGCGCGATCTGGGTCTTCCCGACCCCTCCAAGGCCTTCAAGCGCAGTCATCTGGCAATCGTCCTCGTCTACTCCAGGGGGGACTTTTGCGAGAAGCTGGCCCAGAATGGATTCGCGGCCGACAAAGTCCTTGTTGCGTCCAAACGGAACAACCCAATGATGCTCCTTGAATGCTTAGAAATGTTAGTTGGGCCCGGCCGCGAAGTCTCGATACAGGGGCAATGGCTCACCATCCATCCGGCGGATAAGGAGGGTCGACGAGTCGTCAGCGAACCCTCTAAGTATATGTTTGACAAGCTTGAAATTTGGACTGTCTGGGCCATCAAATTTGTTCATACCAGAGTGCGTTGCATCAAGCCCTCTACGCGGAAATGTATCGAGGCAGGCAGAAGCTTCTGTGACGAGCTACCTTAAATCAGCTTACAGATATGCGAAATCAAGAAACGAGGCATACAAGTTTGTAGGTCTTGCGATTAAATGCAGCAGAAAATTTGGTTGCCAAGCTGGGCGAAAGGAGCTTCCTGAGCATCTCTGTCTTCTTCGTTTCATAAAAGCAACAGATGGGTAACTGGGTCGTCTCATGTCTTGCAATCTCGGCGAAGGACTGGGTCAACTTGCGGAGCTCTTTGTCACTATTGTTGAGGGACTCGATGAGGTGGCTGGATGCCTGCTTCCCCATGATACCGCCCACGACGACCTGCCATTGAGCCTGCCTGGAGGCATCGCTTCCACGGAAAGGTGTTGCGAGGAACACAACCCCGACTGTGGAGAGAAGAATTTGGCGGTAGGCATTGCCTACTTGTGCAGCACGATTGAGGGCCTGCACGAATAGTTGATGTGTTAACCAGGCCCCGTACAGCGCCATCGCCTCGACCAACTGCATACCTCAGCAAGGACAAGTCCTCCAAAACAAGAGGCGATGAAGATGATAGGCCTCGTTTGTGAACCCCGAGCTTCATTAACAAGGCTAAGCAGAGTTTCAGCGTGGCCGAGCAGTGCTTGCACAGGAGCATCCTCAAAATAATTCGCGTTCCAATCATAAGTAAATATCCTCGCCTCCGGTAGAACAGCTGGTAGCATGTCATGGTCTGAAAGCCAGTTGACAATCCCTTGACCTCCTCTCCTCTTGAATTCCCAAGTTCGTGGCGACTCGGTGCCTAGGCCATGGATCGCGATGACACTATCGGATTAGACAACAATACCTTGCTTTTGGGTTAGGTTGGACGTACTCGACGGTGGTCTTTTCTATGGCATCGCTAGTCGGGAAAACCTGGCAAAGTCCCCTGGCGGGCTCAAAATCACAAGTTAGCGGCACCATCGCCGGACTGAGGGGCATCTCACCATAATTACTACTCGGGGTTGCGGTGGTTCTCAAAGGAACCCAACCCACCAGTTGACAATATCCACCCACAGTTATAAAAACTCAGCAGCGCAACATTGAACTAACAGCATGTCAACGGGCGCTTCCCCGCGAGGCTGCAGAGTGCAAGGCGCGTCGAGGCTGGGTAAGGATTCTTCACGATTCGAGTACGGACGGGACGGGAACGCTAGACCTGAAGAGGAAAGCCAGTACTCCTCTCCACAGATTCAGCTTCACTTTAGCGAACGGCTCAAGACTCGTGCTCGGTGAGCCAATCATCTCGGGTGTTGAAAATGGGTCGGCTCAATGGCCTGAAGAACTATGCGCTTGGCTTAGTGCGGCGCTTCAGATCAGCTATAGCGACCAGCTGGTTAAGCACCTGCAACTGCCATCGAAAGAGAAGAAGCTCGAGAGGATGGGAAGAATGGAAGAGCAACACACTCATGTAAAGTGTTATTCTCATTTCAACTGCAAAGCATGGCAGCTAACATTTCTTAGTCGCCTCCATTCACGATCCGGCTTCTAAAAGGCAATGAAGCGGACGCTGCTCAGCCTGGCGGCAAGCTGCTCCTGTCAGCCCTCCCTGCTGCTTACCGCACAGACGCCGATGACCTGGCTGCACCGAATCGCAATGTCATGGCTTGCGTTGGAAAAGAGCTTGACTTACGAAGGCTGAACAAAATTTTTGACTGGCTCTGGATCGTGGGTCGGCCCATGCCACCGCGACCACTCCACTACCAGTTATTACTTGGTCGCGAGATATTCGTGACAGAACAGATGGACATGCATCTCGTCTGGTCGGGGGCTCGGGTCTTTCTCAAACCTGTCCCCCGTTTTCTGCTCGAGCCGCAATTTTGGACCGAATATCTATCCTGCAGGAATGGCTGCGACTGCGTTGAAGACCACCGGGTCACCTCGCTAAGCTCTCAGGTGTGCGAAAGTCGAAGGCTGTGGAAATCTGCGCTTGGCTTTCTGTTCTCATATGCGGCGCTACTATCCCATGAAAGCGACTTCCATATTGCAAAGGAAAAGCATTTATTGCCGGCAGATGAAGGACTAACATGGCACCGGTGGAGGGCCTTTGTTGAACAGCTTGACACCGAACACATCTACCGGGACATTGATCCAAGGTTCATCTACGGAGAACTTCGCCTGAGCCGTTTAAATAAAATATACAGCTTTTCCCAACCACCATTCTTGCGTGGCTACATGTCAAGCTGGCATGAGTACGGAGCCTTCCTTCGGGAGAACTTCACATGGATCGCGTCCGCGACGATATACCTCGCGATCGTCCTTACCGCCATGCAAGTCGGGCTAGCCACAACATCCCTTGCTACTAGTAATGCGTTCCAATCAGCTTCATATGGGTTTACTGTCTTTGCAATCCTGGGCCCGCTCGGTGCCATGTTTTTGATCCTGCTTGTGGCTTGCCTTGCGTTTGTGAGCAATTTTGTCGTGGCGGTAGTATATAAGAGGGAACGGCTCCATCGTGTCCAGGCTAGACCAGGGGAATTATAAAGTCCTAGGTCAGCTATCTCCAAGTGCTACATTTGTAGAAAGCCTTACATACATCAGTACTTTTTATTATATCAGCATTTGTTTGGGGTTGAATGATCTTGGGTATATGTATGAATGCATATTGGGATGCTCGCGATCCAATGATTTAACAGAGTTGGTGCCAGTCGGGTCTTCTAACTGGTGCAAATTGCAATGGTGCGAGGTTGCCCAAGTAAGTCTCCAATCCAAATACAGGCAATAGCTCCGAAGAAACATCCGACATTATAAGTTGCGACTGAGATACCATAACATCTAGTAAACTCTGGTGGAATTGAGGAAATCAGATGTGGGTACCCTGAATGGTAGCCTTGTGGTTCTTTTGACTATCTGTAAGACCTTTTTGGCCTCCTGGCGTCGTGTCGATCTCCAGGAAAGTCTGCGCAAAGGATGGAAGGGTCAAGAGACCTCCCATAACACAGTAATGTTTGTGTCAGTTAGCAGGGCGAATGTAGTACTTATGAAACCGAGTTAATATGGACAGGGAAGAGGGTCTAACACCTCTCAGAGTCTCAGTCTTCTGCCTCCTCCTCCCCAAATATCCCAATAGAAGAGTACTCCTTTCCAGATCCTTGAAATTTAATTCCACAGATTGTAATGCCAATGCATGATGGCCAAGCAACAACTCATCTTCAATAACGCATCTCCGGTACGCTTCCAACCAAATGAGAACTGATCTCTTGCTAATTCAAGAAAACACGCAGGTCAAACATTGGGTTCCAGATCCTCCAGATATGGCCTGGGCAGACGTTATTGCTGCAATCGAACCCAAGGCTCTCTCATTTTCAATGAATTCACAAATCTATAAATTCAAGCAGGAGAGAAAGGCATACAAGGCCCCTGCTAGCCAACGTGAATTTGACCTCATGATGGAAGCTGGGGACTGTGCTGTTAAGGTCCACGGTAGATCTCTCTGGAGGGATAAGGAGGGAGTGATACGAATGAGTGGCATTATCATGAACCTCGAGACTCCTTTTGATCCAAAATCCGTGGAAGACTCTCAACGCAAGCGTTTGATGGACCAAATTATCTCAGTCTTACATGAACTGCACCGCAAAGGAATTATTCACGGCGATGTTAAACCAGCAAACTTTCTTCTTTGCGCGGATGGTCGGCTCCGCCTTTGTGATTTCAGCGAGGCGATGAGGGTAGGCGAAGATCCAAGTAACTGGGGTGGACTGACGACCACGAATTACATATCACCACGCCAAACTCGGAACTGGCCTGATGGGGTAGATCCTCCTCCAACCATTGAGGACGATCTCTACAGCCTTGGCCTGAGTTTGTGGGAGCTCTACACAAGGAGGACACCCTTCGAGGGCTGGTACGAGGACGATATCATGTGCACTCTTCAGCAAGGGGAGACGGTTGATGTGGATGAAGTCGAAGACGAGGATGTGAAGTCTGTGATATCGAACCCTAAGAAGACGTGTAAAAATGTAGCAGGATAGATGAGTCTGATTCTACATAGATCTAGCAAATCTATCTGCTATATGTGTGAAAACAACACAAAGCACGTGACATAGGAAAAGGCTAATGAGTGAAGTGAGCCAATCAGGATGGCTCATGAAGAATGCAGATGAGATGAGAAGGGGGCAAACATAGCAAACATGCCACATGGCATGATCTCAATTAACACACCCCCCCAGCTTCAGTGTGATCTGAAGCTGTACAAAATGCCAAATTAGGAAATATCAGCACCAGCAAGCAGATGAGAAATATCATGTAAGCTAATCATCTGAACAAATGTCTCATGTTTCTGTTGGAGAAGATGCTTAGTAAGATCATTGACTATCATTTTGACTGTAGAAATCCATGTGACTGTAATCTGTCTGCTTTGAATCTTCTGATGAAGCCAGTGCTGCTTGACATTAATATGATAAAGCTTTGTGGCAAAGACTAAGTCTGTATGAGTCATGAGATTCATAATTTGACTGTTATTGCATTCAATGATAGTTAAGCAGTCAGAATTGAATTCTAATTGACCAAAGAAGTAATTTCATTATATAAGCTTGACTTCTGTATGAATCAGTGTGTTTAATTTAGTCTCAGTTGTGAATGTTATAATAAAGTTCTGTTTTGCTGACTTTCAATCAATTGAATCATCAAAGAGCCTGAAGACAAAGTCTTCTATATTATAGTGAGATGGAAGATTATCAGTATATGCTGCATCTAATACAGCAGCAAAGATACTGTGCAGTCTCTCTAGATGACTGTCAAATTCTATGATGTAGTTGATTGTGATAATCAGATAGAAGATGAGATGATCTGCCTCAGCATGATGTTGAAGAGATGAGTTAGTTAGAAACTAGCAAAGTTTGTATATAGTGACTGCTATGTTTATTTGAGTAATAACAGCTGTGTAGAGCACATGATCAATCTTCTG
>LJPI01000825.1:738418-979930 GCA_001430955.1 Chrysosporium queenslandicum | reverse complement strand
GAGAGAGAGAGAGAGTTGGGGGGGAAGAGGAGGTTGGAGGTTGGAAGACGAGGTTCCTGGGGGGAAGAGCAGCGAGACTCCCAAGCCAGGCGGAAGATGATGCAACAAGCCCCGTTCTTACTCAGCTCCGCATCAGGTGGCCCCATTATGTCATCCCCGCTCCTGGCTGTGATTGGCTGGATGGAGCTATCCGCCCATTGTGCTCGGCGGCCATTCCTGTTATGGCTAGACTCAACACCACACGCACGCTGATTGGACGCCTCGTAACCGTCAATTGCCCCCAACAATTCGCCGCCTCCGCACATCGACGTTGGAGAGAAGAGGCATCAACACGCGATATCATCGCAGCAGAACGACGGCATTTGGGGTTGTCTCTCGGTGCATCTCCAGGTCTTTGGTTACTTCTTTGCTCAGTAATGCTGGTGCTTTTTTAGATCTATGGCGTCGACGGGTATCGACCACTTTGGCATCCAAGGCACTGGCCGGACCCCATCCAACTTGAAGCTGATGACGCCAGATGCAGCTCGCTCCATTATGAATCACATGGGGTGACGGAGCTTCCAACAGGGATCTGGAAGCACTCGGATGGGCTGGAGGCAAAACCCCAACTCTTATCTCTTGGCTCTCCTGTCGTTGTTCGAGTTACGACGACTCCGGACACGAAGACCTGAAGCACCAGTTCGTACCTGAAGTCCTATCATATTAGGTACATTGAGAAATGAACGAAATGCCTCGGAAACATGGCAGATGAGAGCCTATCTATGAGGTTGATATAACAAGGTTTCCTTGTTAACACTGGGCTTTCTGAAATAAATGGGGTGATATAACACAATGCATACACTACATGCTACTCTGTACTTGTCGAGTATTTTCGTTGGAGAAAGACAGACTGGAAAACGACTCGGGGAGCCTTTTCTCCAGCAGCTCATTGCTAAGAAACAGCTAAGGTGCGAGAGATTTGTGATTTGTGAGTAGGAGATCCTTTGGCTAGCAGAAGCTTCGAAAGTCTTGGGAGGAACTAAGGGGTAACCAGAGTAGTGATCATCTTCATTTCTGTGATTTAGAAACAGCGGTTGTTTCCCATCATGTTGCTGTGACTCTCCTTCAAAACCTTCCTTGGTTGCCTATGTCCAGCCCGTCCGCAAGACGGTGCTTCACTTCCTTGTAGTTGACTATCTCCGAAACCTTCTGTGCACGTGAGTGAGACCAACCGCAGAACGCACAGCAGGCAAGATACCAATATCTGCACCATTTAGCTACCGTAAACTACGTCGTCTCGCTCAGAAAGGTCCATGTTATGTCCTGGTGGCCTAATTGTACTTTATTATCAATAATTTAACCCTCGTCGGAGGATGGGAGTGGGCTGTCGCGTGACGATAGCTTCGTGATCGCCCGGCATCTCGAGGCTTCCGGCACGCACCGACCGACCGCATGCAAACTCCCGGGTTAATGGGAATGATCGTGACGTTACTACACGTCGATACCTCGTGGCGGGCGAACATTGGGGTTGCGAGCTCCATGCGCGGACAATGAGCAGCGCGCTCCTCCGCCCGCGACGTCAATCGTCCCCCGCGTCCACCGAACGTTTGACCTCGAAGCTACGACCTACCATTGATATTCTAACCAATTATCTACGCGACTCCTTCTCCCTCGACAGTGCACTGAAGGTCACTGAGAGCATATTATTTCTGCGCCACGCGTTCATCGATGATGCCGAGCCCCGAGAAGCGAAAGACGCGTTCCGCCATCTTCAAGGATTCCAAGCCCTGCTAGCATTGTTGGAGCGTTTGGAATGCTTCTACGACCCGAAGTCCGAAGATGCGCAACAGCGAAATGCAATACTGGCTCTTGTAAAGGAGATAATCGGCGTTCTTGGCGAGAGCTTGAAGGATCACCATGGGAATAAGCGTTACTTCGCAAAGAAGGCCCGCGGGGCCGGGGATACCTCCTTCGAGCAGATATTATCCAATATTTCCAAGAAACTGGGAGATACTGTCGACGAAGACGATGGCCTTGCAGTTGAACAATTCTATGGCGGACTATTGGCTGCTGGACTCGGGCAACAAACAGTGTCAGGTATCTTTACTTCGTTGAGAAAGAAATTTGAAAATAGCGGGGAGCTTCTACGGCCAGCAATCGAAAGTGCTATTTTTGATGCTATAGGGCCCTCTGAGACAGTGGAGAACCCCGAATTCCTCGGGCCTTTCCTTGACCTTTGGCTGAAACAGTCCCAGGAGTTGTCCAAGTACCCAATCCAACGCTTAGCTGTCCCCGTTTGCCTTGCGCGGCTTGCCGCGTTGTCATCTCGAAATCGCCTTGGCCTCCATTCTACTGGAATGTTGGCTTGCTCTTCAGGCCTCATCACCGATACAAACCGGAACAAGGAAGAGTCAGACTCGTATGCTGAGTTGGCCGCAACACTAGGCGCCGAGGGCTTCGCCGATCTTGAGGACGCAGCGGACCTATACCGCAAGGCCCATTATTCTGTGGAAGCCTCCAGGTTCCTCTTGAGAACCCTCAAGTTGTCGAGACAGCCCCCGTCAGTTCAATTTGATATGACATCCAATGGTTACTCATCAATTGAATCACCTACTCTCGGGAGATCGTTCCCACCCATCACCTCAACAGGCTATACACTTAGTGTTTGGGCCCGGTTCGATACTTTCGATACAGATGTGCACACTACAATCTTTGGAGCTTTCGATCCATCCCAAACATGCTTTTTACTTGCATACCTGGAAAAAGACACCCGTAACTTGATTCTTCAAACTTCCATCAGCGGTAGCCGCCCAAGCGTCCGCTTTAAATCCACCGTGTTCTCCACTGGACTCTGGTATCATATTTGCATCGTGCATAAGCGGCCTAGGACAATGTCGTCTTCTCGGGCATTACTCTTTATCAACGGGGAGCTCGTGGACCAACTGAAGGTAGATTATCCTCAGGTACCCACAAGCCGCTCAGGCCAAAAGCAACCCCGTGTGCAGGCTTTCCTAGGCACTCCACAGGACCTAGCCGTGAGGGTAGGGAAGGGTGCGTCCACATCCAAATGGTCCTTGGCTTCAGCTGTGCTCTTCGAGGAGGCGTTTACGGATGATATTATTTCTGTGATATGCCAACTAGGACCCAGATACTCTGGCAACTTTCAAGACTGCTTGGGCTCGTTTCAGACATATCGAGCCTCTGCTACCTTGAACTTGCGAAATGAGAATCTCCATCCCGGAAAAGAGGAACATTCAGATATCGTGGCTGTAATCCGCCAAAAGGCTAGCATTTTGATACCCGAAAACTCCATTCTCCTTAATATCTCCCCTACCGCTATTCTTGAAAGCGAAACCAGCCGAATTGATGAGTCGCAGCTGATGAAATCACTGTCGAAGAACCCAGCTAAACACCTAAACCACTTCATTAGATCCCGAGGGAACTCTGTGATTATAAATAGAGCTGTTCCTGCAATAAACAGTGCCTTGTCTGAACCTCATGGGATTGCCGTTCTCACTGGCCATCCTGTGGTATCCGTTCCCCAATCGCTGGACGACGCAGCCTGGCGCATCGGTGGATGTGCCACTGTTCATCTTAGTATGGTTGAGGCCGCCAGTACCCCGGAGCACCTTCGGATAGCTGTAGAGATTCTATTAGAATCAGTACAAGATAGCTGGCGAAATAGCGAGGCTATGGAGAAAGAGAACGGCTATGGGATTCTCGGGATACTGCTGAGGGAGAAACTTGGAATTACAGCAGCTATTCAAAATGCCCCGATAAAGATCACACCTGTTTGCTCGACGTCCCAAGAAAGAAACGAACTTGCGATGGAACTACTGATCTTGATCTTGAAATTCGTGGGCTACGACTTTGAGAATCCAAAGAAGTCCATTATCATAAACCCGTTGGCATACCGGGTGTTGCTGGTTGACTTAGATATATGGCGCCTTGGAGATCTCCCGCTATTGGAAATTTATTTCTCTCAGTTCCGTATCTTTTGCATTGAGAGCTACCACCATCGTTTCAACGCCAGGAGGCTATCGCGAATGCGTAAGAGACCTTGAAGCTTGCGAATATTTTCCTGGGAATATGGCTAACTCTGAACAGGTGTCATCAAGAGACTATTGGATTCTCTGAAGGACGGTATTTATACCATAGAAAGTATAAAATTGTTTATACCTGCCTTTACCTGCCTCACAACATGTTGCATGACAGCCGAGATCCTCCGATCGATCTCGCTTTTTATCACATACTCCATCCATAAACCAAAGCCGCCAAGTCGATTGCAGAAAAAGAAGAGCACGGCAAGCATTGCTAGGCAGCTCCGACGAACCGTCGTCCACCAGTTCCATAAAAAACCGGTGGATTATATCTCGAAAGAGCAGATCGGCGCAGAGCTCCTTCAGACCTTTGCAGATATTTTTTGCAGTTCAGAGAGTACTGCCAATATCCAGAAACTTGCGAGGACCGTAACAAACAAAGTGTGTTCCATGTTCACTTCGATAACTTGACGAGCGCGGTATCTGACAAACATTGTAGTGGCTTCTATATCTTATATCCGAGGACGACGCAAACGTCGTCATTCAGGCAACCAGGATCCTCGCGAGACTTCTAACGGTCCATGGAGCAAGTTATATCAGAAAATTTGACAAATCTGGTGGTTTTGTCATATTGCGCCACTGTTTGAAGCGCTGGTGGAATATACCAGCTCTGTGGTTTTCCTGCTTTGCCATCCTTCTTGGTGAAGATGTAAAGCACATCGATATCGATCGCGGATTTGAGGGTGCGGCGTTTTCGGCACTACTTGGTCACCCAGAGAAGGTGACGGTCGTTTGCCCAGAGGTTTTTCCGGTAATAACGGGGATGCTACAAAGTGCGCTAAAGTCATTTGTCTTAGAGGGACATGCTGTTCAGCTGGAGGAAAGCGACGATGACCTCTGGCTTGGAGGCTCAGGCCAGAGGAAAAAGTCAGATTCAGCCTTAGGTTAGTCATTCGGATATGGCGTTCTCTATCCAGTGTCATAGCGCTGTTTCTTTATATTTTGCTAACTCGATTTTAGGCGCAGTAAACGGAATAGAGGCTTCTCAAGAACATTTGCTGGAAAAAGTTGCCCACTTCTTAGCTGATATCCATACTAAATCTTCCAATTTTCGCGATTTTGCAGCGACATCGAACTATGTTGACGAACTACTTCTTGTGTTATTTCCGGTCGTAGTCGGCTCTGACGCGGTCAATGCTAGTGTTGAATTGAATTCCCGGAATTCGGGTCTTACATTCGGGAGCGATAGTGTCGTGATCCAACCACTTTCCAACGCTCGTCCTGTCCTACGTACCAGTACGGTTGCAGGCGAAGAAGAACAACCTGGCCTCCGACGAGGATCGTCTTTTATCTTAGTCTCGTCGGATAAATCCAAGTACAACCCGTCATCTGCGCGCCTACGACACGTTGTGGAGCCCAAGGCCGATCTGGCAGGAAGTGTACCAACCCACGCTGTTGTTTCAAAGCTACTGGACCTGGTGGTCTCCGTCTTCTTGGACCAGTTGTTGACCCGGAAAGATTTCGGCGGCCTATCGATATTCTTGAAGATGCCACCTGGGTTCATAGAACATCAAGTGTATTTCGAGTCCTGGTTGCAGCGTAACATATTGTTACGAGTTGAAAGCACCATTTCTCGGAACCGGAAGGTTCTGTTGGAGCCGCGAGTGTTAAACAATATTGCCAGGCTACTAGCCCAGGTTGCGGACGCCATCTATGAAGGCTGGTTTTTAGACGGCGCCTCGAAAACACTGGATTTTGCCGGCCCAGTTTTAGAATACCTTCAAAAGAGTGAAGTGGCATGCTTGAAAAGCATCCGACTTTGCAGCCAAACAATCGGAAATATTCGGTCCATAGTCTTTCGTACGGTGTTGCTGAGACTGTCCGAGACTGAAGATAAAGCAGCGCTCGCTTTCCTAAAACGTCTTACTTATTGGCAAACAGCACTCCTAGGTTCTGAGGAAACGCAACCGGAGCACCTGCAGTTAATGTGCTACCTTCTGTATTCCAAAATAGTTACGGAAGAAGAAGATGTTCGGCTGGAGGCCGCCGGTCTGTGGAGAATCATAATGGTTCAAAAACCAACCGAGACCTTGGCTATGTTAAGTCAAACCAGTTCTTCTCTCCATAAACGCCTTTCTGCCGGGTTTCAGGAACTTGTGGCGATGGATGACAGCGGTTTTCTGCGATGGATTGACGACCAGCGCGACGATCTTGACTGCTTTTTCTTTGGTGCGTTGTCGAAAGTATGGGAAAATTTTGTGAGGCAGGAAAATAACAAAACGGATGAAACTGCCAGAAGTCGGGTGTCAAAGCGAAAAGACAAGTTGAAACAGTGGAGCCAAACCGACAACGCAAACGAAGAGATTATACGCAGGCATGATGTTACGTTTGGGCATTGGACTTCTAATATCTCCCTCTCGGAAAGGCTTAAGCACCAAAGATATGCTCAGGACCAGCAGGATGACTTCACCTTCCTGCTTTCTAGCTTCGCTCGTGTTTATCGCAACCTCCGCCGCGAAAACGGCCTCCTTGCAGATTGTGGCGAGTCGAAGTGGCGGTTAGATCAAACCGAAGGGAGGAGCAGAATGCGTCAGCGGATTATCCCCGACGATACAGTTGGCAAACAAGATTATCAACCCAAGCGAAGAGCGACAGGCGAGTCGCAACCATCAAAACCAGGTACCCGGTCACGCTCGAACACTGTGGGTGATAGAGTTCCCGTCATGCCCACCGAAATAGCGGCTGAAAGGATGGATGAAGGGTCGCAGGGCAGCGACTCTGATGAAAGACCGGGGTTGGATGACAGCTTCGAGATTATCGACGAGCCCAAAGAAACTGACGAAGACTATGAAGATAAAAACCGAAAGGTCATGAGAAGCCTCCACCGAGGAGACCAGGTGCAACACGTGTGTAATATTTCAAGGATTGTTGGACTAGAGGCTTGTGAAGGTCTTTTAATTCTTGGGAAAGATAGCATCTATATCATGGATAACTATTTCCAACGCCCCGACGGTGAGATTGTCAATGTTTGGCAGGCCCCGCGGGAAGAGCGCGACCCCTACGTGCGTATGATCTCCGGCCGCGAGTCGAGTGAGCGAAAGTATAACAACGGCGAACACGAGACTAGAAGCTGGAAGTGGCTTGACGTGGTTAGCGTTTCAAAACGTCGCTTTTTGTTCCGAGATGTGGCTCTCGAGATATTTTTCACCGACGGTCGCAGCTTTTTGATAACCCTGATCTCTTCCTCTGCTCGAAATGAACTGCATTCTCAGCTTATCTCGCGATCCCCGCAGACGCAAGGGGCGGGCAATTCATCGCAGCTGGACGATTCCTGGAGGTTCGAGGCACTCCGCAATCAGGAGAGTAAGCCTCAGTTCTTTGGATCGAAACTCGTCAATGTATTCAGCCAAGGAGGGTTACATCCTGCAACCCGGAAGTGGCTAAAAGGCGAAATGTCAAATTTCCATTATCTGATGCTCGTGAACACCTTAGCCGGAAGAACCTTCAACGATCTAACCCAGTATCCCGTGTTCCCTTGGGTGCTTGCGGATTATACAAGCGAAGAATTGGATCTCACGAACCCAAAAACTTTCCGAGACCTCTCCAAACCGATGGGATGCCAGACTCCTGAAAGAGAAGCAGGGTTTAGGAGCAGATATCAGTCCTTTGCAGAGATGGGTGATCATAATGCTCCACCTTTTCACTATGGGACCCATTATTCTTCTGCTATGATTGTATGCTCGTATCTCATCCGACTTCAGCCATTTGTCAAATCCTACCTTTTGCTGCAAGGGGGAACCTTCGACCACGCTGATCGATTGTTTTATTCTGTGCCCAAGGCATGGAATTCAGCGTCTACAGCAAACATGACGGACGTGAGGGAATTGACACCGGAATTCTTCTATTTGCCAGAGTTCCTGGTCAATTCGAACAAGTACGACTTTGGCCTGCGACAGAACATGACCCAAGCTATAGATGCTGTGGAATTGCCACCCTGGGCTAAAGGAGACCCAAAGATTTTCATTGCAAAGCATCGTGAGGCACTTGAAAGCCCCTACGTGAGCAGGAACCTCCATAGATGGATTGACCTTATCTTTGGGTGCAAGCAAAAGGGCGAAGCTGCACTGGAGGCCGTCAATGTGTTCCACCATTTGTCTTATCAGGGCGCGAAGGACCTGGATAATATTGAGGATCCTCTCGAGCGATTGGCGACGATCGGGATCATCCATAACTTTGGACAGACTCCGCACCAGGTGTTTAACAAACCTCATCCGCAGCGAGAAGAAATGCATCACAAGCTTAATCAATTAGACATTGCCGCAGAGGGCCTGACTCGCCTTCCATTCGCACTCTTGGGTATGGAGAGAGTTCCTCTGATATGGGTCCCGTGATTAACAATTTCTCGTAGATACCCATGAACGTGTGGCATCGTTATCCTTTTCGGTGAAACAAGATCGATTATTATGTGCTGCGGCATTTAGACTGAACATCCCACCAAACTACGACAAGTATATGGAATGGGGATTCTCGGATAATAGTGTCCGCTTCTACTCTGCAGATACAAGAAAGGTACGTAGGAAAAAGACGGACCCTCTTCGAACGTAATGTCTAATGTCTCCACTGTACAGCTTGTCGGACATTTTGAACATCTCCATATTGGGCAATTGTCGTGTACTCTATTTGCCGACTCTCAGACTCTGATTACGTCCGGCGTCGACTGCGTCATATCGGTATGGTCATATGCTTCAACGTCAAAATCAGTCGAGCTGCACCCGAAAGCTTCGCTCTTTGGGCATCGAACTCCTGTGACAATGCTGGCGGTATCACGGTCGTTTAGCGCGATAATCTCAGGCTCAAAGGATGGCAAACTGATGCTCTGGGACCTGAACAGGCTGGAGTTTGTGAGAGAATTGCCAGCTGGGGAACCTGTCGATGTAAGTTCCGGTCTCCTGGCTTGATACCTGTGGGCTGGTTAGCACCGTTTTCTAACACCTAGGGAAGCACGCCCGTATCAACGATGCCACTGGAAATATCATGGTGTGCCGTCGCAATCGTGTGAGCCTGTATACGCTGAACGGCGCATTGCTACTTGAGCAGGTGGTTTGCGATCAAACCGAGGACAGTATTCTTTCGTGCGCCTTTTACGAGGGCGTCAGCAATGAGTGGCTGGAAAGGGAATTGATTTTGACTGGCCATCGACGAGGGCTTGTCAATGTAAGTCCGCAGATGCTAGTTACGCACTTCCCAAAGGAGCTGAGGTTAACAAGTGGATATAGGTCTGGAGTAAAACCATCAGAAACGGCCGATTCGAACTGGATCTAATTCGTCAGCTCCATCATGTTGACCAAAGCCGTGGTGACGGGGCAATGTCTTCTGCCGGTATAAGTTGCATCCTGCCACTGGCGCAGGCAGTATACACAGGTGATGAGACGGGACGTGTGGTGAGAGCCAAACCCAGCATTCCAAGACTACGATGTTGCTGACTAGGGGTTCAAACAGTATGAATGGGATTGTGTACAGCGACGCTGAACGATTAGAATTTTGCAACCTCACGACAATGAATGGTCACAAAGGGCATGATTTTGGATATGTTTGTATGGCGCGATGAAGCTCCTAGCCTTGTTCTGATTCTTTCCCTTTGTGCGTACATATATAGACGGATAAGGGCGTTTAGATGGCCGGGGTTTTTCTCCAACTGGAAATATGCTGCATGAGAACATGTATATTTTGCAGACCGAAAATCCACTGCAAATTGCGTCTCTCGCGAAGCCTTGCCCGGCAGGTTGTATCTGGCAAAATTGGTCCGACATGTAGGGTTGCAAAAACACCGACTAGGTTTGGATTTGGGGCGATGCCGGCTGCCTCCGAGAATCTGCCTGACCACTGTTACTACACAGATTAATGATAGTCAGGTAGGACAGCTTAGTTATCGATTGGCGGTTCCAGAGCGAGCGAAGGCGTTGATATCATAAGCGTGGCGTGCAGGTGATTCCTAAGCGGCGATCCGGATTTGGAGGGGAGGCATTCGAATTGGGTTATTCCGTGGAGACATCGGGCTTGGAAAGTCACTTTTTGTAGTTCCGCATAGTGGAAGTGGAGGCGCGATACCGGGAAGTACGTGTTTCTTCCCTGTCAGAGAGCAGTTTCAATGCCAGCCATATGCGATCATGATGACACTGTGTTTGCTGGTGAACCCTTGCCCCACCATGCAGTCGCTTGGATCTCAGATGGGGACGTCAGGCTTCACGAGTAGTTAGTGAAGAGTTGTTCACTCGCACGGGGCCTGTTAAGGAGTTAATATCTGCTGGATCCTGTTGAGCTTGCCATTGACTTGACTTTTCGGTGCCCCGCCACGTCGAAAAAGGTATGTTCCGTCCCTCGAGCTCATCCGGATTTATAACTCATTAACTCAACTTCAACCTCAACCTTCTTTTATCCTGCTGACCTTTTTTTCCTTTCGCCGTCAGATACCCCCTCCAAAGAATTTGAACGATTGCTCCGTCGAAAGATTGATAACTTCTCGAGTTCTTAATTTGACAGCTTCGTTGATATACAGATTGCAAACATGACCTCTGCTCTCGATCAGCTAAAAGCTACCGGCACCGTAAGTGATTTCGTTGCCACACGGGGATTGTACGTTGCTTTCCGGTGTTATCGAACAGCTTGCTGACACTCTGGTTGCTTCAATGATGGTAGACTGTGGTGTGCGATTCTGGTGAGTGCTATCAATAACAAACATTGCTTGAGAGTCCGAGGATTAACTCGATCGATCATTGCAGGTGACTTCGCAAGTGAGTAAAATCCATCCATCTTCGTCTCTTCACAGCACTGGGGAGATAGCTAACCTTGTAACAGCCATCGGAAAATACAAGCCCGAGGATGCTACGACCAACCCTTCCCTAATCCTCGCCGCCTCCAAAAAGCCAGAGTATGCCAAATTGATAGACGCTGCGATTGAATATGGCAAGAAGCATGTATGTGGCGAATCATCTCCGAGCCATAGGAGTGAGGAGACGATAGCTAATATCTATGACGGCGGTTCCAGAGCAACAAACTCGAAGATCAAGTCGATTCTGCGCTTGACCGGCTCTTAGTTGAGTTTGGTAAAGAGATTTTGCAGATCATCCCTGGCAAGGTTTCTACGGAGGTTGATGCCCGATACTCCTTCGACACCAAGGCGTCAGTCGACAAGGCGCTTCACATCATCGAGGTAAGTCCGCAACCCATACTTGTCATTGAACGGAGGGCTGATCATGGTATTATAGCTTTACAAATCCGTCGGCATTCCTAAGGAGCGCATTTTGATCAAGATTGCCTCTACGTGGGAGGGTATCCAGGCCGCACACATCCTCCAGTCTCAACATGGAGTCAACGTCAACCTTACGTTGATGTTCTCTCTTGTTCAGGCCATCGCTGCTGCTGAGGCTGGTGCCTATCTCATCTCTCCCTTCGTGGGGCGTATTCTGGATTGGTACAAGGCTGCCATGAAGAAGGACTTTGCTTCCCATGAGGATCCCGGTGTGAAGAGCGTGCAGAGCATCTTCAATTACTACAAGAAGCATGGCTACAAGACTATTGTCATGGGTGCCTCGTTCAGAAACACTGGTGAAATCACAGAACTTGCAGGCTGTGACTACTTGACAATCTCTGTATGTGCCCTACCCACAGTGTCAAATCGTTGATTCTAACCCTGTGGTTTTTTCAGCCAAATCTGCTCGAAGAACTGTACAACTCCACCGCTTCCGTGCCCAAGAAGCTCGATGCGGAACAGGCAGCCAAGCTCGATATCCCCAAGCGCAGCTACTTGAACGACGAGGCTCTCTTCCGCTTTGATTTCAATGAGGAACAGATGGCGGTGGAGAAACTGCGTGAGGGCATTTCGAAATTTGCCGCTGATGCTGTCACTCTCAAGAATATCTTGCGCGAGAAGATCCAGGCTGCATAAGCGCTGCTTGTTATTACAATTGTCTTGCCCGTCCACCACAAATGGTGATCTATGATGTTGAGTGTAAGGATCATCAAAATCGGGTATCCTGGAAAGCTGTTAGATTGCATGCTGGTTTTTTTGTAGCTACCTAGCATAGCTCCCAAATTGCAAATAGCTCAGAAAGTGCATTGTTTGCATAGTAGACTCAAACGCCGAGTTCATGCACCTATGATGTAAATAGTCCCTGAAAAGCCTTGGAATACCAATGGAAATAAAACTTCAACCGAGCGCGCCTACAGAGACAGTCCAAACCTCCTTAAGGGTATCACCTAAACTCCCTTGGTGCCCGAGGAAGCAGCTTGCCGGGTTTGGTAGGTACTGCAATGGGAAGGATAACTGCGGAATTTTGTTGATCCGGCAGGAGGGATCCGGGTAAAATCAGATTGGGAAAGTGCAACGGAAAAGCCGGTAACGTCATAGCTTTCCCAACCCCACTTGGCTGGTCCTTTTTACCCCTCAATCGAGTGGATGTTAGCGGAAGAACAAAACAAACACAAA
Organism: Chrysosporium queenslandicum; assembly: GCA_001430955.1. Taxonomy (NCBI): domain Eukaryota; kingdom Fungi; phylum Ascomycota; class Eurotiomycetes; order Onygenales; family Onygenaceae; genus Chrysosporium; species Chrysosporium queenslandicum. Next base: position 967,426 of record LJPI01000825.1, on the reverse strand, counting down.
AAGACCACATCTCGATGAAGTAGCGATGTGACAAGCTACAAGAAGCAAAAGCTGAATCTGCACAAGATGGGCAATCGGATTCGCGTGAGGAGTCAGTGCCTTTGGTTTCAGCTGGGTTGCTGAGACGCAGGGTGACGCGGGTCTTTCAGGTTTCCCAAGATAGGTTGGCTAAACCCCGTAAACAGGCAATAGTGGGATTAGTCGTAGGTGCAAGTAATATGGAGTCATAAGTGTGTGTGAGAACCTGTGTGATTACGGCATCTTTTTCCTTCCGGCCTCTTCCCTCCGACCCTTCGATTCCATTCCATATTAAATCTTCGGTTTTCGTCTTCATCACCAACTCAAGTCACTCCGTCTGTCAAACGCTGTAATAACAATCCTTCAAAAGCAAAATAGTACACTAATCCGCCAAAATGGTCAAAGCAGGTATGTCAGATCTCTCTATTTATATCATCTGGTCTGCAGGTCCACGTGTTTTGTCGTTCTTGTTGTTTTGCGTGGATTTCTGGGTGTTGTTCCCCTTGTAAAATCCCCTCAAACCACCGCTCATCAAACACCCCCGCCACCAAGGTCCCTTGGGATTGAGTGGATGTGAGCATATAAGTGGTCGTCCCAAGGATTGCCCGTCAATCTACTTGTCTCGACACCGTGTTGGTGATCTGCTGTCGGTTCAATTCGTCTGGTCCTGTTCCTCATGGCGTCGTGCTGTGTTACGACCCGGATTCTGTGCAATCTGCAAACACCGGTGTCTTCTTTTCTTATATTCTCTTCTCTTCGAGCGTTTATTCGCTAGCTCCTTGGATTTTACAGTGCAATGGGCTGATCAGACTTGGCACCAGTTGCTGTCCTCCGTGGTGACTCCAACGTCAAGGGCACCGTCACCTTCGAGCAAGCTGACGAGAACTCTCCAACCACCATCTCCTGGAACATCACCGGCCACGACCCCAACGCTCAGCGTGGCTTCCACGTCCACCAATTCGGTGATAACACCAACGGCTGCACCTCTGCCGGCCCACACTGTATGTCGATCCATCCCCCGTCCACCTTAAATGAACAGCGAGAGGCCGACTTCTGATTTTCTAGTCAACCCATTCTCCAAGACCCACGGTGCCCCGACCGATGAGGAACGCCATGTTGGAGACTTGGGCAACATCACCACTGATGCTCAGGGCAATGCCGTCGGCTCTGTTCAGGACAAGCTGATTAAGCTCATCGGAGAGCACAGTGTACTTGGCGTACGTGTATGGCCCGTATGAATTTTCAGAGCAGATGGGACTGACTCCACCATACTCAACAGCGCACGATTGTTGTCCACGCTGGCACTGATGATCTCGGCAAGGGAAACACCGAGGAATCCAAGAAGACTGGCAATGCTGGTCCTCGCCCTGCTTGCGGTAAGACATTCGTGTTTCGCTTTTACTTAATCGATGACGTGTTAATGGGTTGTTGAATACACAGGCGTTATTGGCATCTCTACTTGATTCCGTACCAAGAATACACTCCTAAGATTTCACCATGGGGTAGCTCAATGAGGAAATCACGGGTTGAATGCAGTGCTCCATTCTAACCAGAAATGTGCTGTTGTACTTAGTGGGATTGCTGAGCAATTAGCGAACAAAATGAAACAACCATAGTGATTTCTGGGATGTACCAGTTCTCCCGCCGGAAGTAGCTTGGTAACTGTCTGAAGTTCTGAACCCAGAATCCACATATTGCCAGTCCATGGTGCTCAAGTGGGATGCTCCTTTCCATGGATTTGAACGAAGGAAAGGAAAAACTGTAGACAGCAAAGATATATTATTTGTCAACCAAAGGTAAGGTCCATCTCAACTAACATCAAGAGTACCAAGGGCAAACTGGAAAAAGACTCCTTGAAATTTGGTGATCTGACGATATTAGTAGGTGGTTATCCTGAGATGAGAGAGCCAGAGCTGTGGAGTTGGGGGACATCCACACAAAACTAGCGCTCCGCTAAGGTTCCCCGGATGCTAGGTTAATGCTGGTCAATATAGCACACAAATAAACCACCTATTGTGTTATTCTGTCTTCCTTGAGATCATCATACATTCCATCCCTCTGTGTTGTGTCTTTTTCCTTCTATTTATATTCTTTTCCCCCCAGAGGCTAGTTCCTTACTGGCCAGCAGTGTGTCGAAGCTCCAAACTAGATAAGTTCCGGGAACAATGCCTCTCCTAGAAGCTCGTGTGAAAAGTGTCCTCTCCGGCGACACTCTCGTCTTGACACATGTGACCAACAGGAGCCAGGAGAGGATCCTCAGTCTTGCGTATGTGTCTGCCCCAAGGCTACGCAGGGAAGGCGACGAGGTGAGTTGTCTCTTCACTCCTTCTATTACCTCCATTCACTACTAGTTATTCCCCTATTGCTTTGAATGGTTGAGGGGCTCGATAGGCTAATCAAGTCGCCTTCACTTTTGGTTCACCTCACATTAGCCTTTTGCCTTTCAATCTCGTGAATTCCTCCGTGAACTGCTTGTCGGAAAAGTGATCCAGTTCCAAATCCTCTACGCCATCCCCACCGGCGCGAAGCGAGAATACGGTATTGTGAAGCTGCCAGGTGGCAGAGAGCTCCCGGAACTCTGTATCTCCGAAGGATGGGCCAAGGTCCGCGAGGATGCCGGCCGGCGAGACGAGTCCGAGGAGACGGCGTTGCTCCTCGATAAGTTGCGAGACCTCGAGTCCCGCGCACGCGCCGAATCTAAGGGTGTCTGGGCCGACGGCGGAAACATCGAGGTGTCGTACGAGGTCTCGGAGCCCAGAGCGCTCGTCGATAGCTTGAAGGGCAGTATGATTGATACCGTGGTGGAAAGGGTGCTCAACGGCGACCGTCTGCTCGTTCGCATGCTAGCTTCACCGCAGAAGCATGTGCAGACCATACTCGTGGTAGCTGGCATTCGTGCCCCTTCTGCCAAGCGAGTAAACGCAGATGGAACAGAGCAGGCCGGCGAGCCGTACGGTGACCAGGCACAGCAGTTTGTGGAGGTTAGACTGCTGCAGCGAAAGGTCAAAGTGTCCCTACACGGTGTCACGCCGCAGAATCAACTCGTCGGCACTGTTTTGCATCCGAACGGAAATATCGCCAAGTTCTTGCTCGAAGAGGGTCTGGCGAGGTGCGCCGACCACCATTCTACCCTCTTGGGCAACGAGATGGCTACGTTCCGACAGGCAGAGAGGGCGGCCAAGGACGCCCGCAAAGGATTGTTTGCTGCACACGTTGCACCCAGAGCCGCTCCTTCGACAGGCGCCGATACGGACTTTGTCGTCACCCGTATCCTAAATGCTGATACCATCTTTGTGCGTAACAAGGCTGGAAAGGAGAAGAAAGTCAGCCTTTCGAGTGTGAGACAACCGAAACCTTCAGATCCCAAGCAGGCACCGTTTGGAATCGATGCGAAGGAATTCGTGCGCAAGAAGCTTATCGGAAAACACGTCAAGGTGACCGTCGATGGAAAGAGGCCTGCTACTGAGGGGTTCGAGGAGCGCGAGGTTGCCACAGTGATGGCTGGAAATACAAACATCGCGCTTGCTCTGGTAGAAGCTGGTTACGCTTCCGTTATTAGACATAGACGCGACGATGATGACCGCTCCCCGGATTACGATAGTCTACTACAAGCGGAGGAGGTAGCCCAGAAGGAACAAAAGGGCATGTGGTCGACAAAGCCCCCCAAGAACAAGCAGTATCAAGACTATTCTGAAAGTCTACAAAAGGCCAAACTGCAAGCGTCTGTGCTTCAAAGACAGAAGCGAGTGCCTGCGATTGTCGATTTTGTCAAGTCCGGTGCAAGATTTACTGTTTTGATCCCACGAGATAACGCTAAGTTGACCTTTGTTCTCTCTGGGATCCGGGCTCCCAGGTCCGCGAGAAATCCGGGCGAAGCGTCTGAACCGTTTGGCCAAGAAGCCCATGACTTTGCGAATCGTAGGTGTATGCAGCGCGACGTGGAAATTGACGTTGAGACTATTGATAAGGTTGGAGGATTCATCGGTACTCTCTACGTAAACCGGGAGAATTTTGCCAAGGTGCTCCTGGAAGAAGGATTGGCAACCGTTCACGCCTACTCTGCTGAACAGTCCGGGCATGGTCCCGAACTCTTCGCTGCCGAAAAGAAAGCCAAGGAGGCAAGGAAGGGAGTCTGGCATGATTGGGATCCAAGCAAGGATGCTGGTGAGGAATATGAGGAACCAGCTGCTGCTAATGGTGGCGAAGCCTCTGAGCCTGTCGAGCGGCGCAAGGATTACCGGGACGTGCTAGTTACTAATATTGAGGAGGACTGCCGGCTCAAAGTCCAGCAGATTGGGTCCGGTACCACAGCGTTGACTGATCTCATGAACTCTTTCCGTTCGTTCCACCTGAACCTGAACAAGGCGAACGCTAAGCCGCTCGAGAACCCGCCCAAGGCTGGAGACCTTGTAGCCGCGCAGTTCACGGAAGACAACGAATGGTACAGAGCCAAGATCCGTCGCAACGATCGCGACGCGAAACAGGCAGACGTTGTGTACATCGACTACGGAAATACCGAGAGAATCCCTTGGAGCCGCCTACGCCCGCTCTCAGCCCAATTCTCCGTACAGAGCCTGAAGCCACAGGCCGCCGATGCAGTGCTTGCCTTTGTTCAATTCCCCTTATCTCCTGAATATCTCGCCGATGCCAGGCAATTCCTTGCAGGGCAGACATTTGATCGTCAGCTGGTCGCAAACGTCGAACATGTTGCGCCGGATGGAACCCTGTCGGTCACGCTTCTTGACCCGTCGAATTCGGAGAATCTGGGGCAGAGCCTTAATGCAGATCTTGTCCGTGAGGGTCTTGCGATGGCCCCTCGCAAGCTGAAGCCGTGGGAGCGCTCTGCAGGTGACGTTCTTGCACAGTTAAAGAAGCTGGAGGAGGAAGCTAAAGAGCAGCGCAGAGGAATGTGGGAGTATGGTGATATCACCGAAGACTAAATGAAAATTCCCTACTTGATGGGCCTCACCAAGGCATCGTGATGATTAGCTATGATGTATCAAGTGCAAAAGATGGATATTTTGAAAACTTGAGATCTGCTTCTGTTGTTGGGACATAAAGCTCCTTGCTTTCCTGCATGCACTATGACACATTACTCCGTACAAAATATCCCATTTTAGTATGTGATCAGCTTTCAGCCGAAATTGACTACCTCTTTGCCTATGCAGATGACCTATCCGATTCTTCAGTGGTTCTTCTTGTATTGGTGTTCATAGACTGTATGGCGCATCATTATCCCATACGGTAGGAAATGAAGGCATGAATAGTACAACTGTCGCAATAAAACAACATTTTGCACTCTTATCAATACGGGTTCTTCAGCTTGACGGCCCGTGTTAAGGCTCGCTGTTAACTAACTAGCGGGGCAGCCGCCCTTGCATCACACCGCCAAGCGACTCCACAGCGCGTCGCCTCGTCTCTCTAAAACTGCCGGCGACTCCGGGCGCCAACAATTTCAGCTCGGGCCAAAGCCTGACCGTCCGTCGTGTATCATTAGTTCGATACGGCTGCCTGAACCTGGTGTTATGCTCTCGTCTCACTGCTTGATTCCCTCTCCTCTTCCTCTTCGCCTCCTCTCGCAACTAACTAACTCACAACCAACCAAGTGAGGTCATCAGAGTGGCACATCCCTGCCACAACTCTAACTAGCAGTTATCATAGTGGTATGTACTAACTATAACCCGCAGTTCTCCAAGACTGCCGTTTTTTACGCCATGACGCTCGAGCGAACACCTACAAATCAGTCCCGGCGCAGCAAGCACTCGCACCATTCTCACCACTCGCACGCGAACTCGCAGTCCCAATCCCACCCGCGCAACTCGATCCACCGAACTAGGTCGCTGAATGGCGAGGAGACGCCCGATCACCTCCATGGGCACTTGAATCATTTAACGCCGGAGCAGGAGCGCGCTCTGGAGGAGTTTAAGGCTGTTTGCATCGAGAAGAAATTGTATAAGCCGGCTGAAGAGGGCAAGGCGGCGAGTCATGATGATCCTACGTTATTGTAAGGATTCCTCCCCGCAAGCGAACTATGTACATACAGTCCAAGGTTGGGCTGTTTGGTTGGACAACCGGGGTGTGCTCTCGATATCACCGAGAAACAAAGGCCCGTGGAATTGCGTCGACAACAAGGGATTGCTGACTATGACATCTTTCTTTTTTGGTCGATGCCTCCAGACGGTTCTTGCGCGCACGCAAGTTTGAAGTGAAGGGTGCATTGGACCAGTTCCAGACCACTGAAGAATGGCGGAAAACAAACCAAATTGACGCGCTCTATGAGAATTTCGACATTGACTCGTACGAGGAAGCGCGGCGAGTGGTGAGTTATCCCAGCCTCTGATGCTGTATTTTGCCGCTCTGACATTGCTTTCCGTCCAGTATCCCCAGTGGACTGGCCGTCGTGATCGAAGAGGTATTCCTGTATATGTGTTTGTGATCAAACATCTCAACAGCAAGAACATGGCGGCTTACTCCTCTGGCGCTGCCTCGACTGCCACTTCTGCCACGCATACATCTTCGACAGTACCGTCGAGATTATTGCGTCTTTTTGCGCTTTACGAGAACATGACCCGCTTTGTCGTTCCGTTGTGTTCGTCGCTGCCGCGACCTAATACCGAAACACCAATTTCAAGCACAACCAATATAGTAGACATCTCAGGAGTTGGGCTAAAGCAATTTTGGAATTTGAAGGGACATATGCAAGATGCTAGTGTTTTGGCGACAGCACATTACCCCGAGACATTAGATCGAATCTTTGTGGGGCCCCTCGATTTGTTGCAATCTGCTGTTTTCCGCGGCGCCGTTCTGGACATTCGCTGATGATATTCTAGATTATCGGTGCACCTTCTTTTTTCCCTACCGTCTGGGGATGGATCAAGCGCTGGTTTGATCCCGTAACGACATCCAAGATTTTCATCCTCCCTGCATCCGAAGTGAAGTCGACCCTCACGTCGTTCATGGACCCAGAAAGTTTCCCCAAGCAGTACGGCGGTGAGCTCGAGTGGGAATGGGGCGACATGCCAAATCTCGACGAACCCGCACGGGAACTCATAGGTGCATTGGAAGAGCTAGGCCCAAAGGGCGACGGGGAGGTCGTCGCGGAAAAATCGAATAAAACGGTGGAAGAGAGGAAAAAGAATTTTATCAGGGGCCCGGTTGCATGGCTGAAAGACCGAATTGAGATTTTTGGAAGTGTCGGTGGGCGGGAACGCAGGAGAACCATCCCAGTGAAGCAGGAAGAGGAGGTGCCGGATGAAACCCATCCGCCCGCGTCGACTGAAGCCAATGGTGTCGCAGATGTTCCTCCCACGGGCGCTGCCGAAGATGCGGAGAAACCAACTAGTTCGAATGCACAGACCAACGGATCAGCAGCACTGTCCTGAAGCTCTTTAATGCTCTCGTCCAGTTGATCAACCTCTTTACCAAAAGCTTTTGTCTGTGTGAAAGACCATATTGGGATATCCTTTGGAGGTGCTACTAGCTTTGTCCATTTAGTGTTTTTGATATACCTGTTGTTCGGTTTTTATCGGGGATCTAGGCCCTTGAAGTTTTGTGAATCATTCTGATTAACTACTATCTGAAGAAGCTCTATCAGAAGAAACATTAAAATCCATCGCCACAGAGCAAATTACCTAGTTAATTTACGTTGTTCCTTAGAGAGGAATTTCCATGATGTACTCCGTACACTGGGCTTCGGCCTTCTTATGTTATTTAAGTCCAAGATGTTTCTTCATCCTTGTGGGATATCAATGTTTGATGTTGATATCCCTGGATCAGATCAGATAACCAGCAAACAGACCCTTATCAGATGTGGCTCGTGCACTCTTGGCAGAAAAGGCCAGCTATCCCAATGAGGAAAAGCGGTGGGCGACGCGACAAGAGAGCTTGCCGCAAACATTGGAGCTCAATGTGATTGAACAGTGCATAAAAAGCAATTCTGGTTGATATCGTACCCCATTTCATTTCCCATTTCAAGACATCTTATCCTTTAGTTTGCTACTGTTAATTGTTTATTTCAGTTCCTTTCAGAACAGGATAAAAGTGCTGAGATACCAATTGGAAGCTAATCCTTGGAGCACTGACGCACCGACCTTACAACCACCGACGGCATGGCTGAAGGAACCACCCCGGACCAGCCGTTGAAACGAAAACGCGGTCGGCCACGCAAGGAAGGTGGACCAGCGAAACCAAAACCCGTCGTTCTTGACCATACCGGCAAGCCCAGAAAAAGAGGTCGACCCAGAAAACACCCCATTGATTCCACAACCGCTCCACCCGTGCAAAAGCCGCAGATCAGCAAGGATGACGATACATCAAAGAAGAGGGCACGAGGAAGGCCAAGAAAGAGCGAAAGCGCACCTACAGAGACCGCTGCACCTCCAGAGCCAGAGCCAGAGCCAACCTCCAACCCAACGCCAAGGCGCGGGAGACCACGCAAAAGCGACGTGAAAACGGCGAAAGCGGCTCCCGTCGCAGCAGCGAGTACCGTCACAGAACCGCCTAAGCGGGGACGCGGCAGGCCCAGGAAGAGCGATAGCACCGTCACGACCGCACCGCCAGTACAAGCGAAACCGCCAGTCAAGCTGGGACGCGGAAGACCTCGGAAGTTTCACACACCAACTGCTGGATCAATAAACGGGGCCGGCCAGAAGTCCGCGTTGGCGAAGGCCGACACCAGAACTAGTAATGATTCTCTTACGAAGATGGTTGTTGGAAACTACGCAGTCAAGTGCGCTACTGTGGAGCAGGAATGGCCTGATGCGGCGGAAGACATGCAGATGGACATCATGGAGACCGACCAAACTTCCGGCCTCGGTTTCGTGGCTGGCTTCAACTTGGGAATCATAGAGGGCACGATGCTACTTGCAGCGGACAAAAGCTCCCTAGAGAAACTCTACCTAAAAATGTCCAAGGGGGAAGATCGAACACGCTATGATGCTTCCAGTAGCGATGAGGATGATGAGTCGAGTGCGCCCGCAAATAAAAGGCAGAAGACCTCCTCGACTCCGCCTAAACGTCTCTATCTGTTTTGGCGTGGCCGTGAAACGAGCGAGGGAGAAATCCACTACGGTCGCAACGAAGGCTACCTCGACTTTTCGAATACCAAGAAAAGCGTTAAATTCAATGGTGTTAGCGGATTTCCGGCGATGGGTTCCGAGTGCAAGTTCTCGGGAGTCAAGACAAGCGACGCAATCTCTGAGCCTCCAAGGCCATGGAGCGAATTCTCGGAGAGTGCAGCTGGCATGGCTAGCGCCTCGAGATGGCGTTAAAAGGCGTTCTTTGGGCCCTGTTATGAGTCTTGTTCGACTTGATAGTACGTTGTTCGAGTCACTGCATTTCCTTTTTAACATCATGAAGCTGGCGATAAGGTGTGGGAAGTCTATTTAATGGAAGATATGGAGAATCAGGCCGACTTTGTACGATTCGGGGGGGAAAATCATAACGGAAATCATTCAATGAGTCGATTAATTAGCAAAGAGGGCATCTCTTAGCAAGTACCAGCGGTACAAATGACATAATTAAGTGCCACTGACTGGAAGTCTATCATTCTAACACAGATTGATCAAAATTGCTGTAGTCATACACATATTAACGAAAAAGAAGGCTACTGCGCCATTGAGTGACAATTCGCGCAGTCGAAAAGCTGCTTATGATTTCCACCTCAGATTCACTTGCTTTTGCCGGACCTATACATATGGCTGTTAGTAACCGGACGTTCACAAAACCTGACAGGGATGCAATGGACGTTCAACTCACCATAGGCGCCAATACCGCGACTCCCACAGCCAAAGCCACAACTGTTACGAGCAATTGAATTTTGGAAAATCCCTTGCCCAAGATATCGAATGGCTGACTAGGGGCCAATCTTGTGCCAAAAACATCAAAGCCATATGCAAACACTAGGGTTGAACTCTCTAACAGCGTCGGGCTGGATTCAATGTGTTTGATACCCAATACTTCGCGGGCATGATTGAGATAGCATTGAGGGTCGAAACCGAGGAAGGGGGTATATCTCATTAAGCCCTCCTCAGCTTCTTGAGAAGTAGGGTCACGGTTGACAGGGCGACGCGGATCCAGAACGAACCGTGGTATGCCAACAATGGCATTGGAGTCGGGGAGGCTGCAAAGTAACTGCCTAGCTGTAATCCCTTGGCGGGTCTCTGTCACTGCCATGTTGGAGATGGCTTCCGAGACCATGTATGTTTGCGAGATGACATGAGGTCGGCGGAGTCCTATGCTACCGTGAATGCTGGAGTAATTCTTTGCATCACCTAACAAACCACGATCATTCGGGATAGGCGACTCGTATAGCTCGGATATAACAAGGCGGTAGCCCTTGGCATCCGAAGTATCTGAAACATCGGCCCAGAAGGAGTATGCGAACCAGTTCTCTGAAATGACGGATGCGATTGGTTGAGAAGTATCAACAGCTTCCTGATTTGCCGTATACAATACCTGGCCGGAAACACCATCCAAAAGATAGAGGGTAATAGTAGAACCAGCAATGGCTGTAACAAGGGCAAGGTTTGGGTCTAGATATTTGTAGAGGACAGATCTATTCCCAAGTACTTTGCCGATAGATGCAACGGGATCATGGGCTGGCCTCGCCGTGGCATGAATGATTTTCTGACCTGCTGGCGGAAGAAACTCCCACACTGGATTTCTCATGTCAACACCACTCAAACCCATCAGCTTTCCATCTTCGCTGAGTGTCACAACAATTGTATTGCGATCAAACTGCAATGATGAGTTGGACGGCACGCCATCATGTCTAATGGCAACCGGGACTGGCGACATGGTATCCGGAACAAAAGCTATGGAGGAATACTTCTCGGTCGGCGGTGAATTTTCGAGGATGGTACCAGACGTAATATTTACCCTAACGGAGCTCCCATCGGTTACATGGACGGTAGCAACATCATGCTGGGTTGAAATGGCCTTGGCTCCCCACTCTTTCACGTTCTCAGTAGCTTTGCTATTCCACAAAACAGCACCATGGCGACCAGTATCTAAAGCCACAATGCGGCCTTTTCGAGTTGCGATGATGACTAGCTTCCCAAATCCAAACTGGGTCAGCTCCCCGCCGTCGCTTGGCACGAAGCTCGACAAGATTCTAGTAGGAAGCTCCTGCAGCCATGGTAGGAGGTTGGCTTGCAATTCTTTTATATGTCGTTTGACGCGGTGAATGTAAGCCGACAGGACATCTTGATGTCCCTCAAACTCCAATTCATGTGCAAGAGCTTCGCCACCATCCACGTCCACCCAAGTAGCAACAACAGCATCTGCTAGTGACTCAGGTCTACGCCATCCAAATTCACCATTGCGGATCAGAACCCAGTCTCCGCTTTCGACAACTTGTGCGAACCGGATTGCAAAGCCAGAGCTCCGAGCAACAACCTCGAGTACAGCGTGTCGTGGCTCCTCAGTGAGCTCGTTGATTTTCCATGCTCCAACTGCGTCAGTCGATGTAGCTGAAAATAAATCGACGGCCGAGCTCGTTATACGGGCAAAGTATAATTTACCATTGACTGCACTTGAAGCGAATGTAGATTTGGAGTCAAGCAAAGGAAGCTGGTAGGATTTGGAGATTGCTGCCGACTGGGGGTCAATACGGAATACATCAGCCCATGATTTGGTGGGGGTGCTGTAGTAGACAACAAAATCTGGTACAGCAGCTGATGTTTCGATCTTGATATCCTGGATGGTTTCCCCACTTCTGTTCTCAATGTTGAAAGAATGGATAGACTTAGAACCGAGTATATTGACTCTTAGAACTTTCAATTCTTGATCGAGCCAGGCAATAAACGGGGTAGCTGCGTTGCCCTTGACATCAATCATCGAGTCAGGGGATGTAACCTCAGTCTCGGAGTTGACGATATACTGATTGCTCGAACGCCCATTTTGGCTGTCTAGTCCCACGACTTTGATTTTGTAGCCTTTCCGGGAGGAAGGTTGCAAGGAAACATAATATGCGGTTGCCGACGATGACGTGGCGACCCGGTAAGGGAGATCCTCACTGAATGATGCAGTTTAGCCAACTGCAGTTAGCGGCTGGGAAGATGGATTACCATACCTACTATCATCTCTGTGCTCCCATCTAACGCCCCCCGATGCACCATCCAGTTTTCTAACAACACTGATTCCGTTGCTGGACAGCACAATGGCATCCGGTGCAGTTTGTGCTGGGCCCGAAGTAGTGAGCTCTAGACCAACGATCGAAGTGTCATCAAGTCGAGTAGTCCAAAGAAGCTTTCCATCAGATGCACCCCATGCTAGGACATCATTTCCCAAGGCACTAACAACTGCATCTTCTCCATCTACGGCGCGCAGGATCCCAGTTGAGGAGGGATGCGCAGAGTATTCAGATAAGTTCTGACGCCACACAATCGACCCATCCTTTGGGTTTACAGCACCAAGGATTAGTTTTTCTGAGAGGGTATAGAGGAGCGAGGCACTGGAGGAGGAGCTCGGGCGGTGGAAGAAGGAGGATGGAGCCTGGGGGGTTCCTAAGAGCGCATGATGGTAGTCGATATGGTAGGCCTCATCGGCGATGATTGCCCATGATGCGGGGACAATGGATGCCAAGAAGAGGTAGGCTGCTTGAAGCCGCATTATTCAACCCCTCCTTGCGACTGTCATTTGAGGGTGGGAAGTGCACGAGTAGCTGATGGGGGATTCGGATCATCACAACCTTCACCACAACCTTGCTGGCGTTGCAACTCGCACGCACGTGATGCGACCGTTGGTTATGACTAAGCAGAGCTAGCGGCTGACTAATCACCCCACTCCCTCACGTCGCAACTCATCTCACGACGACACATTCTCTCTTTCTCTCACTCTCGCATCACGGACCACACGCGCACTGACAGGCAGCAGGCTCCCTTCAGCAACCATTGTGGGCAGACTGAGTGCTACACGACGAACCTTCGGGCCCATTGAATCACGCCACGTTCCGTAGAAGGCAAGATCTTGTGATGTTGAGGGGACAGTCCTGGGCTCCACCCCCACATGAATTCGCTGCTAACAACCGTCCCCAGCGGGAACATAATGGGTTCGCTCTATCTGCTACCCATGTGGCGTCCTTGGCCCTGCTTCAGCCCAGAGAAGAGAAATGATCCTACTCGGGGTCGAAAGCTCGCTGCATGCAGGGTCGGATCCGCACTAAACCGTCAGGATAGACTGTCGGCCTGCCGAAGTCTAGATTCAATTTGCGGGGGTGGAGAAATACCCGCCAGTGGCTTTTTCTTCTGAGGATTCAGATCGGCCCGAACAAGCCTCTATTAGAAAGGTGGTATTCTGCTGCAAACAAGCAAAGCAAGGATTAGAGAAAAGAATTGGTTTCGTCCAATCCCTGCTGAGGACGACGATGTTTCATCAACATCGGCACATTAACATGCATGTTTATCCCCGGTGATGATGAACCAAGGTCACGAGGAAAAGCTTAAATGCATATATCTTCCCACCGGCAAGTAAATTGGACTGGCCCCTGGCGCCTGATCACGAAACTGCGGATCAGCATCTTTACTTGAGCTCCGGATGTTTTGTGTTTAATTAGCGGCCCGCCTCTATGAGGGATTGCCAGATTGCGGCACCGTCCATCTCAATTCGAAGCGGATGAACGCAGAATCATGCGATCCCACCAAAGCAAGGGACTCCTATCAATTGTATGAACTTTCCAGAGCCATTTACATGGTGAATTCGCTGGGGTTGAAGCAGAAACTTGACGATCGCGGACGCGACGCCTCCCCCTTCAGACAATGGCAACTATCCGTGTGTTGAATCTGGCAGGGAGTATGCCGGATGGCACATCACAATCATCTGTGCCACGGATATTACCGGGCCCGTTTTGACAGTTATGGACCTCGAATACACCATGTTTACATGCGTTGGAAACGCACGACCATGCTCTGATGCGACAGCACACATCACCTTGTGTCGGATTGTTTCAATCTTTCCCGCAGCTATGTGTTCACCCCGTTGTGTCAACCACTTGGAGAACGTTGCTAAAAGGGCCTCGAGCACGTATAAATAGCCATGGCTGTTCCTCCGAAAGATGTTCGTTTCTGCTACCAACCTTTCGTTTGGAATCATTCACTGTTATTAAGGACAATAAACCTCGTTGCGAGTGCCACCTGAAGATGTATCTCTCTGCTAAACTCCTTACCCTCGTGGCGCTCGCCGCCCAAGCCTTCTCCGTCCCTCTCAGTGATTTACCTAAGAGAGATTCGGGGCTTGATGTCAAGCTCACCGCCGTTGGAAATACTCGCGTGAAGGCAGTCATTACCAATACTGCAGACCATGAGATCTCGTTCCTAAAATTCAACACATTGTTTGATTCCGCTCCAACCCAGAAAGTTAGAATAGCCAAGGATGGTAATGATTTCGTCTTTTGTTCATGGTTCTGAATTTTAATGCAATCTAACGGTTAATGGCTAGGTACTTTGGTCCCATTTAACGGCATCTACCGCTATTACAACATTGAGGACCTTCCAAGTGAAGCCTTCAAGACGTTGGCTCCAGGTGCTACTGCAGAAGCCACATTCGATATCGCAGAGACATCCGACCTTTCCGCCGGGGGCTCTTACAGCATTTCATCAGCAGGCGTCATCCCCGTTGTGGACGGAAGCGGAACTAGTGTTACTAGTGCCATCAAGTATACATCCAACGAACTGAAGCTCGATGTCGATGGCGACATGGCCGCCAAAGTTCAGAGTGCGATCCCACAAGTGTCTCTCGATAAACGAACCCGGATCGATGGCAGTACCTGCAGTGGAAACTATCGCTCCGCTTTAACGAGGGCCCTTCAGACTTGTGTGGGTTATGCGAATAGGGCGGCTCAAGCAGCCGCAAGTGGCCAGAGATTCCAAGAATTCTTCAAAACCACCAGCCCCCAGGCCATTCAAAGTGTTTCACAACGATTCCGTGCTATCGCGCAAGAGTGTAGTTCCCCCTCGTCTGGAAGAACTACCTATCTCTGCCAAGACCGTTACCGCAATTGCCAGCCAGGCATCATCGCATACACCCTCCCATCGCAGAACGTTGTCGTCAATTGCCCAGCATATTGGCAGCTTCCCCCTGTGGTGTCACAAGGCCTTGGACCTGATCAGGGATACGTCGTCGTTCACGAATTCACCCATGCTCCTGGAATATACAGCCCTCATACTGTCGACCATGCCTATGGTTACGAGAATTGCAAGAGGCTTAATTCCCAGCAGTCTCTCTCCAATGCCGACAACTACTCACTCTATGCTGCCGGTAAGTTCTCCTCTCTGCGCTTTTCAGATTTTCTAATGCTGACATGCGTATAGCTGTTGGCCGCGGATAGGGTATTTCATCTTGCCGATGGCATAACTAGTCGGCAGGCCGGACTAAGTGTTTTATTAACGTATGCGAAATTGTATATAACTTCATCGGATCTTATGAAAATGCATTGTTTGTTTTAATGTCGGTATTTATAAGCTCGATATTTTGTCTTCCCGTGATCCTTACGGTATCTATGCGAGGACGTAAGATTGTGGAGGCAGAAGGCGACTTTTGCACTTGCGGGCGGGTACTGCAAGACGTGACACGGATGGGATGGTTCTTCGAAGAAACGCCTATTGATTATAAGCTATTATATACATCCCAAGCAACAGCGGAATCAGAGCGATTGATGCTAAGTTATTTTACGGCACTCGTGTTTGTGATAGGTGAGCAGGCGCCTTGAAAGCCAACTCACACATGTCCAAAACATATTTCATTTCCAGCCTTGATCGCTTCGATTTCGCCCTTCCCCATGCCACTCTGGATAGCCCATGGTTTCGAGCCCATACCCATCGCCTGAAGTCCGTCATCGCTCAGAGTAGACCAGTCAGTTGTACCTTGGAAGCCTCGCTCACCCGGGCCTCCAGCATCCGGGAAATCCCAGGGGGGTGAATAGGCCAGTGCTGCTTCCCTTTGCTTCACGAGATACTCTGCGTTCGCTTCGCAGAGAGGCGCGGCAGAGATATACAGTACGCTTGAGTCTCGTTTCCCGTGATGTTCTTTGTCTACCGAGTGAAGAGCGTCGCAATGCCACGCGACATAGTCTCCCGGTTGCACGTGCGGTATCGGAACCAGTGTCCTGGACAGATCCAAATGGGGATGGCTGTGGTCCGAATATTCCTGGCAAGCTCCAGGAACGGCTCCGGGAAATGTGGAGTCGTTGGCCGGTATCGAGGACCCAGGTGTGAAAAATGGTCGAAGGATGGTATATGCGGTGCTATGCTTAAGCATTGGGCACACATTGAGTGTGCCCTCTCCAGGTCCAGTGTGCGACATTGAAAGCCAACCCTGGAAGAACCGCACCATTGAGCAGGCACCGGGGCCACCGTACAGATTCATCTTTGCGGCGACACGATGCTTCGCATCATACGCATCGTATTCTTCCCAGGAGCCTTCCAATATTCTGCGGTAAACCTTTGCATATTCGGGGTCCTCCCAGCGTTCCACCGAACCGCCATCGGCGTGTGGTCCCAGCGTGAATTTCGAGTCTCCAGGAGCTCGGATACGGAACCTATCTGCGTATGAGAGAGAATATGTCTTTGAAACCGGAGTGGCTGGATCCGATGAGTGCCAAAGGCCCTGCAAGAAGCGTTGCGTTTCAAGCATGTTGGGGTGTGAACGAGCTGCCACTTGCGACGGGGTCCAATAGAGCTCATATACGACAGCAGAATCAGGCGGGAACGCCTTCACGCTTTCTCTGTTGGCCATTATATAGTCTCTTGCTCGCTGTTTGAGCTCAAGTGCGAATGTCCTTGGGAACACATTCCGAATAACCACAGCTCCACGCCGTCGAATTTCCACGAGCGTTTCAGATGAAACATTTCCAGCTCTCACGTCACTGAAATTCAACGAAGGAATAACCTAGGCGTGACTTTCAATCCTGCCCGGCACCCATCACAGCTCGCTGTGAAGTTCTTACCTTGTTTCCATAGGCGTGAATTTCATTGATCTCCTCTTGCAGGCTAGAAAGGAGTCTTGACCAGCTCCGTGCCAGCGACTGGGGGTTTTGCTGGAATAGGTGGTCCTTGAGCAGCCGGAATCGAGGAGGAAGAGGCTCCGGGTTGTAGTCTGGTCTCAGGCTAGGAAAGACGGACGAAATATCTCCTGAAGCCTTGGTTGCTTGCGATGCTGTCGACGCATTGCGAGCAGGCAAGAATCGAGAGATACGCGACAATGCCATGCTTTTAACAACGAGATGAGCGTGCTATGTATGGGTATCATTCAGCGGTCGGGCCTACTGCTGCGGGACACGTAGGGACAATTCATATTCTCCGGACTGAGGAACATGACGGGAAACATGGCTTTTCTCAAGCCTTTTGATAGTCGCATTCGAGAACAGGAAAACGAGTCCCTATTGATCCGTGGGAGCGGATGTTGGTTTTGGCCGCTGTTGATAATGATTTCACAACGTTGACCGGCTCGGCCTACCTTCCTCCGTTCCACAAGTCCCCGCCGCGATGCTCCCTCGGCCGCGGCGCACTCAGCTCCTGTTCTCGGCTTTAATCTTGGAAGCATACAGGAGCAGGGCAGACAGCTCAGTCGCAGTTTAGATTGCACGTAACAGCAACAATTAGCTCTTCCATGGCACAATCAGTCAAGGGCAAAACCGCCATTGTAACCGGCGCAGGCTCAGGTGAGACGCAACCAGCGAGATTCTTGGAATCCCGGGTCAATAGTGACTTTATTGCTAACGCTATGAAAGGCATAAACTTCTGCTTTGCCAAATTGCTACTGGAACATGGATGCAACTGTGTGATTGCAGATCTAGCATTGCGCCCGGAGGCAAAGGCCCTGGTGGAGAAGTATTCCACGACGGTTCCCAGAGCCATATTCCAACCAGCCGACGTCACCGACTGGGTCCAGCTAGAAAGGATGTTTAAAGTTGCAGAGGAAGAGTTCGGGGATATAGACATTGTCTGCCCGGGGGCTGGGGTCTATGAGCCGGTGCGTTGAAAGCGGCCGAGGCCGTGATGTCGATTTGCTTTCCCTGTCTTATTGTGTCCGAGATTCCAGCCATTTTCAAGCTTCTGGTATCCGCCGGGATCAAACGAAAGCCGCGATTCTCCCACCGGGTCCAGATATGCTCAGCTAGATATCAACTTGGCCCATCCGATCCGCGCAACACAGCTGGCTATTTCTAAGTTTGCAAACTCCAAAACGCCCAAATCTATAATCCTCATTTCAAGCATCGCGGGCCAGATAGGATCCTTAAGCACGCCGATCTATGTTGCAACCAAACATGCCATCAACGGCTTCGTCCGGTCTCTTGGAAAATTGGATAAGATTGGTATTCGTGTTACCGCGGTTGCACCGGGGTTTATCAAGACTCCGCTATGGACGGAAAGCCCTGACAAAATGAAGCTGGTGGATGAAAGCAAGGATGAATGGGTGACGCCGGAGGAGGTAGCAACTGTGATGTTAGCGCTAATTCAACAGGAGCAGGTCAGCAAATCTATCCTCGCAGTGCCAGGCGATGGCGATGCGATGATTCCCGTCAAGGGAGGGACAATCCTGGAGGTCTCAAAGTCAGTACGCAAAGTGTCGTGGTTCAATGATCCGGGCCCGCTTGGAAGGCCTGGGAACTCCATGGGAGACCATAGGGCGACGGAAGAAGGCCTCCTGGAGTTGGTCCAGTCAGGGAGCTGGGGAGAAGTTGTGAAGAATTGACCAGTCCTCTTGAAATCATCCTGTATGGCCTAGTGTAGCTCCAGTTAGCCCTCTCTCTTGTCATCTTCAGTGTAGCTATCTACTGTAATTCCGGATGGCCACGGGAATACCACAATTCAAGCAACGATGCTTCAAAAGGACACCAAAAAGTCCTCAACGACTTCTTCTTTATTCCAAATGCGTGTATAACTTCCGCGAAAACGAACGGTCCTTGGCCGCATTGCTGGCGTTGGCCTCCCATCCCTGCAGAGTTTCGATTGGCCCCAATTCCGCCCCTACCAAATCCCCGGCTGGACAAGACAATTGCTGTGTCACAATTTTGGCAACAAAAAAGAAGAAAAACAGATACACAGAGACTCGTGAATGATAGACTGTGATATAGACGGCAACAATCTCCTTGAATCCATCACTCCAACAACGACCCCGATCCCGACAACGCTGTCACCGGTCGCACCGAGGTGTTCACAGCAATCCTCTCCATGATGCCTTGGGCATAACGAGCAGCCAGTACCGAATTATCAGCTAGGACGAGCAGCACGTTTTTTCTATCGTGGAAAGGACTGCATCTGGCCTCGAAAGTCAAGACGTGGCCATGGATAATGAGGCAGTAGTAGGAGGCGTCTTCGCGGGGAGCATTCACAGCAACCGCTCTCGTCGGTACGGCCATCTTGCTCCCGAATTCGAGGCAAGCTCACTTGAAGGTTAAGCTGCTAACCTCTTTCTTTTCGGCCAGCCGACATGCAGGAAAGCGAGACGTCGGCTACGCCGGGCAGGCGAGCTGGATTAGCAGCGTCATCAATCTGCTGAATACCAGTGAGTTCGACCGAATCAAGCACCACGTGCTCCATTACTACAAACGGCTGCTAACGGAAGTTCTAGTCGTGGGCGCCGGAGTTCTAGCGATGCCTCATGCCATGTCACGGATGGGAATTACCCTGGGCGTGTTCGTGATACTCTGGTCCGGATTGGCTGCTGGGTTTGGCCTCTATCTGCAGGCAAGATGCGCAGAGTACCTGGAGCGAGGAAACGCTTCTTTTTTTGCGTTGTCCCAGATCACATATCCCAATGCGGCGGTCCTTTTCGATGCGGCCATTGCTATCAAGTGCTTCGGCGTTGGCGTCAGCTACCTAATCATCATCGGTGACTTGATGCCGGGCGTGGTCCAGGGCTTTGTTGGAGACACGACCATGGACTTCCTTTTGGACAGGCATTTCTGGGTGACGGCTTTCATGTATGCTTCTTTGAAACTAATGTCTATGGGATGTTGATACTAACGGGACCGTTTTTACACAGGTTGGTTATCATTCCTATCTCTTTCCTCCGCCGACTTGACTCGTTGAAGTACACTAGCGTTATTGCGTTGATCTCGATTAGCTATCTTGTCATTCTTGTTGTTGCACACTTTATCAAGGGCGATACCATGGAGGGCCGAAGTCCCATTAGGCTAATCCAATGGGAAGGAATAATACCAACCTTGAGTGTCTTTCCAGTCATTGTCTTTGCGTACACTTGCCATCAGAATGTAAGATCCCCTACTCCAATCCGCCGCCAATTCACACTAGACTCACAGTTGCTCTGAAATTCTACAGATGTTTTCTATTCTTAATGAAATTTCCAACAACAGTCATTTCCGGACCACCAGCGTGGTCGCGGCGAGTATCGGTACCGCCGCTTCAACCTACATCCTTGTCGCAATCACAGGATACTTATCCTTCGGCGATGCCATCCAGGGCAATATCGTCGGGATGTACGCTCCATCATTGTCTTCAAATATCGCGCGTGCCGCCATTGTTGTCTTAGTCATGTTCTCCTATCCGTTGCAGGTCCATCCTTGCCGGGCATCCGTTGACGCCGTTCTCAAGTGGCGCTGGAATTCAAAGGCTTCCTCCGGCTCTTCGAACGTTTCGCCAAATCGGAATCCGCTTTTGCCTCGTCCAAACGGTCGGTCCGACGGAATGAGTGATACTCGGTTTGCAGCCATTACAACGGTCATCATTGTTCTGAGTTACATCGTTGCGATGACCGTTTCTTCCCTCGAGGCTGTTCTCGCATACGTCGGCAGCACCGGAAGCACGAGTATTAGCTTCATTCTCCCCGGCCTCTTTTACTACAAGATCTCTTCGCCGGAATCCGCTCTCCACCAACGCATCATGAAAGAGGATGACGAGCTCGATGCTGACGGCCTTTCGGATGACGAGGATGTCGTGGGCAGTGGCCTTCTTAGTGGCAGCGGACTTCTTTCTTCCAGCGGCCTTCTGGGGAGGAGTAGTAAGCACTGGAAGAAGCGTATCCTCCGCAAGCTCAGTCTAGCTCTGGCAGTATACGGAGTTGTGGTGATGGTTGTTTGTCTGGTTACAAATACCTTTTTCTTGGCGACAAATAAGTCGTGAGAGACAATGGGCTTTTACCATCGGGTTTTGAACCTCACCCCGCTTGCAAAACAAAGAAGCTATCAATCATTTGCATGGGTAGTGCGCAAACAGCATCGTCTTTCGATCTAAGCCCGCGTGGTATAGGTACATTGCCACAGTTTTTTGACAGAGAATATCTTCCATCTTCGCTCATAAACAACCTTTATTCCTGTTGGGATAACAATGTCCGATCTCTATCGTCAACCCAGGCTTGAGAATATATTCTTTACTTAATTTCCTTATTGTTTCTCTGGCTACACATAGGGTACTAAACTTACCAAGTTTCCAACAGCCAATTTTATATTCACATTTTTTCCCTTGCTTTATCCCGTTGTGACATGTTGTATATACCGAGATTTACCACCATTTACCCTGCGGCGTTTGATATTTAGCGATTTGTATCCTATCGCTAGCTAAGTGTAATCATCTAGTAGATTTTTGAGCTGGAGCCTCATTTGTCTAGGTTGCTTTCAGTAGGTAGGCCAGCGGCGGAGTCTAGAGCATATGAACTCGTATTGAAAAGTACTCTCTGAGCTGTGGCTAGCAACGGACTGAATTCCGAAGAACAGAAGCTGGTAAAACCGATTCCGAAAGTCAAGATATGAAGCAACAATCAGATCAGGCGCAAGAGCAAAACATAATGTCAATCATTTCGGGGGGTAGGGGTACAAGGGAACCAATTTGCGCCAGTTTGTTTGATTTACAGAAGCTGATTCCTTTCGGCTCAAAACCGAGTAGCTGTTAGGTACAGCCGATTGGCTTCAGAGATCCCACACAAGTGGAAGCCTAATTATTGCTCTGGCTATTGAGGATTCTCAGGATGGCCAAAAACAAGTTGATGACATCCAAATAGAGAGAGATGGATGCTGCAATCTCCTCCTCCACGTGGTGGTGTCTCATAACCAGCTGGGTATCAACCAGGATATAGCCACTGAAAATTAGGGCCGCAACTGCGCCGTAGACCAATTCCATCTTGCTCCCCATGCGGAAGAACATCGACATGAATCCGAAGAGGACCAAAAACCACAGAGCAAAAAACAGGTACGGCATCCAGGAGGTAAAGTCGTACTTAGTCTGACAAGCAAAGAGCGTTAGGGCCAGGAAGATGCCAAGGGTAAGGACCAGGGCTTGCATGACGATGGCGGAATCGTAGAAGGAGGTAACCACGCTAACGGCGTAACCCTCGAGGAGAGTGAAGGCACCGAGGAAGAGAAGATTGCTGGGATAGCTTTTGCGCTTCCAGTATGTAAGGAGCATGAATACGAGGGCACCAATGACGGAGACGAGCATGAGCCAAGCGTTGGATTGGACCCATTTGCGATAGGAATCGTTGAAGAAGGACACGGCGCTGAGCCCGGCTGTGACAAGTAGCTGGACGGTTCTGCGGGATGAGATAGTGATTAGAAGATGGATCGTAAACAATAGATAGTAATGGACTCTCAAAAAAGCCTCTCTACTCACAGGATAGAATAGACCTTGCGAATAAACTGCATTCGAATAGGAAGAGTAGCTTCGGCCACCGAACCGCCAAACTGCGCAAAGCTCATGTCAGTACCATATGATTTCTTTTTTCCACCATGCAAAAATAGAGGTCGGACGTACCTTGAAATCGTCAGGGACATTATCATCCTCGCTCCGCGGGGCATCCATCATCGGATCTGAAGCTTCCTGATAAGACGGAGGGGCTTGAGTGTAGCGGTGCTCCTCGAGCGAGTCCCGCTGGGGGGCTGGCATGTATCGAGTGTTGGCTGCCATGACGCCCGAGAGCCAGGTACGTAGGTAGAAACACAGAGAGTGCGTACGTGCTGACCAAAGCCAAAGGGTGCAAGTTGCTTTTGAAGTTGATGGTGAAATAGAAGAAGCTGATAGAAGATACAGATGGCTGTGAGATTGACGACAAAGTGAGCCAAGCAGTGGCGCAGTGGAGCCATCACATGATGTCATTCCGCGGCACCAAACCAGCTGTGGGAAACAACCGCGAAAAGAAACACAACGCGCCAGCAAAGATGTGAACAGTGTTGCAATTGGAGTTCTACTGCTGTGGATCTTTCAAGGGTTCAGAGCTCTATATTCTGCAATTTGAAGACACCTGCAACTACATTATCATCCATCCTCAGGCAGCCAGCTATCACCGGTGCGGCGTGCCTCTCACAACAACCTCATCACTCGGACTCTTCTTCGCAAGACATGGCTCTCAAATCAGCCAACGTTTCATTGACAGATGGAATCCGGCGCTTGATTCGTGGCTCGTCTTTGCGGCTCTTGTCTTGAACCAACGTGATAACCACCCATCGACCCGCCAGGGCCGCTTTATACCCCTCAGGATTTTTGCGCCTGATTCCCAACTTGGCTTTCATTTCCAAATAGGCAACCAACTCGTCGGACTCTGGCTCAAGATAGCGAACCGCCTGAATGCCATAATACCCTTCAAATCTAATATTCCCATAGAATTCGAACCCATCCTGTTGTTGGACAAACACCGGATATGAAGTTGCGCAGGCTCCGCTGCCGCTGTTGTTGCCGTTGCCCGCAAGCGTTGTGGGATCGGGGAGAAGGTCGACGTTCGATTTGCAGAAGACTTCGTTCTTGGTGGCCCAGAGTGGATGGGCGTTTCTGAAGAGCAAGAAGTAGGCAAGTTCGTCCTGATTATCGCGCGTGGTGCCAATGGTCCCGCGGCTTCTCAATTCTCCAGCATAGTCCTTGCTAGCCTTTCCTGCATCCGACTCTGGATTGGCATACTCTGCTGCGCGTGGCTGCCAAAGGTAGGGCTTGCGGCACTCTTCCTCACTATAGCCGAAATGCCTTTCAATGTCGCGTACACGGTAGGTGATTACCTTATCTGCTGCCTCATCGCTTTCCTCATCGCTTTCCCCCTCGCGTCGCCGGAGCGCGGGTGGGATGTATTTGCCGGACATGAGGCAAAGGTTTTGGAATCGTGTTAGGATTTAAGGTGTCTCTTGCTGTCAAAGTGCTGTGAAGCTGGGGTTGCAGCACAATAAAGCAAGACCTCAGACGAAAAGTTCTTAACACAACTTAAGCTTGAGTACAGAATTCAAGGGAAGCTTTGGTATATGGCTGTGGTCATGATATGGTTGTGAGGAAGCAACCAAAGGATTGACGGGGCAGCTAGCAAATATATGTCAGTGTGCAATAGACAATGTGATTGCTATGGGGTTCTTGCGATAGTCACACTTTGCAATCCTACAGTGAATATATGAGACGGAAACTTCTGGTACCTATTACTCCATGTTTCTCAATGTTTGCCTCATGGTAGCCTGAATAAAGGTCTTTTAAGCTACAAAACAGATTGTCATTGTCTCTTTATGTGAGTCTATGATACCCTACTACTGTCACTGGCTTTCGAATGCAGAAATACTTTCACGTAAGTCACTCTAGTAGATTTGTTTTGGTATAATTCAATGGTCCCAGACAACAAACTACAACATGAACCTAGTTAAGCTGCTAGGAGTACTCCATAGGCTGAAAGGAAATTAGAATATTTTCTGATATGCTAGTGGTAAAGGTATTTGGTTGTTGAGATGGCATAAAATACATGTCGCTGATGGGTATTCGGTTCTTCTCTCCTATGTTGCGCAGCCCATTGACCAAGTACTCCACCATCTCGCCTGCTCCAGGTCCATTAACTCGCCAAAGCGCCGTCCAGCTAAAATAGATCAAAATTCGGTGAATAGAAAAAGACCGCCTCGCTCACAAACAAACTCTATGCTCCGAAGCTATGCGTTGGATGAAGGACTGGGGTTCTTGTCACTCCAAAAGCTTTTGAAGGCACTCACTATTTCCGCCTCACAGGTCTTCATCTGCATCACTGCTGGAATCGGCATCCTCAAGTGAATAGTCCATCTGATCAGAGTCGCTACCGCCAAAGACATCATCGTCCACCTCGACATCACTGTCGACCCAGAAGTCTTCGTCCACTAATTCCTTTTCAGGCTTTGCTATAGAAGTCTCGTGAGTTGGCATGACGAATCCTTGAGGAATATCAAGCTTAGACTTTTCAACCTCCTCTTTAACCTTTGTCTTGAATGCCTCAGGGTCGTCTCGCAGCATAACACTAGCGTTAACGTTGGCGGCAGAGTTGATTTCCGCGTCGTCTAAGAGAGAAAGAATCGAGATCAGGACGGATTCTACGCGCTGGGCGGGCGACCAACGTTCGGCAGCGGATTCGCCAGACATTTCGTCTTCTCCGGGGCTATGGAGGATGGAAATGCAAAGCTCGCCGGTATCGTAGACATTGGGGTGAAACAGGGGACGGGTGAATTTGAAGGCTGTTTGTTTGAAACATGGTCAGCTGCTGCTTGGTCATGTACACTGTACAGAAGTGGACAAAGCGGGTGGCCACTACTCACTCGGAGGCGAATAGGGGTAATTCTTTGGGAAAGCCATGCGGGCCTTGAAGTAGCCCCCATAGTAAAGTGATTCCGGGTTCAAAACGATCAGTCCGACATTCCAATGGAAGATATCCTCGCCTTTCAACTGATCAACCTGTCAGCCACATGGGACAAACGCCACAGACCACCAGACAGTGGTGGTGGCTTCCAAGTCGAGCCCAACGGCAACACTGGCAATCGACTGCAAGCACTGAACAGAACACACCTCAATATCCACCCATTTCTCCTTCGACAAGGCTTTGAATTCGTTGAGAAGTATCCGTTCAGCCATGGGCACCGATCCGAGAGGGCCGTCGCTCTGAGAGGGAGGTAGGAGGCGCTTTCGAGGAGCGGAAGGCTGGCAGTGAGGCTAGCCCAAGGATATCTGACCAACAGAACAGGCGTGGGACCTGCTCAGAACAAAAGTAAAGAGCAGAGCGAGGAAGAAGCAGAAAGCAGGGAGGCGAGCTGATAAGGGAGAGAGTTTCACATTTAAAGTTGTGTTCCAGGAAGCTTTCTGCCACGAGTGACGGAATTGGCTTCATATTGACCGCCCCGGCTGGCCAATCAGAGCGCGTCCTGACAGTCAGCTTCCGCTTAGTCATCAACTGCGGCGATTTCAACAAAACCGCGAGTCAGGCAGACATCGTCCGCAGAGCCGCCGAGTCTCACTCTGAAGGCCGACTCCAAGGCATCACAGCGCAACCTGGGCAAGGAGGAGTTGGGCTTGTTGGCCAATGGCGAATACCCATCTGATTACGCCGAATGACGCTCGGCCCTCAATCTCAGGAACGGGGATAGGCCATATAGACAAACATCCATACCTGGCCCGGTCTGGACGTTGATCCGTGAGATCCTCCTTTGTGATTCTGGCACCAATTTCAAGCCTCCCTTGGACTCGAGCCGGCCAGTTCGATCATTAGTCTTTCCTTCGGCTTCATATTTTGCAGTCCATCTACAAAAAAGACATGATCTTTCGTCAGCTTTTGTTTCTACAATGATGAGCCTGACGACGCCAGTTTTGGTCCATCGCCGGCTAACTTCCCTGCTTCTTCTCTCTCTGGCATCTTGATGACTTTTTATATCAGTGATCGTCGTTGTCATTACCCATTGAAAGTGCTATATTGGACCATGAAGAGCGAGAATTGATGATTGCCTATTTATACTACTTCTCAGTTTCAAGAGCTTCCGAGACACGCGCGCTTCAACGCCCAGATTGTGGAGGAGACCCGTGGCCCCCAGCATGGGTCACTGGTTGTTCATTATGGACCAAAGCAACCTACACCCCCTGTTCTTAAAATCATTAATTCGACAAATGGAGTTTGCATTCCAGGTGGCCAGTTAGGTGCCTATCCATGGCTCTTTCCTCGCAGATACTGGGCCTCGCATTGATCCGGAATTGCTGGACCAAAAAAGTGAGAGGATACCGACCTTCTCCTGTTCTCCGTCGCCCATCTCATATAGTTGTCGTTTGCCCCAGATATCAATTCCCAGAATAGTGGGCAAAATGATATGCATCCGAGCCTCACCCAAGCTTGACGGCGTGAAAATAATCATAATTTCACTTCACGCAAAGCTTTTTTTGCTAGCGTCCTTGATACTCCATCTGTTACTCCCTTCAACCCCGGCATTATTGTTCTATTGAATACCTTGTAAGGGAGACGTTGACATCAATCCCAGAGTAAGTTTCGATGCGTGTATACAACCCCCTCCACCCAAGAAAGCTCCCTGGGTCTGTCGAATGCGATTCCCATTAGCGCAAAAGGATGCACAAATATTCCCGAAGTCTCTTTTCTTCCACCCGTTCCTCGACGGGGAAAACTCACTACGTATTCGCGCTTTTCTGATGCTTTCGCAGCGTCTTTCGACCCACGGGTATGCCAAAGGAATTTTCCAACAGACATCGCATTGATACCCTTGGCTTCACCCTTCCAAGATTAGTGTGCCCTGGTTTGAATGTACAATGTTATCCATCAAAAGATATATAAGGTGCCCTTCTAGCCCCATTTCATATGACTATCCTTACACTCAATCCACAGCTCGGAAATCTCGATTCAAAACTCATCTTGAGAATACCTCCCTGCAGGAAGTTACGAGCACAAACTTCCGCATCCCAAGAGGACCACTTTCTGTGGTTACTGCCCGGACATTGATGGCAAGATTATTTCGTGGCAAAGTCGGCATACGCAATGCCTTTGTCATCAATGACATCGAATTGTGCTGCAGCCTTGGGCTACAGAAATATTGTCAAAGCCGTTTGATCCAAAGAACTGCCCGGTCGTGGTGAGCTTATAGGTCCATGCCTAAACGCCAATAAGCATGAAATCATTGTCCTTAATTCTAACAGGGGATATAGTCCCCTTAAACAAAGCATTTGACCATGGTCGCTGAAAATTCGAGTGATACGATGCAAGCCACTTTTGAGAGAATCATTCGTATCAATCGTGTTTGTAACATACTAGACAGAGTACATTTCAACGAAAACCTTTTTAAACTCGATATCGAGCTCGACCAAGATGCTATGTAAACAGGACCCGTGGTGCTCACTAATTCCCGAAATTTATCAGATGGATTTCTCAAGAGTCTGTTAGTGTGCATCCCATTGTTGGCATTTCTAACTTGCATGAGCAACAGGAAGCCCAGCCTTGGCATTCAAGGGATAGTAGCCAGCTGTGCAGCAGCCTGGAGCCAACAGGAGTGGCTGGCAAGCGCAAAATCGTCCTCCGTACTAATCATCCCGTCCACAAGCTCTAACAAATGAGGCAATAAGTGTATTTTACTGAAAGAAGCACAATGGTGCTCCCACCCAGCGAGTTGGTCGGTGCCGCCGGACGTCGTTATCTCCTCAAGCAACTAATTCAGGAGAGACCTTTCGGTCGCGTCTGGTCTGCCACGTGCGATAACCACCTATCTATACAATGTGACTTGATGAACTGACTGTGTGCTAGATCTGGACAAGAAAAATTCCTCTTGAAGGATGTTCCTAAGGTTATTTTTACAAGCTTCAATGAGGACATTCGCCCGCGGCTTCCTGAAAGTCCATTCCTTCGGTTGCCCAATGATACTATTCCAGACCGGCAGGTATTTGTGTACAAGTACATGGACGATGACTTTCTGGATCTTATCAAGAGGCAAATGCCCTTTCAAGCAAGGAAGCAGATTCTGAAGGCTAGTTTGCGAGGGATAGCTGAGCTGCACAGTCATGATATTGTCCATTTAGGTGAAGCGAGCACATCCTATTTCTCTAGTAAAGAACTAATTAAATCTTGAAACTAGATATAAAGCCCGACAACATCATGGTTAACTACCATGGTACTGGCTCAGAGATGACTGTTGAGCAGGTTCGGATCATTGATATTGAAAATGCAGCATATCTTCCAAAGGGGAGATGCATCAAAGGGATGTTAGCTGGCAATGACAACTGGCGCAGTCCTGAGGGCCACTTCAAGGGTGAGCTTAATAAGCCTTCAGACATCTTCTCCTTTGCAACTACGGTGGGTTCTTGCTTCGCCCAAGGAGTGGTTCTCCTGTAGCTAACCTTCTCAGTGCATTTATGCCATGCTGGGTCAAGTTATCTTCGGACCTGATGAGGATCTGCGGAAGCATGAATCCCAGGGTGTATTCCCGCATATCATTCGCCTGCAACGTCAAGTTTCCTTTTTCGGAGACCGAGAAGGGTTGAATGGGCTCATGACTCATGTTGGGGATGAGGAAATCAACTGCGAAATCTTGGGCTATCTTTGGGACGACAGGGTGGCGGATTATCATCCCTACAAGCCGTTTTCAGAGTGGCCGAATGTTACGGACAACGAGTTCAAGGATTTCATTCGGAGACTGACAAACTTGGATCCCAAGAAGCGGGCGACGGCACGGGAGGCGTTGGAGCATCCCTGGTTTGCTGATTGTGAGCTCGATTAAGTTCAAATGGAGCACGCCAGCTCGGAAGCGGCGCCGCAAAGGGTTCGACACGCAAAGAAGCGAACGAGCCCACCGGTCAGGAAGAGGTGGTTAGCACCATACTTTGTGGAATGTGCCTTTTGTTCTCTTGTGCTGGGAGGGCCAGGGCCGCGATCCCGACTCCAAAATAGATTAGTACCACCAGATACCACTACTCTTCGTATTCCAAGATCTTATACCAATACCGGACGAATCGATTTCATCATGTTGATACTTACAAGTCAGTAGTACATACAACAGGACACAAATCTCTCGGCGCTTGGGCGTCTCTGCCAAGGCCAGCTAGGGCCAGGGAAACCAATGACGTAACCCAACAACTTCACCCAAACCTGAATATCATGAGAATCGCGGTGGATAAATTGCCTATTGGATTTAAAGCTCTAGATTTGTCAATTGCACCTCTGCGCGTATATTCTGGCGTGCCTGATAATTTGGCGGTTTTAGTTATACAGCTGTGTTGGTTGCTTCAAACTGGGCATGTATATACTAGACACACCTGTAACCACATCGACATGGCGGATACACTTGCAAAAGACACTGCGAACGCGGCAAAGAGGAATCATGCAATGGCAAAAACCGTCATCTCCGACTTGAATGATAATACACAGAGTCCCTCACCTAAACACCAGTACGTACCAGCTGCAAAAGGGCTTGAGATTGAAGACTTTGAGAGATATACGCCAGGTGGCTTTCATCCCACACATATAGGTGATACATTCGACAATGGCCGGTTCATCGTGATTCACAAAGTCGGCTTCAGCAGCCGCTCTCTTGTCTGGCTAGCACGCGACCTGCTGAAAACGAGGCTGGTAACCCTGAAGATTTTAGCCGCAGATATATCTGGCCGGTGCAAAGAGGATAAGATCCTGGAATTTTTGCATTCAGAAAGACTCGAAGGCGAAAGCATACATGCACCCCGCCTCCTTCACAAGTTCATCATCGAGGGCCCCAACGGTACACATGTTTGTCTTGTTCTTCCGTTGATTGGGCCAACCATACCTGAGTATTCAGATGCTCGAGTGAAAGCCGGCTTATCGCCATATTTACCACGAAACACAGCTGTGAATTTCTCGCGCCAAATAACAACTGCTCTTGCGCGTCTGCATTCATGCGGGATCACCCACGGAGGTATGTTGTCTTTTAGAAACGTGCCGGTTACATTAGGCTGACATCTGCTTAGATTTGAAACCACAAAACATCTTAGTCCAGCTTTGCGGCCTGGATACTCTTTCCGATCAAGAGATATACTCGTATCTCCTTGAACCAAAGCGGGTGCCTTTGATGACTGTGGCTGGGGAGCCTGCAGGCGCATCGGGCCCGAAGTATGGTGTAGCCAAGGCTAACCTTGCCGGCTTTGGCTTGAAGCATCTCACAGACACGGTAAACATCGCCGATTTTCTAGATTCTTTCTCCATTGCTTCACCACCAGAGGAGCTCGCAACGACAATGGGGTATGCAGCACCAGAAACTCAACTAGAGCATAAAATTAGTCGTAGCTCTGACATCTGGTCGCTGGGATGCACGCTTTTCGAGCTTCGCTTCCTGCGGCAATTGTTCCCACCAGAAAACGACTCGGCAGACACAGTGATCCGGTCCATGGTAGAGACACTAGGAAAACCGCCAGAACATCAATGGGAACAATGGGAGAATAGGAGGAGATATTTTCCTGATGATGTGGCGTTACAGAGTCAAGACGGTCGCTCGCTGTTGGGAGAGACCATCCGCAAATATAATAAAGCAACTATTCAGGGTAAAGCGAATGATGAGGCGGTGTCCGAGGATGAGATGGGATGCTTTGGGGATCTCCTTTGGAGAATGTTGCAATACGAACCAACGGATAGAATTATCGCCTCGGAAGCAATTAGCCATCCCTGGTTCCGAGGGAAATTTGGCTAAGCAGCGATTTGTGACCCGTTCGCTGCCTCTATTGAACTTGAAATGGGCTGGCGTTGATGCAGATGCAATAAACCAGCACCGCAAAAGGAGGAAGCAGTGCCCAATTGGGAAATTAGGGCTAGAGTCAACCAATCAGAAGATCTCTTTTCGGAGCAGAAGATCATCTACCAATCAGGGAACAGGATATTGTATGTACAGTGCATGCATGGCTGCATCAACCCTAACACAGCGCCTGTCATCAATCAGACAGCCGTGTGAAGGGTCCCCCTAAATCAACATTGTCCAACGTATGTATGTACATAGTTCAGGCAACGTTTAGCATCTTGGAACGCGGCTGAATCGACAAACCCCTGTCCGTCCAAGTTCGCTTTTTGTGGTATGTGACTCACGCCCTTGTCATGCGCCGTTCGACTCGTATTCCAGAACAGCGGGCCAGTCTTCGATCCCTGCAGGTACTTTGTTAAATCGCAGCTCGCCCCCACGATTAACAAGATTCTTCATGGGGGATATCCAGCATGGCCGATGAAACGGGTGGTAGGATTTTGATTCCGAATTGGAAGGTTGCCATTCTGACTTGAAGAATTGATCATGAGTACGGTAGGTATATTACATACCTATAAGTTAGAAAAGCATCCCATATATGTCAGCTGAAGACGCCCAGGGAAGAGGTGTTGCGGGTTGCACCTCAGCTCAGCCGTGGGTTATGGGGCATGGCCATCACATAGGAGGGTCTATGATCTCCGTGAGCAGTTTTGTAAAACTCCCTGGCAAGCAGCTCATGGCTGTCTGCTATCAATAGTAATGTGGCTCTCCACAAAGCTCCTGCATATCCGAGAAGCAAAGATTCATCGAGTGGATCTGTTTGGATCGTTTTCTGCGAACAGCGTGATAGGATAGGATGAGAGGGGAGAAGCTTGCGGTCGGGATTCAAAGCCAGAACCCACCGCGATCAACCAACTTAAACCTTGCAAGAAACCCACTTCCACCCGGCAAGCAAGCAGCCAGCGCCGGCTTGACTCAAAACCGCTGAATTGCTTTTTCCCAATCTTCACTCTCCATTTCCACCTTGGAAGCTCTCCCAGCTCTGCAGTCCATTTCTTGCCTTCCTGTGCTCCCTTCTACCGCCTGATTTCTTCCCAGGCAGCTTCTTCGCTCGTGTAGCTTCAATCGGTGTGCGCAGTTTCAGAAACATCAAGATCTGCATTCATTGGCGTCATAGCTTCGATTTTTTCCTTGTCTCCGTCTACGGGTTTATCCTTATGGCAATGTTGAATCCATACCTCTTGTAATATTATTGCTTCAGCTGCATTTTCTCCCATTTCACACCCTGATGTTTTACTATAAGTCTTGATCTCGGAGCAGGGAAACGGGTGCATTGGCTTTCGGGCTTATTCCACCGGCACCGCCACGAGCGTTCCCACCAGCAACAATGCTACAGGCTTGCGACGGCCCTATATGGGTCGTCGACGATTTCTCGCGATGCTTCCAAGAAAAGTGGGCAGAATGCTATCAGTTGTGCTTCGCGTTGTTGAGATTTTGGCTGACATAGTGTCGCTTCAGATATTTGAATCTTATTTTCCCGTTAACATCATGCGGCGTATCTTTATTCTTTATTGCCATAGCGCTCCTCCGGAACGGCCTTTTGACGCGCAACACCAGAGGCTACAAGCCCATCCCCACAAACATACCTCAGCCAAATGAAGCGGAGTCTCAAGAGACGGAAGACTTGGCCGACGATGAAGAGAACGACTTGATGCTCCACAAGGCCGTGAGCAAGACAGCAGATGCGGCGTTGGAGTCGGATACCCCGCGAGGCAAATGGCTGCTGATCATAATAGAGACGCTTGCAGTAGCTGCACAAGTCGCCGTCAATGCTGGTGCCGTTTCCTCCGTCGCATCACATGGAGAACCGATCATCCCGACGGTGGCCCGCCTCTCGGCTTGGGTATACGTTCTCCTCCTTGTCGCTACAAGGCTAATTCTGTCACTTTACGAACGTCCTTCGGTTGCGAACATCTGGAATCATACCACTATCCTTTACGGTCTCCAGTGGCTCTTTATAATCCTCGTTTTTCGCTCCGTAATTATCCATCCACAGAGGCATCCGGATCACTTATTTGTGATCATTGATTTTGCCCTCTCTTCGTTCCTCTTTCTCCTAGCAGCTTCTACCAGAAAAGGTAATAAAACAGTTCTTATTCAACATGACGACGACCTGGTTCCTCCCAAGGACCAATTTGCCAGTCTTTTGTCACTTATGAGCTTCTCATGGATGGATTCCCTGATATGGCAGGGGTATAAGAAAGTTATGGAAATGCCAGACGTTTGGAACCTAAAGCCGTCCTACCAGGCCGCTGCGGTAATCATGGATTTCCGCAGAACTCGCAGCGCGCATAAGTTGGCATGGAGACTTTTTCGTTTCTTTGACCGCGTCCTTTTGATTCAAGGTATCTGGACGATATTCGCTGGCTTGTTCACATTCCTACCTACATGGCTGCTGAAACTTATCCTGGAATATGTGGAGGACCCCTCTTCAGTACCTCGCAATGCAGCTTGGTTTTATGTCATTCTCATGTTCTTCTGTGGGGTTATACAGGCTGTCGGTGACGGTCAAGCCCTGTGGTTAGGCCGGAAGCTCAGTGTTAAGTTCAGAGCCATCATTATCGGCGAGTTATATGCTAAAGCTCTGCGAAGAAAAGCCGGGGCCTCGGTGCCTGCCCACATAGAGCAGGAGGAAGAGGATAACCCTAAGAAAAAGAGCCACAAGAACAAGAAGAAGAAGAAGAAAGACGCCGAGGAGGATGAAGCAGAAGTCTTCGGAGATGGAGAATCTGAGTTCCCAGCAAATATTGGCAAAATCATCAATCTCATGGCCATCGACTCGTTCAAAGTCAGTGAAATTTCTGCATACTTGCATTTTCTCTGGGCTAGTGTCCCCGTTCAGATAATTGTTGCGATAGTCCTCCTCTACAGGCTTCTCGGCTTTAGCTCTTTCGCCGGTATCGCCTTGATGCTCCTCATCGCTCCGTTTAACATGTTCATCGCTTCTCAGTTCCGACACGTCCAAAATAACATCCTGGCTGCGACCGACTCGAGGATCCACGCAACGAATGAGGCGCTACAAAATATTCGGATCATCAAGTACTTCGCATGGGAACAGCGTTTTGAAGATATTATCAATGAGAAACGACGGACGGAACTAAAGCACCTTCGCCGACGATATATACTGTGGTCTATCGCTGCTACAGTCTGGTACGGCACACCGTTCCTCATTACTTTTGCTACCTTCTTCATATATACTGTCATCGAGGGCAAGAGACTGGTGCCGTCTATTGCCTTCCCGGCTCTCTCGCTGTTCTCCTTGCTTCGAGTCCCGTTGGACCGATTGGCGGATATGGCAGCCCATGTACTTGAGTCCAAAGTCTCGATCGATCGTGTCGAAGAGTTTTTAAGTGAGGAAGAAACAGAGAAGTATACTCAGTTGCGCCGCACTGACCCTGGGCAACCTTCAAAGCTCGCTCTTGAAAATGCGACTCTGTCGTGGGGCTCCCGGAGTAGTGCTAAGGCTGGAGCCGATAATGGTGCAGCTCCAGAAGCATTCCGTCTTATCAATGTCAATGTCTCGTTCCAGATTGGGAAGTTTAATGTTATTGCCGGTCCGACTGGCTCTGGAAAAACGTCTATGTTGATGGCGCTCTTGGGCGAAATGAGACTCGTTCAAGGAGCCGTATATCTGCCTGGCGGAGTTAGTGATAGAGCAGATCTACCCGTGGACCCAGCGACAGGCCTCACCGAAAGCGTAGCGTACTGTGCTCAAGAAGCCTGGCTCGTCAACGCAACGATTCAAGATAATATTCTTTTTGCGTTACCTTACGACGACGGCCGATATCATGCTGTAATCAAGGCGTGCGGGCTGGAAAGAGACCTAGAGATCCTCGACGCCGGTGATCAGACGTTTGTTGGAGAGAAGGGCATCAGTTTGTCGGGTGGTCAGAAGCAAAGAATCTCCTTGGCCCGAGCCGTGTACAGTAACGCTCGACATCTTCTTCTCGATGACTGCCTTAGCGCTGTGGACTCGCACACCGCCAAACACATCTTTCAGCAGGCTCTGATGGGCCCGCTCATGATGGGCCGCACGTGTATCCTCGTCACCCATAACGTCTCGTTGGTCTTATCTCGCTGCGACTACTTGGTGGTGCTTGATAACGGACGCGTTACCGCACAAGGCTCGCCTCAAGATGTTGTCTCGTCTGGTGCCCTTGGCAAAGAATTTCTCCAGTCGCGGCCTCAGTCTCGAGATCAGTCCCTAGGTCCATCCCAGGCCGAGTCTCGAGTGGAAGACGCAAATATCGAGGAGCGGGAAGATGCGCGCGATACCATGAAGAAACCTAACGGTCAGACCGAAACCAATGGCGCAGCAAAGAAACAAAAGAAGAAGTCTGGATCGGGGGTGATGGCGGAAGAAGAGAAGGTAACGGGCAGTGTTCCACTTTCGACCATCTACATGTATCTCCGAGCTATGGGCCCGTGGTACTTCTGGGCCTTGGCGATTCTTGTGTTTACGCTTCAACAGTTTGGGTCTCTGGCTCCAAACGTCTGGATTAGGAATTGGGCGAACGCATACAGAGTTACTAATGACGGTCATGACTCTCCCGGTTTTACAAATCTCCATACGACCACTCTAAGCACGGCCAACATCCCCCGACCATACTGGTGGCCATCGTCGATCAGCAAATCTGTTGGCGAATTCTCCTTCAGCGGAAACGTCAATGTGATATACTATCTGACTGTGTACGCTCTCCTGGCGCTTCTATACATTTTTGTTTCCTTTTTCCGAGAACTGGTCCTCTTCTGGGGTTCCTTGCATGCTTCATGGAAGATACATGGATGGCTGCTACGTGCGGTGTCGCATGCAAAATTCAGATTCTTCGACTCGACGCCTCTGGGCCGCATCATGAACCGTTTCTCCAAAGATATTGAGGCGATTGATCAGGAAGTTGCCCCTACAGCGATCGGCATGCTCCATTGCATGGCCTCTGTACTGATGATCGTTGTTCTGATTTCCGTCATCACACCTGGATTTTTGATTGCGGGCGTATTCATCACAATTGTGTATTGCGCACTAGGGGCCCTCTACCTCAACTCTTCGCGCGATCTGAAGAGGTTGGAATCGGTGCAACGTAGTCCTCTTTATCAGCAATTCGGCGAAACTCTGAACGGCGTCGTGACGATCCGGGCGTATGGTGACGGAGCCCGATTCATCATGGATAACCACCGTCTAATCAACAAATATAACCGACCATATCTCTATCTATGGGCGAGCAATCGGTGGTTATCGTTCCGAGTTGACATTACAGGTGCCTTGGTGGCATTCTTCTCCGCTGTGTTTATTCTGCTCAACGTTGACCACATAGATGCCGGAGCTGCGGGTTTA
This sequence comes from Chrysosporium queenslandicum, assembly GCA_001430955.1. NCBI lineage: Eukaryota > Fungi > Ascomycota > Eurotiomycetes > Onygenales > Onygenaceae > Chrysosporium > Chrysosporium queenslandicum. Next base: position 930,632 of record LJPI01000825.1, on the reverse strand, counting down.
TCGTTGACATATGCTATTACCTTCACTGAGAATATCTTGTGGCTTGTTCGGCTGTATGCCGAAAATCAACAGAATATGAACTCGGTTGAGCGAGTGGAAGAATATCTCAGAATCGAGCAGGAAGCAGCCGCTATTGTTCCCGAGAATAGACCTGCACGCAGCTGGCCAAACAAGGGTGCTGTGAAATTTGTTGAATATTCAACCCGCTACCGCCCTGAGCTGGACCTGGTTCTGAAGCGCGTCAGTTTCTCGGTACAACCTGGCGAAAGGGTTGGAATCGTCGGAAGAACGGGTGCCGGAAAGAGTTCTCTGGCGCTTGCACTCTTCCGCGGTCTTGAAGCGGAAAGTGGAAAGATCATTATCGACGATGTTGACGTTGGTTTGATTGGCTTGCAGGATCTTCGAGAGGCTATTACGATCGTCCCACAGGACCCAACCTTGTTCACGGGCACGATACGTAGCAACCTCGACCCGTTCGGGCTCTTCACCGATGAAGAGATCTTTACCGCCCTTCGTCGAGTACACCTGATCGGAGCTGCCACGTCCGCCCAGCAGTCCGACGCAGAATCGGTGATGCAACCAAACCGCAATTCGGCAATGCTAGCTGATAGTGAGCCGCTCGACTCGGACACAGACGTCACGTCCAGCACCCGCTTCCGCGACAACAAGAACCTCTTCTTGAACCTATCGTCGCCGGTGACGGAGTCCGGCTCCAACCTTTCCCAAGGTCAGCGTCAGCTCCTGTGCCTTGCCAGAGCGCTGCTCAAGTCGCCCAAAGTCCTCATGATGGACGAAGCCACTGCGTCGATTGACTATGCAACGGACGCCAAGATTCAAGACACGCTCAGAGAGTTGAAAGATAACACAATCATAACGATTGCGCATCGTCTACAGACGATTATCGACTACGACAAGGTGCTGGTGCTGGATCACGGCGAGGTGATCGAGTTCGATGGGCCGTGGCAGCTGATCAACAAGGAGGGCGGGATGTTTAGGAGTATGTGTGAAAACAGCGGGAACATGGAATCGCTCGTGGAAGGAGCGAAAAGGGCATGGGAACAGAAGAGACTGGTGGATGACTCGTGAGCATCTACTTGCTTGAGTGTTGGGATTTCTATTTTTATATTGGAAAATCGTTGGGTTTTGCTTGAGTTAAAAGGGTTATTGTTGTTGTTCTTTCAGGCTCGTGTATGCATTTGAATAGGCAGGCTTTAATATGAAAATGAAGTGAATATATGCATACTGATGTCTGGTGGTTGAGATCAGGAGGGCTGGGGGGCTGAGGGCCAATTTATCCGAATCTGCATGGGTGTCAGACACAAAGGGAGCATCCTTCGCTCGAGGATCACCAACGAAGGATGGCATCTAATTATGTATTGATATTGGAGCAAATGTTCTCTGGATGGCATTCTCGCCAGCGATGGAATGAATATAAAAGAGGCCGTTGATCTCGGTCTCCCAGATGTTCAGAAGCTCTCAATAGCAACATCTTCAATCCTCGAAACCACAAGAAGATCTACGGAAGGGCACGAAAACTTCGCATCGAGTACACGCCGAAATTTGAAAGAAAGAAAAGTGAGCACCATGAAGCTCGCCGGAGGCATCGCTGTCCTTGTCCTCTCCACGGCCGCATGTGCATATGTTCCGATCACGTTTGGGCCCGTACGATGCGCGGGCGAGGCTGTAGAAGGGGCTGTCAGATGGGAAAGCGACTGGTAAACTTGGCCTGCAATCCCCCTTTTTTTTTCTTGTATTGCTGTAAGCTAACGTGGAGTGCGTCCAAAACATCCAGTGTTGCAGCAGGCGGCGTTTGTTGCACGCGGTTGGCCCAGCAGGTGGCTGGCCGAGTACGACTTGGCGACTTTCGGGCGCGAGCAGGAGGACCACAGGCGTGTAACCGCTGCTTCAAAAGCGTTGAGCAGGACAGGTACAGATACATCTGGGCTGCGGGCAATGCTGGAGGTCCGAATTAGGGGGGAGGAGGGTTTGTGTTGGTTGGATGCTGATGGATTGCGTCTCGATGCTGCGACTCCTCATTGTGGCTGAACTGTGTTCTTCGTCTTCTTCTTATTTCCTTTTACTCCTGTTTTTATATTGCAGTTGCAAGTTAATCTATCTGAAGAAGAACAAGAAGAGTGCACTTTGGACTGAGATGTCGTCAGGAGTTGCTCCAGTTGGTTCAGAGAGAGGAGTTGGGAGGCTGGCCGTGGCTTGGGCTAGTTGGTGTTAACTTGCTCGCTTGACGAAGCTCTTCGCTCCACCACCCGCCTCACTCCACCACCACCACCACCACCACCACCGACCATCATCGCGGTCGTTGTCCCTGAGGCTGCATCCAAGTCCAGGGTCCTCGATGAACATTCTAGTCCGAATCGATCTGGATGCAAGGTTCAAATTCCCCGCGCGACTCAAAACCAAAGTTCAAATGTGCCCTCATGTTTTCCACGGATGGCCTGACGGATTTGAGCTCCATGACCGTCGAGACTCGACAGCAAGAAGCGAGCTTTGAAAGTGTATCTAGGGCAGGCTGGAGTTACCATGCGTTACAGACGCGACCCCCAGAGCAGCCGCACTGACGGGCGATGACATGATGCATCTGTAGTCGGTGGATCTCGTCCCGATGCCAATGGGACTATCCAGACGATGAAGTGGAACTTCACCCGCTTCTCGATCGAAAGTTAACGCCTTGTGGAGTCGAAGAGCTCTGAGCGCACGATCCTCCACGCAACCTCAGATCCCCAGCGTGCTTCATGTGCTTCAGCAGTGGCCCATCGATACATGCTAGCAAGCTAATCTTGTCTCACTCGCGAGCCACCTTCCTACTTTTCCCAAATGAGGTTTACGAAGAGCTTTTCGTTAAAAAAAATCAAAAACCTTGTCGCGAAATTGAACGGTTTTGACTTTCATCGAGATGCTGACCGTGGTTCTGGGCCTGACTTCAGCGGCATTGCTCAAGAATTGTCGAACTCTGGGGAGAACTAGCTGGCAGCTTCACAACTTTCCCCAAGCCCTTCCAAGCTTCACCTCGGTCTTGAACAGCTCCGGTTGGGCCACCGCCCGAAGTCTGCCGCCTCCGCCATACGGCACCTGCAACGGATCCCTGGCTCTGGTTAAGGTTGTCCATGGGTCTATTGTGGGCCAGACTTGCAGTCGTCAAGTTAGCTCCCTCGCAAGTGTTTAATTGGCTGATTGGCGAAGTAGTTTGCCATGCCGCCACGGGTTTCAGTTCTGGCGGCCCCCCTGGGCATGCACGGGCGAGTTATATTAACTAGCTCCCTGTCTCCTTCAAGAACTTCAAAACAATATCATGGGACAGGGCCCTTCTTCGCCCTATTCAACTTCATTGTCTTGAATCTTTCTGCTTTGTCAAAACTCGGGCGTGACCTGCGCAGAAATGTTTACCCAGCCATGCGGAATCCTCCACCGGAAGTCATTGCCTCATGGCCGCGTCCGAACTATGTCAATTCCGAGTTCCAGGGTGCTCAGCTCGCCGTTGTTGGGATCACGTTGGCCTCGATATCCGCCGTCGTTGTTTCGCTCCGTATGTACGTGAGGATCTGGATGAGGCGATCAGCCGGTTGGGATGACTGGCTTATGCTACTTATAATGGTATTGTTTTGCTTTGCAGTCCCCTCGCCGTCCCTCCTCCACCTTTCGATGTGGAGCGAAGTTGTCAACTCTGCTGACCATATTTTGCTTATATCAGCCTATTTTGGTTGCTACCACAACACTCAGCATTATTGCTACTCGTTTTGGATGGGGTTAGTTCTCTCTACCCGTTTCCCTTGGGCCCCTCCCGACCAAAGCATCTTCTGACACGCTGGATCAAGGACTTCATATTTGGGACAACAAGAAAGAATGGTTCAAACCATCTAGGATTGTGAGTGTGCATTTTCATCGTATTCCAAATAAGCTGGATGGCTGGCTGACTGAATCATCGCATGCTCTAGTCGAGCTGGACCGGAGAGTTCCTCTATATCATCCTTATCACCATGCTTAAAACCTCGATTCTCTTATCCTACCTTCGATTTTTCACGACGAGGACTTACAGAGTCATCACATGGGTCATGGTCGGCATCTCGGTCGCTTGGCTTATATGTACGTATCTGGCCATTCCTCCTCGGTCCTTCAGCCCCTTTCGCGGTTGCAGGCTAACATTCCATTTTTCCAGCGTATGCATTTACTTTGCTTTTCAACTGCACGTAAGCATTACCTTGCGTCTTTGAGTTCTAGCTCAACCGTGTGTTGTTTCTAATTCGCGACCTCTCTAGCCCTCTCCAAGACTATTGGAAGCTCAGCACCGATACCAAGTGCATAAGCGAGCTTGGAAAGTTGCTCTCTTCTTCGATCACGAACTTCCTCATAGATATTGTCATCCTTATTCTACCGATACCGACATTGTGGACGCTGCGCCTCCCTGTGAGGGAGAAGGTTGTGCTGGTCACACTAATGAGCTTGGGTTTTATGTATGCTCCCCATGTTTTCTATTTGACATTGTGAGACGGGAATCCAGCAAACTAACAGGGGTGCGTTTCGATATAGTGCGTGCGCGGCTGCTGCTATAAAAACATACTTTATCTACAAGGCGGTCGTGCTAACATACGATGTGACCTGTAAGTATGAAGCTGATGCCTGTATACAAGTTTCTACCGGAATGATAACTAACCACTACCTCGCCCCACTTGCTAGGGGAAGGATATAATGTCTGGCTTTGGAGTGATATCGAAATCAATCTAGCCGTGATCTCTCCTTCAGTACCTGTCCTCCGTCCACTGGCACAAAAGTACTTCCCTCAGTTGGGATCCTCGATGCATCATGGCTCGTCAAGGCTGCAAGACCCGCCAAGTGGCAAGTCTCCGCAAGTGAATTACAGACCCGACACTATCCAACGGATCATGGATAGTTCACTCGACAGATCCAGTTCTACCGAAGCCCTCGAGCTGTCGGCATCCCCGATGTCAGTGATACCGGCAAAGGGAGACCGTCAACCTCCTGGTGACTGGGCATGAATAACGACAACGCACGAATTGCGCTACTGGAAAAGAGTTAGCGCAATAACTATACAAAAGGCTCCATTGCAGAACGCCCCCCCCCCAGCCGGTGCGCAATCAGCGAATGGTTGCACCGACGAGGTTGAACATCTTATCCCGCTACATCGTTTTTTGACAGGTAGCCATCGTCTTCTTTGGCTCTCTCTCTGCCCACGCCGATTATGAGATAACCTGGCTATAGCGACGGCCAAGCAAAAGCAAATTTCCTTCTACATCAACCCTCGAGTGGCATCCGATCTGATTCGCACTCCCGGCCAAACATCCCAGGTAGCTATGCATACATATACCCAGGATTCCCAGAGTTATATAACCTTCCCGTCTCCCAAACATTGCACGGCTTTAAGCTGCCGTTTCTGAAGCCCTCACATGCAACAGCGGCCCACGACCGACCGCCCGACCAGCTTGCTTGAGGCCAGTCTCGACCGCCAAAATGATGAAACAAACTCAATCTCGGTTCCACCTCCACCCCCCTGGCCAATGATCTGCGACGAGCCCCAGCCACTAGTCCCGATCGAGCCGGGCGCGTGGCCGGAGCATCGATATTCCGATTAGAGTTTCTACCTCAGGCAAGTGGGACAGGGTGGCCTTTCCTGATCGGGAAGGAGGCTCCGGGAAAGTTGAATTTCGGCAACCCATTGGGGAAGGTCCGTGCCATCCTGTTTCAGCTGCTGATTTGTTCATGCACTACTCCGTACTCGGTACATATTTTGTACTGTACATACATACATACACGTAAACATGCAGACATACCGAGCAACTCCGTAATTACCGCTCCAAGACTCCCTGTGTTTGTTGCTGTGAACAAGCGAGGAAACTGCAAGGAAAGTCACTCCACAGGCTTTCATTTAACTAGTATCACTATGAAGAAGTCACTCTGTACACGTCATGAATGGTCGAGACTTGACAAGCGATATGAATAGGGAGCTGATCAAGCACACACTAGGTTTCTACTGTACAATCAAAAGGTGGTAGCTGAAGAATTTAGTCTCGATCTCATATTACCCTGCAGTCATCCAGATTAAGCACTCGCTAAACAGAATCAACAGCGTTGAGTGAACGAATCATGATGGCCCTTATTGGTCTGGATTTTGCTGGGACGACCTGGTTAGACTGTCATCAGCGGCCTTGTACGGGGCACGGTTAACTTCTAAGCAAAGAGCTTCGTCAGACAACGAAATGAGAGCTTCATGCGCGTAACCTTGGATGAATTTCTTTTGACTTGGGCCCTTCGGTACACTGTTATTGGAACTATTTACAAAACTTAAGAGCTCACTAAGGTTGTTTGCCACGCCCTAGCTAAATATGCCATGTTTGCCGAACCAGTACCCATGGGATGTAGCTTCTCCAATAGCAAAACGAGCAACCAAATATCCCAGAGAAGTCGAGTTAGACTGCCGTATCAATTTGAAATAACGCCGGCGTGAAAACACTCCTTCCCTGCAACTGTCAACTTTAAAGGTCTAAAAGACTTGGCTCCTCTTGCTTTGACCCGCGAGCATTGGTTTGAGCAGGTCCGCTAGAGTAGTACTGAACGTAGCGGAATCGAGATGTGCCGTCGGCAGTTGCAACAGCCTGAACCGTGTTTTGCGTGGAAGAGGACTCCGCAGCCTCCTCACCGAACAGCGACGCGTATGCTTCCTCATCCGCGAGTCTCAGTTTTTCGTTGATTGCCAATCGCTTTGTCTGAAGCGCAAGCTGAGCGTCAGCTTCCTTCGCACCGCCGTTCGCGAAGTCCCTATAGCGTTGAACAGACGCCATCTGTTCAGCAGTTGTCTGCGGCACTATTTTCGGTGCATTTTGCGCCGCCCTTGGGATCACAGCCGGCTTCTGTGCGATATCACAATCGCACTGGCAGATGCTAAAGCATTGCTTTTTGCACTCGTGGCCGCAAGGGAGGCGTCGGCGGCAAGGCCGGTCGCATCTGACAGCTTCGTGAGGGAAACTGTACGGTGTTGCCTTAGTATGAAGGATTTGCATGTTCATCACAAGTGGTGTGCAAGACTTACGCGTGACAGCGAAGAGGACACTTGTGCCCGCAATCCAGTGTATCCCGACATGGGGATAGACAGCCTCCATCAAGCTTGCCCCATGTCTCGGGGTCTACCGCAGCCAGTTAGGGACGGGCTGGCATAGAGGACTTGCGAGGGAAAGCAAAGGGAGAGGGGAAAAAGGAAATCGACCAGACTCACCTCTCACAAGAGTTTTGTTTGCGTGCCTCGTGCAGGTCACGGGGATGTAGTATCCTAAGCGCTTTGGTTCTTTCCGCATGATCTGAACGACCTCCCACCAGAGACCGTTGCGAGAGGAAAGAGCCTCTGCATTCCCAAAGATATAGAAGCCGCGTTTGGCTCGCGACAGCGCCACGCAGACTCGATTCTCAACAGAGAGAAACCCGATGTTGCGTTCGCCACTGCGCACAAGTGAGAGTAGAACGATTTCATTTTCTTCTCCTTGGTAAGAGTCGACAGTAACCACTTTGCAATACTGACCATGCAGAAACGGGGTTTCCTTCAAAGCTTTGAGGATTTTCTTCCGCTGTCCGTTATAAAACGTCAAAACAGTGATGTGCTCGGCAGGCACGCCATTCATATGGAGATAAAGGTAAAAGCCCACGACCATCTTGGCTTCACTTTCGTTATATCTGGACAAGAGACTGTCCGAAGACTCGGGCCATGAATGGCAGAAAAAATATGAACTCACATTGCCCATGCCTGGGATCCCGGGACGATTCATAACGTCCTCGTGATCCTCCAGATCGTCATAAATAGGTGCAAGAACCCTCCGAATTTCGGGAGCCATGCGTCGTTGTTTCGTCAGACACTTGAACTCCACGCCGTTATGAACAAGTCTCTCGAACATTGAAATGTTCAGGTAGAATGGTTCACCTTCCAGCTCTTTGAGGGCGCACTGGCCCTGTAGTTGCTTGTGATCACCAACAAGAATGAGATGTTCCAGGCTTTCAACACACGCAGCGGCAACTGGCGCCTCGATAACCTCCGCGGCCTCCTCGACCAAGATAACCTTTGGCTTGAGACTTGAAACCAGCGCCCTATATTTGCTTAGGCCAGTCGTCGTCATTCCTATCACCTTTGCATCCCGCAGGATGATCGAGTCTCGTTCCCATTTGCCAATCTTCAAATTCAGTGCCGTTGAATCGTAAGCTTTCATGATAGACCTCAAGCGATCGCGGATAATGTCTTTTGCATTCTTTTGAAGGAATGAGTATACTCGACCCCGAGCGGATGCTGGAATTTTCCACATATCATCGAGTTTCAAATATTGAGTACGAACTGCCTTTTCCGAAACCATGGGGTTCGCGCGGCCAACATATCCTTCCTTTAGAGCGATATACTGGCCTCTAAGGTTCTCAAAATCATCGTCGTCAAGGCCTTGCTCAGCTTCGAGCTCCTTCAGCTGCTCATATTCAAGATCGATTTCGTCCTCGATAAATCCGAAGTTCTCCATTTTATAAGTAACATCATACCTTAGTCTCGCTTCGCCGAGCCAGGCAGAAACCGGGTCCAGTTCAGCACCAGCATGAACCCAGCCTTCAGCCCCTTCGATTAGAGAGTCGTGTTGCTTTTGGGTGATAAGCTCCAACGCGAGAAAAAGGCCGGCCGGAAGGGGAGAGGTGGACTTCTCCGAAAAGAAAGGTGCAAGTAATTCTGCAACTTTGTCTGAGAGAAGCCTGTGTTGCTTTCTTGCCGGCCCTAGTGCTCCTCCAACAAGCAAAGGGATGTTGTACTTCTTCCTCAACTCAAACACGGTTCGTTTCTTGATTTCAGGGTCAACGCTTCTTCCACCAAGTCTGACGTAATTCTGTTCAAATGTCGCGACATGGCGAAGAAGCTGGTCAAGAGCGTGGTTAGTCTGCGCGGCGATGATAATGGGCGGGTCTTTGGAGCTCATGTTTGCCAGCAGCGTTTTGATAGCGACGACAGAAACGTGGGTCTTCCCAGTACCGGGAGGCCCTTGCACAATAGCCAACCGTTTGGTCAAAATTTGCTGGAGGGCCTGCCATTGCGACCGATCTAGGGTTCTAGGCGGGCTCGGCCATTCCTTCAGCATGTTTACAGGTGGCATTCTGATTGAACCGATTGAAATGGGGTAAAGCTTTGACATGTTGACAAGAGGATTCTGCCTAACATATTCAGGTGGCTCGACGGCGCGACTGAGGTCACATATGTACTCAGATAATGGAAACCTATGACTTGTTTCTTAGCAAAAGAGTTTGAGAAGGAGGATATTCGATGCATACGCTTCCTTGCTCATCTTCTGGAGCGCCATGAGCGTATGTCTAAGAGCCTCATAATAGCCATTTCGTGACTCGACCATGAGCCATTCTTGCTGGTAGTCAAACTCCGCATCCTCTGGATTTGCGAAGAACAGGTCGATTTCACATGGGTGAGATTTGACACCTTCCAAAGGCCTTGCAGCAACTACAGCAACGACACACCGGCTCCTGAAGCAATCATTGGCAGGGGTCAAGGCAACGATTTTGCCAGTTGTTAGTCTTTGGGAGTATTCCCACACGATGTTTTTGCCCGCCCGAGCAGTGGAGAATTGGACCCTCACAGCGATACCTGCTTGGGCGCATGTTATCCCAACGATATGCACCTGAAAGCAAGACAGTCAGTGGTATATTGGGGAGAATTGAAGGACGATAAGGTCTCACCTTCTCATAGATGCAAATGTCCATAGTATCATGCATCCGAGGGTCTTGACATACATAGGCAACTGCGTCCCGGAGTGGCGCCACAGCATCCTCACGCAGCAGTTCATAATGTGCCTTGAGGTAAGCATCTTGAGACTGCCAGGGGCCACTAATCTGATTTGGCATGAGAAACACAGCATCACCCGGGTTAATACCGTCTTCAACACCAAGAATCTCTGCAGAAGATGGGAGTTCGGATTTGGCCATCCAAGAACCGGCCTCGGCGACACGGCTGGCAGCCTTTACATATTCTCTAATGCTCGTATTTACTGGCACCGAAGGTATCACTGGAAGCCTCTCGGGGGCCTTCCCTCGTCCTGGCGGCCCAAAGCGTCGAGATGCCATCCTCCTGCAGTTCAGATCAGCGGCCATTCACTAGAGTCAAGGAAAGGAGGTGTGGTAGGGCCAAGGGAATGTTTGACATGTCATTCTGGGAATGAACTCTAGGGTTTGAGGATGGACTTACCGTCAGAAGAGAGCCCAACAGATATCCACCAAGATAAGTTACTGTGGCTGGCTATGCTCACAGATTTCTTCAAGGCCCAGATCAATCAAGCAAAAGGCAGACAAAGGTAGCCTTGATAACAAGACAAAAAGAGAAGGGAACCAAAGAGCTCTCTAGTCAAGACAAACAGAAGAGCAGATGTTGAACCAGAGAAAGAAGAGGCAGAGGGTGAGGGGCAAGAGGAAAAGAAAGAAGAAAAAGAGATTGAGCGGCAGAGAAGGTGAAAGGAATTCACAACAACAACAGCTCTGCCCGGAAAGTCTCAGCAGGAAGGAAGGCCAAACCCAGTCCTGGTGAGCTATCTGGCAAATGCAATCTGGGTGAATTCACAGCAATGCTCACTGATCCAAGACTGATGCTGCTGCAAATACTGCTCTTGGAAAGGGATACCACACTTTCTTCCTTGCTTGAGAAGAAGAAATGTTGAGGAAAGATGCGACGGAAAGTGAGGGAAGAGAAGACAAAAACACTTCACCTCTGAGAGCAACAGCCCGCCAACCATAGGACGATAACTAACCAAGTGAGCTGAGCAGCCTGTTAATGCTCCCGTGTTCAGGAACTTTCCGGACAATTGCATCTTGCCAAACAAAGAGTCTTTTGCTTTCACTGCTGAGTCGGGCCTCAGTGATAGGAGCAGCCACATCACAACAGCGGGTATTTTCTCCAGGCACATTCTGCACCAGCATTTTGGCATCCTGAAACTCAGCCAGCATATCATCAGGAATACAACATCCAATGCATGCTTGCAGTTGGTATATACAGTGCATCCAGAACTACAAAATTGTGTACGATAAAACAAGCAGTGTTAACATTTAAGGCTGTCCACGTGGCTAACTAACTTAGAGTCTCATCGGAGGCATGTTTTCTCCGAATATCCGTGGACATTGAGACGAAAGCCATCCATGGTGATAGATTGAACAGGACCATGTCACAGCAGAAACAGTTCATCGTGATCATATCCCATGGTTATCTCTGTGTATTTAGTACTATCTAATGCTTCTTGATTTAATCTTACTGCAAATAGCACCTGTACCATGGTTCTGAAACTACTTCCATCTCTCATTTGCATGTCTTAGACCTGTAGCCATACCAACCGCGAACATGCCTTCAATGATGGAGGAAGACGATGATCGTGATCTTGCGGGTAAGTGACAGGTAGTCAGTACTTGTTCGCCACTTCAGATTATCCTGACTCCATGCAGGCTCGCAAGACGGCAGCTCTGACAACGACATGGATGAAACCATGAGAGATGCTGACGATATGGATGTCGAGCCCGAGCCCGACAGCCCCTCGAACTCCAGCATTGCCTCTGAAAGCCAAAACACCCAGAACCCCCAAGTCGTCTTGACCCAGCCCTCGCCGTCGACCGCTACTCCAGACGCGTCCCTACCCCTTCGCCCGGTTCCACGCCCGGAAGCACTGACCGCACCCACCTACGACATCGTGCCCACCACCGCAGCACCGCACAGTACATCCATAAATGCAGTGACCGCCACGGAAGATATGCGTTGGGTGTTCAGCGGAGGATCAGATGGATACATTCGAAAGTTCAACTGGGTGGATTCCATCAACAGCAAGCTCATGTTGACCGTGGCCCAGAGGCACCCGTTCGTCGACAGCGTCGTGAAGGCCGGCGTGCTGATGACATACTGGGAAAACATGGATGGGACCTCATTATCACCGGTATATTCCCTGGCAGCGCAGTCGGAAGGCCTCTGGCTACTCTCCGGCCTGGAATCCGGTGGGATTCGATTGCAATCGGTCCGGCACGACGAGGGCAAGGAAATTGCCCTTCTTCGCCAACATACCTCTGCCGTTTCCTCGCTCTGCCTGACTACGGATGAGCAATCCTTATTGTCTGGAAGCTGGGATAAGAGGATCTTTGACTGGGACCTGAACACTGGACAAACTCGACGCGCATTCGGAACTTCAGTCGGACAAATATCTGGAATAGAAATCCGACCAGAGTCGGCTTTGCCTGTACCACAGGATAGTGGAGACTATCAAATGACGAACGGAACGTTCTCCTCCACTGACCACCCCAGAGAATCCTCTAGCTCTGGTGCATTAAATGGCGGCACAAATGCCCATCCTCATGGAACCGAACATGGTCAATCGGCAACATCTCCAGCGGATTCCCTTTTTGGCGACGATTCTTTATTCGGTGATGACAATGATGCTGGTGACGCCGAAGTCCCGTCCGGCGGCGCTTTCGCTGAAGCAGAGGCCGATGATGCAATGTCCCAGGCCATCACAAATGGCATACGACAGGATAAGGAGGAAGAAGAACGGAACGCACAAAGAGGACCGGATGCTCAGCTCAATGGAACGCTTTACCAGTCCACGTCTGACTCGGCGACTCTACCGGCCACCCAGGAAGAACATCCATCTGACGGCAGCCTTCCCAACGGCATCACGGAACCATTAACTAACGGCCTGCCCCATGCAGAAGACTTGGAATCATCGACTGCATCAAAAACAATACCCGACTCGTCCGTCGACTCTAACTCCAACACCGGTCGTGATACAACATTTCTATGCGCATCCATGGACGGGACAATACGTCTCTGGGACCGTAGACAGCCAGATCCGATTGCCCGCATAATTCCCCGAAACACGCCGCCGTGGTGTATGAATGCCTGCTGGTCACCTGATGGAAATTATATCTACGCTGGACGTCGGAATGGGACAGTGGAAGAGTATAGTTTACACAAGGGCCTACGAGAACCTCAACGGATATTTAGATTCCCCCAAGGAAGTGGTGCGGTGTCGGCACTCAAAGCAATGCCTAATGGTAGGCATCTGATCTGGTGAGTCTTATGTTTCGCTCCTTTTTTACTCTGCTTCCCCTCTTGCATCTTATACTCTCCGCCGTTATAGAAAAGAAAAGGAAACGTTACTTCTTTTACTGACTGCTCCAAAGCGCATCGCACGACATCCTCCGCCTCTACGATCTCAAAGATGAACAACTCTCACGCCACTCAACAGTGCCATTCCTCATCATCCCCGGTCATCGTACCGGCACCATTTCCCAGCTCTACCTAGACCCCGCATGCAGGTTCTTGATCTCTACAAGCGGGAACAGAGGCTGGGAGGGTGCCACCACGGAAGTATTGCTTGGATATGAAATCGGTATTCCGCCGTCATGAGCACCTCAGTGTCACCCACATGCGGCCTCTATTGGGGGCGTTGTCCGGGCGCAGGCCTGTCTTTATTGGGAATATACCCTTGTTGCTTAATATCATGGCGTTTATGAATTATGGGAGGGTTGTTGTTCTTCGCATAGCACGGGAGACTGGTCAGTTCTCTCTCTGGCGTCATGGGTATGTATAATATGTGGGATCGCGACCAATACTGATATTCGATGTTTGTGACCCATCAATTACGTAGTTCGAGCCTAATAAATATAGCCGTATCGTAGATCTTGTTCGTACATGCCTCCCACTCTTCCTAATTGAGAATGAAATACAAGATATATATCACTCGTAGATTGTGCCTCCCGCCCATGAGCATTTCAAGCAAGCTTGCCTCCAGCCAATTGCGCCAAAACCGAACTTAGAAACCCAATCCAATGCTGCACCTTTCCCTTAAAGCTTGAAGAAGGAAAAAAACAGTCGTGATTCACATGGAAGAATCAATGGCTCAAATCGATTCCTTGACAAACGCCTTCCAACTCTTTCCTCCAGACCGAATAAAACCTGCTCCGCTCCTGTAGTCTGTTCATGTTCTTCTCAAAATAAACATACGCCACGCCTTCTTTCTTCGTACCTTGGATGCCTTCATCCAAGACGCCCATACCAGAGTCCACGTGGTCTCGCTGCACCGATGGGTGAAGCACATGGGAACGACTCGACAATATCCCAGGCCGAAGATGCTTTGATTTGATGAGCATAGCGGGCGGGAGGTCAGCCCTTTTGGTCGGTATCTGGGTGGGAACCCACGTTCTTTTCTTGCTGTTCCTGTGTCTAATTGGAAATGCCCACTGCCACCAGGATGTAGGTGTCGATGGGACATTTTCGGACGCCAGATCGTCCGGGGAACGCATCAATTGATCGAGTTTTGCCACGTCAGCGGCAATTCCTGGAGCTCGCAAATATAGAACTCGCTGATAAGCTGCTAGGCTGTCGTATGCTCTCTTCAACAAGCGTGCTGCGGATGGATATCGATCCTTTGGATCACTCATGTCTATGGCGTATTGAATAACGTTGTACTGTTCGCTTGACGCCCGGAGGGCGCGCAGCGCTGCCGTAATGTCGGCAGTCGGGGATTTTTTATCCCATGATTCCGGATAAATGACTATTAGATCGGTCGTAAAGGTGCTGTTCGAAGCCAGTGCTTTAGCGAAGAGGAGCGTCGAGCATATATCTGCTGCGCTTGGCTTGGACAAGATCTGCAGGTAGGCTTGTCCACTCGGAACTGGCTTCGCTACCCTGTTATCTATTGAAGCTTGCTGATGTTTTAAATCTAGAACCGTGTCAAACTCTTGGGAAACCCTAGGCTTTTCATTCTTTGCAAAGGGGCTCTCGTGCGTCCCCTTGCTTGGCTCGATGGGTGTCGTGAGAACAAAAGTCGGCGTAGCGGTAGGTGGTCCGTATCTTGGTAGAGCAGCCTGGATGTTGCGGACTGATTGCTGTTGTAACACATAGCCTGACAAAAATAAAAGAAACGTGAAAAGCCCAATTATTGCTGATGATATAGCGGCCGAGATGGCTCCAGAGGTGAGGAGGACCATGGCTTAGTCGGAGCGTCCAGCGCAGTCGCACATCTGAGAGAAGCCCAATGAAGCGCAGATGATACTCTTGTCAGCCAGTCTTTCACTGTCCTCCATCCGCCCGCTGATATTCCAGATGTCCTTTTTGCATCGTTTTGGATGTTCAATGCCGCATACGTCAATGTTTGTCTCTGCCGGTTGTCGGGCCAACGATCTTATCAGGAGCTTATCGTTAAAATACGGTATCAAAATTACTTCCCCGTATCATTTGCGACTTGAAGTCCAAACAACCAAGTCAATTCAAGTTGAACCCGTCGCCTTCAGCAAATTATCCCTATCCTTCCTCCCAGTCAGGACCAGATATGACTACCCATCGCGCCGACGCTAGCGCCCTACTTGACAATCGTGGCTACGCGGGGCCCTTAATCCGCGGCGTCAATCCCGCCACTCTCTTTGAGAAAGCCGTCCGCGACCGCATCACAGACTCCTACTACTGGAAAGAACAGTGCTTCGGTCTAAACGCTGCCACTCTCTGCGACCGCGCCGTTGAATTGAGCTATATCGGTGGAACATACGGTGCCAATCAGAAACCGACGCCATTTCTATGTTTGGCGTTCAAGCTCTTGCAACTTGCCCCCGAAAAAGAGGTTGTGCTGGAGTATTTGAATTTTCATGATCCCTTGGAGGATGACAACGATAGCGACGTTGACGAAGACGTCGGAGAAGGAGCAGGTGTGGTGAAAGCGGTTGGAGACTTTAAGTATCTGCGCGCACTTGCGGCGTTTTATATCCGGTTGACGTTCGAGCCCGTGGAGGTCTATACTGTCCTTGAGCCGTTGCTGTCGGACTACAGGAAGCTGAAGAGGAGGACAAAGGATGGTTTCGTGCTGACGTATATGGACCAGTTTGTGGATGATCTGCTTATCAAGGATCGCGTTTGTGGCACAAGTTTGTGGAAACTCCCTGCTCGACGAATACTGGAGGATTTGGATATGTTGGAAGAGAGAGTTAGCCCTCTTGGTGAGGAGCTGGAAGACATCGATAGGGAAAGCGACGATGATAACAGTGGAGAAGTGAGTGGAAGGGAATCGCAACGCGATGGCGACTGAGCGGCTTTGAGCGGTCTGGAATATGGCTCACTTCTCGTCTTCGCCGATGACGTTTCCAAAGTCGATACGGTCGTTCCCGGCGCCGGCTTTCAACATGGTAGGCAGCTTAAGTGCGGTGTATATCCAACAGGAGCCTACATATCTCTACATGTGTGGGACACCGCTGTGTTCGCCGATGAATTCGGCCCAACCGATAAGTGCGGTTTACACTTGCTTTTCGCTCCTCTCAATTAAACCGGCACTCTCCACAGCTGAGTCTGTGGCGTATCGTCGTGCCTGCCGTACTGTCGAAGGGTAAAAGTACCATCAAATTACTATCTTGGATTGGGGACCCATTCGATATTAAATCCACATATCCTGGTATATCCTGTACATAGTACATACATGTCTGTCGCAAGATATATCAGCTCCTGCTATGTACATACGGGAAAATTACTCCGTAACAACTCCGTGAGCGCCGAGAAAACATAGACAATGTGACTTAAAACCCCTGCTGGCGATGCCATTTCTCCTCCCACCCCTTAAAGTATGGACTGTCCTCCAAGGTTGTGACCTTCCAACCCTTTTCGACAATCCCGTTCTCTTCCTGCTCTTTCGCCCACCGATCTAATGCGGGCAGCACAACATGCTCCACGTGCCATGTATTCTTATATTCCATGATAGTTTTCTTTCCCTCCCTTAAAACCTTTGCCACCAGGGCTGGAATTCCTGGTTCGTCACGGAATTCTGTGACCGGCGTGAAGAGTGCTTTGAAGTTGAATATGATAGCTCCAGATAACGGCAGACGGCGAAGAGTTTGCCAGTCGACGCGAAGGTAGCAAGAGGAGAGCTCGAGGGAGTCGGATTGGGAGAGTCGGTGGAGCTCATGGGGGTCACCGGGAGGCATGAAGAGGGGTTGCCCAACTTCTAGTCCCCAGGAGCCGCGCTGTATGGGTTTGTCGGTTGGCATTTTGGCGAAGTAGCTATAAAGTGGGTTTAGTAAAGGGTATGGTAAATGACTCGGGTTTTGATTTGGGGTAGGGAAACGTACCGATCCATGGAGAATTGCATCTTTTCCTTGTAGTCCGGAATGGGTTCGTGGATTTCATGGAGCTGCATGCCCATTTTCGTGCCCAAGTTCCATCCCAAAGACGAGCAGACTGATCCTGCCCGTAAGAAGTAGTATCCAGTTTTATCATCTCTCAGCATGACCGCGAAGTCCTCGGGGACATTATCCATTAAAAACACAAGAGGATCCTTGGTATGAAGGTCCTCAACTGTGTTCAGAATGCCGTTTGTGAAGTATCTTTTATCCTCAGAGAGAGAAAAATATCGAGGGTATCTGGCACAAAGGAATTGTATTGCCATCTCCATGAGTTCTTTGCAAGCCAGCTCCGAGCCTGGGAGCTTGTTGAGAACAGTCTTGCCATATTTAGCATGTAGTTCTCTTCGCTGTGCAATGCGAGTTTTGTATGTGCTTTCAATCTCCAACCACCAATCTGGCTCCATTTTTGTGAGTGCTTCATTCGAAGGATTAGCTCATGGTCAACCCATCAAGATTATGTCTAAGGCTTACACATCGTTTGATGATAGTTCCAACGGAATGGCCGATATGGCCTGGGTAACGCTCTATCAATGTCGAATTCCTTGTAGGCTTCCGGCAACGGAACGCCGCTTAGAGTTGCATAGTCGGGAAAATTTCCCAGAGCTTTGATTTCCTCGGTCGAAAAACCAGGGGGAGTAAACTTGACTTCCGTACAAGTTTGACAATTCTGGGTCATTGGTAAAAGTGACCTTACCACATCTGACTCGCCGAGATCTTTCGGGGCCAGGACAGCTTTCGTGGGCAGGTCGGTTTTGGCAACATCGTATAGCGCTTCCCGGCGTAAAGGTGGGAGAACGTCTGCATACGGAGAGCTGGGAGACTGTTTTTCGGGAGGAATGTCTCGAGGCGGAGTCCCAGCGGAAGAAACCTTCCGGCTACGAGTCTTCAATCCGTAAACAAACTGCGCACGCCCAGTTCTGTTCAGAACCAGATATGTTGCTGTAACCCCAACCAAGACCCCGCCCAGAATAAGAATTGAGTTGTCCATTGCTGCCGGAAACATCATGGGTGTTGTTGTTTCTCAAAGGGGTTGAATTGAGAAGCGGAAAAGGGGAAAGGCTTTCAGTCTTCAGGGAGACTTGCGCCTCACGGACGGTATGAAACCGCGACTTATACGGACAGGGTGAGACAAAGTAAAGCAATGCCCTTTGCCCAGGCACGAAGCTCTCTCCGCCTTGTATCCACGACTAAGAAAATAAAAGGCCTCGATAGAAGACTTAAGCCAAGGGATGCAAGATACTACTATGTACTATGTATCTTGGAAGGAAATGCGCAAGCATGAAGACTCGCACAATAAGGAGACACATGGTATGTCGCGTGCTGGCCAGCGGGATATCATGGCATTTTTATTTTTCCAGCACAGCAGGGTTGTATGAGCCCTGCGCGTATCGTGCTAGAAACATTCGTATACTATCCAGGTGTCTCATAAACTTGTCGAAAACCGGAAATATTCACACGGTGTATCAGTCCGCAGAGACAAGCGGTTGGGTGTGACAAGGGCACGGGAACGCCATCGCGCGCTTCCCCGCAACGCACACAGAGCAATGAAGCTCGACCAGCCACGAGCCAGCCAGCTGCCAAATCAAGACGAGGATTCCGGCGTGGCGGTCGAGCAGAGACCATCGCGGCGTGCAGAGTGCAGTTTGGTCGTGATGGCGGTTGTGAGGATCTCCTCGCCCGATTGGGGAAAAAAGACCCGAAACGGCAAAACTATCCCGACAAATCACAGCCCATCATCACCATCGGCATCGCCATCACCATCACCATCAGCAGAGATACGCTGGTTGCATGTCTGTATGTTCATTCATTCTGGTATCTACTAGCTACACATTCAATATAGTTACAGGTTTCGGTCTCCGCTAACAACACTTCATGTTCTCTCGATCGTCGTGCATGACCCGCCCGTATTCCAGCAGGAGTCGCCAGAATGCGAGCTTGAAGTCGTCCTTCCGAAACGCTCTCCCCATCCACTCGCGGCTGCTCATGGCAATCTTCTTTCCAAGCTCTTTGCCCTCAGGCTCATGGACCAGATATCGAATGATCTCCGGCAGGTCCGTCAGGTCCATGTTCACCGGGATATAGTGAACCCAAGGGACCAGCCAGTCATCATGCCATTCCTGGAGAATGGTCTGTTTGAGAACCGCGGACTTTGAGCGGAGTAGGCGGTAGTACCGGCCACTGAGCCCATTGCCGTCGACATCTAGGTTGTACCGCGAGAGATAGCTCGCGCTGAGGCTGTCTCGGTTGGATGAGGTGTTGAAGGCTGCTTCTTGATCCTTACATGCGTCATCATCGCATTGGATCACGCTTGAAATTCGGACCTTGAGGGACGGGGAGATTTCTGCCACCGTCGAGTTGTACGGCTGCCATGCGTAGGCATCGCTGGTTTTCACTTTCTTCATAAGCTGTATTGGTTGGGTCTTATCCCCGGCCATCAAAGCGAGCCTCTGTCGCTGGAAGAATTTCCAATTCTTCGAATTCGTATGGCCACCTGTAGTGGAGCCTACCCAGTATAGTGTGTCTTCTTTCTGCTCCCAGTCCATATCCTCATGCTCCTGGTACTCATGCATGTCGACTTTGGCGTCGTACCACGGGACTGGGTACAGAATGTCTTGGAAAGACGATGGTTTTGCAGTTGAGAAAATGGGGAATAGCGAGTGAGCTAAAGTGAGGGTTTCGGGGTCCTTGAGAATGCCGTGCAGATTGCGAAGCTCGGGGTTAACGCAGATATCCTTGCTCATACTGGCATTGGAAATGAAGCCATATTCTGGAATGGCGTACGATGATGATGGCTGCTTGTAGAATTGTCGAGCTGGAGACTCTACCGGGCACGATAGGACCAAGATATCCCAAGGGTTCTGCTTCCCCAGTGCAAGGAAATTGACGGACTGAGCAAGCTCTTGGTTTTCACCTGGTTTGAGCGCCGTTTTGTTTCGGGCTCGTCCCAATGCAGTGTCTAGAATATCATGGGGCACCACCATTTTCGGCTCATCAAAACAATTGACTGCGAAGACAAAATTTGACAAGGTGTCCAGCATCTCTGATGTGAACCAGCTGCGCACTTGGCTCGCCACCCACTGAGCGGCATCGGCCATAGAAAACGAGGCATGGTTGTCTTTGACCTCAAATCGTATCAGAGATCTGTCACCGGCCCCAAGGGCAGAGTTGACTCTGCCACGAAGGTCCGTTGGAGATACACCCCAGAATGGTTCAAGCCCCTTCATCATGATATCGAATTCGTCAACCAATACAAACTTCTGTCTGCGTGCAGCCTTGAACCACTTATCAAAATGAGGCGGAGGTTCTCTACGGTACCTGCGGACATATTCTGCTATCGCCTCCTCGAGCGTTTGCGATTGTCGCGAGAGCATCTTCTGGAAAGTGGCCCCTGCCTCTGAGGCCAGCTGCTCAATAGGGTGAATCCCAGGTCCCGCTTTGATGGGCACATCTTGAACAACATGCCGTGGGAAATTGTTAATATTACGAGCTATACCGATAAGCGCAGGCAAGAACAGTATCAAGGCAATCAGCGGAGTTTGAAGTCGCGTGGAGGGTGGCAGGTCTAAAAGGCACTGTGTAACGGAAATCAAGGACGCCACTGCCGTAGCCAAAACCTTTGGCGAATGTCCACCTAAGTTTTGCACAGTGGTCGCGGCAAAAACATCTACGGTCGAGGAGGATACAGAGCAGCCAAACGAAATCTAAAAAGCCGTAAGCATGGTGTCACTTGCGTTCCCTGGGGGCGTGGAGCACACACCATAAATAACACAGCAGCTCCCTCTAGAGCGAGTGCCAATGCTTGTCCGGCGGCTGCGAATGACAAATTCAACCGGGGAGGTAGCACAACCGCAAAGAAGGTTGTGATACATAGAATTCTGAGAACCAACGCTTCGAGACGAGCAGTCCAAAACTGCCCCTTTTGTTCCTCATCTATACGAATGCCGAAATCCCCACTCTTTGAAAGCAAAACAAAACCAGCTGTCCGCGAAACTACAAATGCAACGCTTGCAATATAGGGTGGACGACTTTTCTCAGATATGCTGGAGGAGAGGAGGGCGGAGGCGCAAAGCCCAGCAACCATCATTACAAGAGCCTTGAGCCATGATGGCCAGCTGGTTCTTGCATCCGGCTGTCCGCTGGTAGCGCGCGAGGGAAGTGGGAGAGAATATTCCGACGACGCCGACTTTGGCAGCGAGAAGGAGAACACTATGCTTGTGACTAGAGGCTGCGATGGCCGTCAGCAACGGACTTTTTCTCTGGGTTCAACAACACCCAGTTTCCGACGACCGAAGCCAAACTATACAAAATGAGACGGGAATTTCAGACCAACAGCCAATTCACTTCAAAGAATAATCCTATACTGCGGGATACAGCCAGCAAGAATGCAGCAATCCATAGCTTCCAGCTTACTCTCAAGCTGTCGGCGCTCGCTGCCGGATCATGGGTCTCTGTGGAACTTCTCCCGCTGTTTTTATCGCTGTGATATCGAAAAGCCCGTAGAGCGACGAAGAGCGTGAGCCAGCACAGCCATTCCGTGCGAAGGTCTGGTTTTCGTTTCGTACTGATGATAATGCCCTCCGATACCAGACCGGCCAGAATGCCACTGAATAAAAGAGGCGCGATGTACTTCATGTGTTCGACTGTTTCATTGCATCATTAAAACTACCAGAATAATACCAACGTAAAAAGTGGCCAGCTTGATCCAAGGTTGGTTTTTGAATCCCAAGCTGCTGGCCGCCTGGCTCATTGGGATTTCGAAGGCAAGGCATTTAGGCAGTGGCTTGCTCATTTTGGGGCAGTTTTCCGAGCATCCTGGTATTAATGCGACAACGGTCTCTGCAACATCAACCAGCATTAGCCCCTGTTGCTTAACATTTCTTTTTTATACCGCAAACAACTTCTTCTGCTGCTGATTTGCTGATGAAGAGAGGATAATTTCCTCGGCGCCAATGGCCGACTTTCCTATGTGTTGGCCCCACAAACTCCGGCACGCCAGCCTTCGTTAACGATCTCGCCTGAGGAATGATTTGTTTCTCATACCAACATGTTGGTGATCTCGTTGGAAGTACTCTGTCACTGCGGGTTTTGGGTTGAAATCAGTCAAGGATAGATTTGACATTGCCCCCTTTCTGCATAGGGGCTTGGTACCGCCGAGTGAGCCGGGGTAGAAAATACCAGATGATTTGGTGCTGTCAAAAAGATGTTCTTCTTCTTCCTCTCCCCTATTCCGCCATCTTGGCTCAGGATACACCTGTTCGTGTGTCACCATTCTTCCTATGTTGATTGGATCCGGTTGTCTCTTCTTGTGACTTTGCCGGCACTGGTTTTTATCTAGTTATCGTTCTCCTTCCATACGAGTCTGTGAATACTACGGTCTGGGACGAATGGAACTGTGAACGCACCGGTTGATCCTATCGGGCCGCGAGAATGCGTCGCAGGTTACTTGCTTCGAGCCTGGCTCCTTGGTTCTGGCTTGCTTGTCTCCGCGCGGACCTGGTGCTGGGTGTAGCCAACTTTCCTGTTCCGTGGAGTTCAAAAAAGTATGGACCTGATGGACCTTGGCAGGCCGTGAAGGTGGCTGTGGGAGGAGTGGATAAGTCTCTGCGCTATGAAGTTCAAGCGACAGAGTTGGATCTCTACCCTGGTGCGAAATACTCCTCGCAAATTCTGCTACCAGATGCATGCGAGCCACATACACGCGATGGAATTTGCGGCGAGGGAGGAACCTGGAAGGTTCGCGGGAATTCGACAATGGATATAAAGTGGCAGGGTTCTTATGACAACCCTCCGTTGAACCAGACCAGCGGAGGCTGCGACTACAACATCCAGGGACTCACAATCTACGGGGTTACGGTGTGGAACACGAGCCTAGTTGCTGTGGACAACGTGACAATCACCACGGCGAAGGGCATCAAGTACGGGCCACCGGTTGGTCTGTTGGCCCTTGGGGGAGACAAAACTGTCCAGGAATTCACCGTGTCCGATAAGCAAGCAGGTGCATTGCGCACCTATATTTATCCTGGAGGACTGTATGATATGAAACTGGTCCCATCGTATTCATACGGGATGCACATCGGGTCCGCAGCCCACGACTATGTTGGTTCGTTAGTGTTTGGCGGATACGACAAAGGGAGAATCATCGGACCATACACAACCTCAGCAGAACACACTTTTCGGCTTCTCGATATCGGTATCGGAGTCGAGACCGGCGGTTCTCCGTTTCCCTTTGAAAAGCAAGACAAATTATTAGTCACCAACACCTCGACTCATGAGCCCATTACTGTCAAACCGGACGCGACACTGCCGTATATGTTTTTGCCAGGACAGACTTGCGGAGAGATCGCAAAGCATCTCCCGGTCGAGTGGGATTCGGATTTGCAATATTACCTTTGGAATACCGACGATGAGCGCTTCAACGTGATAACATCATCGCCTGCCTATCTCAGCTTTACATTTCCTCCCGCGAGCGGCGCTAATGAAGATGTGGTTATCAAGGTTCCATTTTCGCTCTTAAATCTCACTCTTGAGTCGCCCATCACAGAATCGTCAAAAGTATACTTTCCATGCTATCCCTATAACCCCGCAGAGGCGGGAGAGGATTATCACCTTGGACGAGCCTTCCTTCAAGCCGCCTTTATTGGGAGAAACTGGCTGTCGAAGATCACATGGCTCGCACAGGCTCCTGGACCTGGAAAATTTCGCGAAGGCCTGGGCAAACAGCTAGAAGACATCTCCGACCGGGCAACCACAATATCGTATTTCGATCCAAAGGACCAATTTGCGAGGTCATGGGAAGATTACTGGCGCCCCTTAGAAAAGGGGTCCTCTCCACCGCCGTCTTCATCCTCGTCGTCATCATCACCATTGCCAAAATCGACGGACGCCGACGCACGGAGCAGTCTTCCCACAGGCGCGAAAGTCGGCATCGCTGTCGGAGCTACTGTGGGTGCTCTAGCCCTTCTTCTGGCCATCGTTTATATCAAAAGACGCAAGAACTCCCGCAATTCCGAGCCCTGTTGCGTCCACGCAGTCGAACCGCATGAACAGGATAAAAAACATATTCAGTATTATGACCACAAACCACCCGTTGAGATCCAAGGCTCTGAGCCCGTGAGACACGAGATGGACGGCAGTCCACGCGAGCCATGATAGAGGCGCAAAGCCGTGCAAGATGGAAAGAAGTGACAGATATGCAAAGTCAGGTGCAATCACGACATTTAAATGTATATAGTAAAGACTCGTCTATAGTTCTTCCCACCAAACCGCTTTGGTTTATTTGCAAAGCTTTTGACCTTACACTACTGGCCCACTGCGACCACGGCTTCTAGGGTTGATATCAGCCGTTTCCTTCCTATTTGTAAATACCTGGTGTGAAATTTCCCACTATAAAATCATCTTCCGCTGAAGAGCCCAGTATAATGGAAAACGCCTACGTCGTAACTCGAGGCGTTGCCCTGCTTGTTTGCAATGCTCTTCTACGACAATAGTACGGAGTAGCTTCTTGAAATATCTGGAGGACGAGGAAAAGGCTTGGCGAAGAATGTTTTTAAGCCCGCCCCGGCCCCCCGGTCTGGTGGAGCTTGGCCAGAGCGGAGCGGGTCTGGCCCGCCTACATTACCGGGGTACCCCTTCCCATGCAGGGACGGATGTAGAAGAAGACGTATTGTATTTGATCATCACGAATCATCGAGAAAGAGATTCACATAGCATTTGCAAGACTCTAACAGGGTCAGAAATGAAACCACTGAACCAGCGAATCCGCCCAATAGGCACAGAGTCATCGAGTACAACGAAGTTCTTTTGTTGGGAAAAGTACATGCAAAAGAGACCAATATCCCACGAGAAGAAATCTTGCAGGAATTGAATGATCGTAAGTATCAACCCAGCTTTCCCGTGAGTAGCATTTAGTCCTTTGCTGCGGGGAAAAAACAAAGAAAAAGAAAAAGACAATAAACAACAATATTTGAAACCAGAGAAGAAAAGCCCTAAGCACCAGCATCCCGAAGAAGCCCACCATTTGCAAAAACTATTCCCGCCGACGCCCTAAATGTAGAAATGTTTCTTTGTTCGTTTCGCCCAAATGCCATCCTTGGAAATAAAAAGAAGCCCAGATCCCTTCAATAGCCATGAAGAAAGAAAGTTGGTCCGTCCTGTTTTGACTGTTGGGATATTTAAAGACGGCCTCGAAAGAGAGTCAGAAGTATTCCCAGGCGATTAACGCGTTCTGATGGATTTATTTCCAGGAAGGCCCGACCATCAAAACAAAAGCCGGGAAAACTCGGGTATTTGAAGTTCGAGAATGGTGAAAATGCCTGTGCGACGCCGTCTAGCTCAAATGCACCCATGGTAGAAGTAACCAGCAACCGTAATGAGATTCGTTTCAAGTAGTATCAAGTAAAAAAGAGAAACTGATCCCTTTCCTTTCGCGCACGGAATCACAACAAATTTAGGAGTACAAGAAGGAAATACGCTGGATTAGTTGGATTCGGGCGGGTCAGGATTGGTCAACTGCAACTCAATGGGTCAGCTTTCACCCATGTTTAAAATAGTCAGTAGAATGGAGGAATTGAACTTACGCGCAAGACGGGCCGAGAATAGTCATGGTGGTCCTGGAGCGAGACGTTGCTGCGGCGGCTTCCATGAGGATAAATGCCGTTTCTCAAACGCGAATCTCTTTGTGGAACCTGGAGAAGCCTTGGGCTCACGTTTGGCTTGTCAGTTGTGAGACGGGGAGGATGGAACACCGGAGTTGGAGTCGGTCGTTCGTGGTAAGGGTTCAAGAAATCTGGGTCGTAGTCGGGTTCCTTTGGCTCCTGGCGTCGCCGGTAGCAGAAGAACCAAATGAAGAATCCGACAAGAACACCAAGGCCAGCGAGAGTACCGATGGTGATTCCTGCAATTGCACCGCCACTGAGCTTTGAGTTTCCCGTAGAAGTACCAGACGTCTCTGTAGGGGGTTTGTTTGGGATCGTGATCGTGGCGATCCCCCCTGGAACGGTCTGGGTAGAGACCTCTGTTGTCTGGGAACTCGTTGGGTTGGTCGAAGTCTAGCATTGTGAAAGAGCAACAAGTCAGCCGAGATACCATCAAAGTGAGAAGAAGCATCTGCTCAAACAATCATTACAAGGCCACCTCCCCCAAAGACAAGCACGCAAGCAAAGCACCAAAAGGTAAATCAAAAGAGCAACTGGGGAAGTTTGTTGAGAGAACTCAACGGGGGAGGGGGGATTTTTCCATACTGAGGAAGACTTCGTTGAAGAACTGGTTGTGCTCCCAGTCTGCTCTTTGGTGACAGTGACCGTTTCCCGGCCAGCAGACGTCGTTGAAGATGTGGGAGCAGGTGAAGAAGAAAATGAAGAAGAGGAATAACCAGTCTGTCAAAGATTGGTTAAAACAATCCTTAAAACAGCCGGGGAGTCCAGCTCCCCGGCACCCCTCTAGAAAGAGAGGGGGAAGGTCGCCAAAGAATGAATACGCGATAAAATAATCAAGGTGGAAAAAGAAGAGTCAATGAAGGGGGGGAGCTTGGGTGGTAACTGTTCCGGGTCCAAGGGTACTAACCAACGAAGTGGTCGAACCGACAATGGTGGTGGTTGGTTGGTTGTCAAGTTGGATGTAGGCGAAGAGGCGTTTCTTTCTGTTTCCACATTTGTCCTTTGGGTATCCAGGGCAACCATCGCTGCACTCGCTGACATCTGTGGTGTCTCCAGGGGCAGCGTCCGAACACCAACAAGATCTGGCTTGAAGGATGGCAAACGCGTATTTACCGATGCACAACTCACGGCATCGTCCATTAGATTGGAAGTCGCTAATATCTGTTGAGACTGATTAGCATGAAAGCATCTCGTCACCAGAAGAAGATCAAAACGAGGACGCGTTTTTTTTTTTTTTTTTTTTTTTTTTTTTTTTTGGAGGGGAAATACTTGCCAGCTTTGAAGGTTGATCCAGTATTGAGAGACGAGCAGTACATCAATTCGATTCCTTTGACAGGGCTGCATGACTGGAGAAAGACAAGGACGTATAAAAACGCAAAGAAAAGAGCCGACGACGCCATTGTGTGCGGCGAAGAGCTGTTTTGTGGTTGATAATGATGGATATATCAAAGGACAGGAGTCGGATGAGATTTTTCACTAAGAAAACGCGATTGCCGAGTCAGCAAGCTCGTGGATGAGCAAATCTGAGCAATTGATTTGAAGAGCAAGGGGCCAATATCAAGTAGAAGCAGCAGACGGACACGAAAGAGAGCGGGTCTACTGCAAGTGGACGACGGTCAAAGCAACGAAGCTGGGGGAATGGGGGTTTGAAGAGAAGGATTGATGGAGATGAGAAGAAGAGGAAGAAGAAGAAGAGAGAGAGAGAGAGAAAGAAAAAGAAGAGGAAGAGGGGAAGAGAGAGAATGTGTGCAAGAAAAGCTCGGCGGAAGCAGGCGGAAATGTCATCGCCCTGGCGATGGGGAGATGGTGCGATACGATGCGATTGTTGACGTTTGGAGGTTTGACCAGGGCACATGGCTCGGTTTGGATGACTGGGCACTCACAAGGAGACAGGAGAGAGAGAGAGAGAGGGAGAGAGAGACAGAGCGGGCGATGTGGTTTTTTTTTTCTTTCTCCTTTTCTTAATATACAAAGAACACGGGTGTCTCCAACAGAACAGGGCTCCTATACAGAGAGAATATGGCATTCACAAGTCAGCACGCGGCGCTAGCCAAGGGAATGGGAGAATTGAATGGCTGGGGAAAGTCCCATTCAATGTATACGGACATACCCTGAGGAGGAGGATACAGACGAGAGATCTAGGGCGTGGTTGGCCGCAAAGCCGACCTCCATCTGCACCCCAGGGCACACACGGTGGCAGCACGGGCGGGCTGTAGACTATCAGAGAGGACAGGGCGCAGACGGCGTGGGAGTCAGACGGCGGCGGACATCGCGGTCGTCGGTACGGTGGCTGGAATGAGGAGGAAGAGGAAGAGGAGGAGGAGTGAGGAAGAGACGAAAGGTGCAATTGACGACGATCAGCGGAGAAAAAAACGTGGGCGGGCTACGTAAACTGGGGAGTGGCCGTCCGGGGAGAGAGCGAAGGCGTGGGACGGAGCAGACGAAGACGACGAGAAGAAGAAGAAGAAGATGAGAAGAAGAAGCTGGTAACGACCGTGTGGAATGGACGGGGAAACAAAGCAGCGGCGTGCGGGCAAGTGACGGGTGGGTGGATGGGCGGGAGGTGGAAATGGATGATGACAAGACTTTTGGGGATCTCAAGCAAGAAGCTGTGTTTCTTTTTCTCGATGTGGCCGACGATGAGTGACCGATGCCAAGGGGGCGGCGACGAGGCAGAGGCTGTCTACCAACTAGCTGCATGAACTCGAACCCAGTCCGGCGGGAGGAGACGGTGATGCTGATTATGTACATTCCTACGCTTGACTCCAGACGAGCTACTGTTTTCTTTCTGCTTTGAAGGAGACAATGTGCAGTTCGACGAAGCAATCCAGGAACCAATTTACCTGTCCTGCTGGTTAGCCAACTACCGTGGAAATCACGGATGAGCCGATCCCAATTCCCTCCAGGCTGGCGTGCCTTGGCTCTCGGGCGACCAGGATTGCTTGGATGGCGAGCAGAAGATCCGATTTTTTGTTTCAGCATTGCGCACAACCGGGATTCGAGTGGATCGCAGCCCGTCCAGGGATTGTCGCAGGTTGCGAGCCTCTCTTCATCATCATCATCATCATCATCATCACCAAAAAGCGCACAAACCATCCTCATCATCCTCATCCTCCTCACCGTCACTCCAGTTAGCTAACTAGTTAACCTTGGGTCAAGTCCCGGCTACTCCTGAGCCCTTCCACGGTTCGCAGAATCATCGAACTGCCGAGCAAATAATCGCTACACACCATCCAGCCCACTAGTTAGTTAACTACTCGTTCACTAGAGCTAGTTCAACCAGAGAGCGACCAGCAGGAAAAAAAAAAAAATTATGCAATTTCACTTCATTTCAGCATCTCGGAGATGAATATTGGCACCTCGACAGGGACCCAAGCTCCCCCTTCATTTAGCTAGCCCTTGTCATCATCTAAAAGCGAACTGCTCAACAACAAACTGAGGAAATATCCCCAGCTTGGGGGGTAACCTCGCACAATCGATATACGGAGTCCGCCCTGATCTTCAGGCCCTGATCTGCAGTGGTGGCGAGAAGAGTACTACTTCATCCACACAACACGAACGATGGGAGACACCTGAAGAAAAGGAATAAAAAGAAAAGAAAAGAAAAATCCTCCGAGTGTGCAACACGAACATCAAGTGCCATGTGAACTGTGTAACTGACCGACTGCCAGACGGTACATCTCCATCTGCATCGACAATCACTCGGCCTGCAAGCTGCATTAACCAGCTAACTAACTAACCAACGAGTTCTTCAACATTCACTCGCTTCCTTGCCAGCCAGCCAGCCAGCCACGGACCCCTTCTGATACACACCGCAGGCGCTTACGGTCTCAAAATAGCACCTGGAGCAGCCACCCATTGGCAATCCAAACACACCCGAGCCCTGGCGCTTAAGCGATCTCCCGTTTCATGAAACGCATTCACTCCAGCGAGCAATTCGCTTCTCCATACTCAATGCCCATCAACTTACGTCAACCCGTCGCCACCGCTTCTGCGCTGCGTCTCATCGTCCTCGAGAGTCGCAGAACCAAAACCCAAGCCGTGTCGGGGTTTTTTTTTTTTTTCTCGAACCAGCACTTTTTCCAATTCGCTTTATCTTAGCTGCCAAGGCTGTGATTCCATAGGTCTGTAGGGAGACAAGCACAGCTGGTGACGATAGATGGTTACTATATAGTCACGGCACACTTGCAGGTTCTACTTTTCAAAATATCTCGAATAAGAAAAATAGATACACATGGGGGATTGAAGAAGTCAGTGTAGAGTCGGGCGGACCGTCATCATCATTGCCATCGTAAATCATCAACCGGGCACAACTGCCACCCGTCATAGAGCCGAAATCACCTGCACGCCCAGAGAGCCTGGGTAGAAAAGAAAGTACCAAGAAAGACAAAAAACAGCCACCCAATCTTCATACAATTCCCAAACGCACGACCACGAACGATACATAGCAGTGGGAACGATCACCACCTCCGTCCCCTGTACGCTCGCCGACTCGGCCCCGCGTACACGTCCTCCTCGGAGTAGAATTCCTCCTCCTCTATCTCTCTCGTCGTTCGATCCACCAGTACCGTCGTGGTGTGCTGCGTCGCCGGTGGGAGCGCCAGCGGCTGGCACTTCGCAGACCGTTCCGCTTGGATCTCCCGAATCCTCTCGCGTCGAGCGCGTCGGAACTCTTCTGAGATTCGAACAAGTTGCGCAACGTCCTCCTGGTGTAGTTTCGGTGCGTTAGCAAGGGAGGCCCCGGATGGGAGAGGGAAAAGAGAAAAACAGAGTAGAAACATACGTATCGCAAGTAAGAAAATACATAGTAGAAATCTTCAGTCTCTTCATACTCATACCCGCTCTTCTCAATCGCTTCCTTCACCACCAAATCCTTTGTGATCTCCGTCCACAGCCGATCCTTTTTATTCTTAACCCCCATATAACGCTTGCCGATGCTCGCCTTGCTCAGCTCGCTGCTATAATCATCCCCGTCGGCGTGGAATTTCGACCTTCGCACCCCATTGTATCGCTGCCATGTGATCTCCTGGCTTGCTCCGCCCACCCCGTCTAGCGTCACTCGCTTCGTCCCCGGCGGCACGTCTATGATGCTCCAGTCCTGAGTGGCACCGTTGTACGCTTCGCCAATGGACGCACCCGCGGTGGCACGCCGGTTGTAATAGTCCGCTTCCTCCATGATGTCCGTCCTATCACGGCTGCCTTGAGCATGTTCGCGGAGTACAATCACATCCCGGTCACGCTCTCGGCCGCCTCCACGGCTGGTCGTATGCGAGATCATCACTTCATCCCTTTCTTCTCGACGTGGCCGCGGTGGAGAGGGTGAGTATTCATTTTCCCGGCGATGAATGACCTCGATGTCATCGATACCACGTCCGCGCCTAGGCTCTCAGTTAGCTGCCGATCTCAACAACGAAGATCCATCTTTGTCACAGAGAAAACAAACCTTTCTCGGATATCAATCTCGTCGATTTCAACTCTTTTCGACGGCTCTGGAACGCGGGCCCGGGGTGCCGCAATTTCGTAGCCTATCACCATTAGCCCAAGCACAAAATGGAACAGGGGCCGATATAGTTACCATGGTCAATATGTCTGTGATGTGTTATCACATCTTGATGGATTGGTGGAGCGTGAATGCTCCTGGGCGGCGCTATAGATGACTCGGGTGAAGACGACCGCTCGACGTCTCTTCTGACGATAATCTCCTCCCGTTCAGCTCTTCCCCGGCCTCCCCGTCTATCTTCACTGTGGATGAAAATGTCTTCCTTTTCATCGATCCTTGGCTTAGGCCGCTCCCTTGATATGCTACGGTACACAATCTCATCCTTGTGCCGCCCGTGATCTATCTCCACGTCTATCTCATGAGAATGGCCAGCCGGTCTCCTCCTTGGACGTCGGGAGAAGTTGTCGCTATCATACTCTCGCTCGCGTATAATAATTTCATCTTCCTCATATCGGGGAGCACGCGGCCTTGATTTCGCTCTCTTGTGGATAATGCGCTCGTCTAGTTCAACCTCGACCGGCGGCGATCTGCGCCCTCTTCCATGACCATGCGATATCCGGACTTCATCGACCTCTCTCTCGACTTCTCGGGGTACATGCACGAACTCATCGCTAACACGTCGCCGAAGAACCAAGGGACCTGCGCTAGAGCTCCGAATTCGCTCCTTGATAACTTCATCCACCCCCCGAAATCGTGCGTTTGCCGGCCGCCGGCGAACCTCTATATCTTCCTCGACGATGCGCCCACGATGGTCCCTCGGGCGTTCCCTTACGGGCCGACGGTTGTACCGTTCTTCTTCGTAGAAATTCTCCTCCTCAAGTGTCCGCCCCCGACTATGTCGTGCCATTGTGTCAGGAACGCCCAGATATTCGAACCGAAAAACAATGGGGATTCAAACAGAGTTGCCGTGGTCCGAGACCCAGAGCCAAGTAAGATACTTGGTACTTGGAACGAAGTGGATCGAGTGCCTGAACCAAACGTCGAAAAACAATAAATGAAATCCAAATAAACAGGCGCAAGTCCACAACACGCGTGCAAAAGCCCGTGGTTCTCAATAGAAGCGAAAGATAGGATGGAAACAACGATATGCCAACGAAACCAGGGAGCGTTAAAAGGGCAAAACCAAAAGTGAAGCGATCGGGTGAAACCAAAGAATGCAAAAAGGTAAACTTGATCGTCCTTTAACATTATATCGGAAAAGCTGGGATAGGGGGTGTCTGTATACGAAGGAATGCTGAAATACTTGGTCAACGCCAATGATGTCACTGCCTGCTGACGATATCACCTTGGAGCCAAGACCAGACGAATATCATCAGGCACGACAAGGGTTCGGCTCCAAGAAGCAGTCCACACATTCTAGACAATGCCAATCGGGTCGAAACAGGTCAAATGAACTGACTTACGCTGATCCGACTCCTCTGAGCAGATTGGTTAGCTGAAGTGAAGCTGGCGGTCCGAGACCGTTCCCACTCGTCATCTCTATGTGATCCACGGTTGGATAATCCGAGGCTGAAGATGTAAACGTCGCGGAAAACTTAACCAGGCCACTACATTGAGCGTTGTGTGGCAAGGCACAATGGTCATTACGGCGATGCTCCGTCTCGGATCAACCAAAAGCTAGCCGTGTCTGGCGTTTCCCTTTGGGCTTTACAGGGCCACGATTCATATTCTCGCAATGCAGCGTCCTTCTCTCTTGCGACTGCAAATCTTTGGCAAAATGCCAGTCTTCGTGTTCACCAATTTCACCTTCAGGAATGGACTTGTTACATCGGGAGCATGAAACCATGCCGAATTGCATTGTCGACGAGCCGCCATTCAATTCCCCATCTTTTGAATCCGCCACAGTGTCATCGGGAGCAAGAGACTCTTCATGGCCTATTCCCGCAGCTCGAGGAGGGGAGTCCAAGCCAAAAACATGATTCAACTTCATTGTCTTATGTGGATGTTGCTCGTCCAGCGCATCTTGATCTTCAAGACGGCGACGAACGGGCATTGATTCTTTCTTTTCTGAATCCGCAGTCCGGGTAAAAAAGCCGTCAAGGCTTTGATTTCCAGAAACTCCGTCTTCAAACCCACTCACTGTAAGCGACAGATTCATGCACGGCCACATATGGCCTTCACTGACCACTTGCTTCAGTAAATGTTTTGCCAAAGTGAACAACGAATCTTCCTCCATCGCCATGCTAGCTGAAATTGGAGTCTGGCGAGACTTTGTCTGTCCGCCATGCCGATGATGGATAGTCAAAACCTTTGGCCGGCGTTTATGCTCTAGCACGCCTTCTTCCACTAGCCGCCCAAATATCTCTGCCACAAATATTCGCAGCCATTTCTCGGCCTGCTCTAAGGAATTGATCCCTGGACGAAATGATTTGGTTGATAACATTGATTTGATCAGGGTTCGAGGATTGACCTCACTGTAGTCATTGCCCCGGATCAATTCGTACAGCCACACCCCTGTATCATCGCCCAGCTTCATTTTCAGCTGCTCAATGGGAACCTGTAATAGTTCACTCACTTGTTCGGTCTCAAACGCCGAAGCAATGTGTTTTCCCAGCTTCCCACCCAGCATCCGGATTTTAGTAAACTTGAAGCCACCGAGAAATTGCTGTATAGCGCGATTTCTCACAATCGTTTGCTTATTGGGCTTGTTGCAGGCGCTGCCTAGCTTGGCCATCATTTTGTTCCGCGCAATTCCTGCAGAGCATGTGTATCCCAGGCGTTCCCAGACCATCAGGCGGACTGACCTGACGATCTCTGCTCCAATAAGCATAACCACATCGTCCCAATCGGGGTCATCCTCTTCTGTCTCTCCATCGTCCAAATCGACGAGTTCATCCTCTTTTCCCCATTCCAGCGCCGTGGTCGGTGGCCGCGGTAAATACTCGCCCATCTCCCTCTTAGTCTCCATTTCCCGCAACATCGGATACCGCTCCAACAAAGTCATCCTCACCAAAGCCGACAGATCGACAAACACTTCATCAATCCCCGCCTTCTCTATCCTCACCATCTGGGCCCAATCCCTCTCCTTCGCACCCCCACTACCACCACCCCGCTCTCCCAGTCCACACGGGTCAACCTTCTCCGCCCACGCCATCAACCCATCCCTAATCGTCCCCAGGATCTTCCTCGACTCCGCCCGGTACGGATCCAGCGAGACCTTGTCCGTGGCCACGTCATAATCCCCTTCCTCTCTGTACGCCCACTTTCCGCCCTCGCCTTCCCTGAACGTCGCCACATGCACCGTCATCAACTGCGGACATCTCGCCTTTGCTTCCTTTGCTGTGATCATCCGCGATATGTTGAACGGTCGGGCGGCATAGTTCACGGCGATCAGGGACTCCCATTGCTGCACGGCCAGGGGGAGGGTGCGCGGCGTGTTGAGCCGGACCATTTCGCATTGTGCGTAGAAGGCATCGAGATCGATGTGGGCGATCACGCGGAGGGGACTACGCGGGGAGAATGCCCGGAGGAGCTGAAGGTGACGGTGGGTGAATGGGGAGAGGGAGCCACTGCGGAGAGGCGAGGAGGATATGGTGTCCATTTTGCAAGGGAAGGCTAAGGAGGTTATTTCGGACTGAAGTTGTCATCTTTTCTCCGGGGATGGTGCTCATGTAGTCGGCTCATTCCGAGTTGTTCGCGTTGAACGCGTCGCTGTAAATTTTGGGACAAGATCTGGCCTTGCAGATGTGGGAAGAGATGATCTTGTCTTGGCCCCGTCAGCGCCCCAGATTGTCCCTAAAGCTCAAGCTTGAGGAGTGCTCGGCACCCATCAACTTAGGCATGGCAAAGGCCCAAAGTTTGCATCAATTTTTCCGCCATTCCTCTAGGCTTTATTCGATATTTACACAGCGACTATCTTACACGCCAATTGAGTGGTACATACAGCAAACCCATAGCAAACCAGAGGAAAATATACATTGAAGAAATTTTTCAACCCCGTTCAACCTTCAAAGATAGGCTGACTCAATTCAACTCCCATATCCCTTGCCATATGCTGCATTTGCGCCTCAATCTCATCTTCCATTCCACCTCCCCAGCCAAACATCTGCCGAAGCCTATACCAATAAAACAACACATCGGAGCTGAGTAGGACGAATTTGAACACAATGTGCCGACCGTAATTCTTTATCTTCTCTGCCAGTGGTAAGTCGGGAGATTCAACGAGGGCACGAGAGGCCCAGGTGCCCGTGATCTTGATGCGATTAACCGGAGAGCCCAAGAACTGGTTGTTCGCTTGCACGATTCTCATGTTTCGGGATATAAAAATGAGTTCGCGAGGCCACCTTGTTTCGTCGCCGAGGACTTCACGAATGGCTTTCCGCATCGCTTGTTGCATTTCGTACTGTAACTTGGCCCTATCCTTTTTGCTTAAGCCTTCGAGGGCCTTGGACGTCGTCTTTTCTCCTCCTTGGTAAGGACGAAGTAACGTGGCAGACGCAAACAAGTCAGCATTGTTAACACCCCATCCTTTGACAATCTGGGTGATGGTATTGTTGTCAAAAGTCAAGAGGGCTTTCCAAAGCCGGGCGTATTGATGGCGGAAGTTGGGCTCCATGTGAATATAGAGACCATGGTCCAAGAGAACAAGCTCCGCCCTCCCATTCGGCTGGCGGCGAACGAACCAATTGCCAGGATGAGGGTCACAATGGAGCCAACCCCAGAGGAACATCTGGGCTGAGAACAGCTCGACCATCGTTGTCATCACCTCGCTTAGTGATAGCCCCAGGCCACCACGGCCATATCTGCCTTTCCAATAGTCACGTTCAGGCTTGATTCTCTCGAGAGTGGAGGAACTGGAGGATGACCGTCGATGGTTTGGCTTTGAACCAGTGAGATCTAGTGGGGTTCCGTGGCATCCTGGAGTGCCTTGTCGCCATGCTCCCCGCCAGGGTCGAGTTATGGAATCCTTATCCCATAACCTAACGCCTTCAATCCATTCAGCAGTCATTACTCGCTTTGAGCTTAATTCGCGGTAGACTTTTGGGATGTAGACTCTATTCCGGAGCCGCGGCTCAGCCGCGACAAGTTTGGCCATCCGCTCAGCGTTATCGGCCTCATTTTCAAAATCAGTTTCCAAGAAGAGACGCTCACTGACGAAAGGAACTAGGCTGTAAAATGGAATATCAAAAACACGACTGTAGACCCACGTAACGATCCTGCATCTTGGTTAGAGAAGCTCCCACAGAAATCAGATTTTCCTGAGGAACTCACTTGAAAGCCCACAGGTCCCACTTGACCTGTGTCGCAATCTCCTTCTTTTGGATCTTGATAGCTACTTCTCTGCCATCACTTAGCCTCGCCCAATGAACCTGCGCAACGCTGGCACTCGCCCTAGCCGTCCTCTCCATGACTCCTCGACTCGGGTCCCCCGAAAAGGACACCCCAAAAACCTCCTCAGCTGGCTTTCCGAAATCCTCCTCAATGACGCCCGCCACATCCTTCCAATCATTCTGCGGCGCATCATCAAACATCCGCGAGAACATTTTCTGGAACTCCGGTGGCAAAATGGCAGACTGCATGGCAATAGCCTGGCCAATCTTTAAATATAGTCCACCATTTGTGCGAAGTAATTCGGATAGTCGCTCAGCATTGCGCGCATGGACTGCGGCGATGGACTTCGCAAGCGGAGGGTTCGGACGGAAGTTGACCTTATAATCTAGGGCGACGAGGATGCCGAGAGCGAATGTGCGAGCAGTGCGAGTAAGGCATGAGGCATAGAAGTAGCTATCAATGGCGTATACTGTGCCAAAGGAAAGGCTAAGGTAGAAGAGGCGGCGAAGCCATTTCCGGGTTCTTCGATATGTCTTTGCAGCCGTGGGCTTCCCGAGAGACGATGGCGGAGGAGGAACAAAGGGCTGGAATTGCTGGGCATGTATATGCCTCTGGCCGATGAATCTAGGACCTAATGCAGGCGAGTTTTGTGGGAAAGGTTGTGATGGTCTATGCGGATCGATCCGGGGCAACTGGAAGAAACGAGCCGATACGCTTCGATGCGGCGATCTCAGAGAAGTGGCGGAAAGGAATAAATTCTGAAAGGGTCGAGGGCGTGCCGCAAATGAGCGGACATGGCTGCAGCTTGCCATGGACCTGGGCGGGCAACTGTTTACAGGTTTGCCTGAGAGTAGTGCATGTTGTTGAATCTCCAAGGCCTGGAAACCTCATTTTCTCTGCTCTCAAGGAACGCTGCTATTGAGTCGTAACTAATTGCGTCAGTGTTAACTCCGACCACCAAACATGCCAAGCCAACCAACTCCATCCACCAGTTCTACACCGTGCTCACATTCCATCCAAGGTTCTTCATGCTTTGACGAAGTCATACTGAAAAGCATCTCCTTGCCAGCAAGCTCGCCAGTGAGCCAAAATGTCTATAGGCCGCCAACCATGAATGTGCATAGGGCGCGATGCTCCAAACCTGAGAAGCCTAGAATCTTCAACCCCGTGTTGTGAGTGCTTCTGATTCGCTGGGCGCGAGGTGGACAGAAGAAGGGCCAGAAAAGACAGCCTCGGTTGAATAGTAATTAATAATTGTGATAGCATCTTCCCCTCAATGGTTGAAATAGAGATAACTGCAAGATATTTGCACTCCCAATCATGGTGTCGCCCTCAAGTTTAGGAGTCTAAACAAAGTAGATCCAAAGCTCTTACCTTTTGTTTGAAGACAGTTTTACAACCCATTGTTAGACCAGTCGGGCTGAGTTCTTAAATGGACAGAATGGGGAAGACTCGAGAGATTGTGCTATTCCACTACACCTTCTCACCATACGCACGGCGGGTTAACTGGTTTGTTCCTCTCCCTCTGTCACTGGGACAGACAAGCTGATTGAACCATGCAAGGTATTTGAATCTTCGCGGCATTAGCTACTCCCAATGTGTATGTTAATGACCCCCTCATTAACTAAATCGTGACAAATGTTATTCTGACCGAATGGCTGCAAGTTACAACCACCAATCATGCCCCGCCCGGATCTTGCAGCCCTGGGTGTCCAGTACCGAAGAATCCCGGTTCTAATGATAGGAAAGGACATATACTGTGACTCTAGGCTGATCATACAGAAACTCGAGGAGCGTTTTCCTAGCGGTAAACTAGGTGCAGACGACGGAGACGGGAAGGCGATAGAGAAGTTGCTGGAAGTATGGACAACGGATGGTGGGGTGTTTGGCCGCGCGGTCCATCTGATCCCTACAGATACACCTCTGACCTCGGACCCTAAGTTTGTCGCAGACCGCCTTGACTTCTCTAACAGCAAGACTGTGTCAAAAGGCTCGAGGTTGTATCAACGGGCAGAAGGCATGGTCCATGCGAAGCAGGCATTTGATGTTATGGAGACAACTTTGCTCGCTGATGGCAGAGACTGGGTGCGAAAGACGGACGGGCCTACTCTTGCTGATATCCAAGGCAGGTAGGACTAAATTCTTATATTGACCAGTCATATTGACTAGGTTTTCATGCAGGTGTATGGGTATTCGACTGGATGATTGGGCTTAAAGGTGCCCTTGATCCCGCTTTGATATCAGAATTAACTTACCCCAAAACCTTCGCCTGGGTCGCTCGTTTCCGAAGGGCCCTATCCGCAGCCAGATCCTCGTCGCCAGTCCCGCGAACTTTGACAGGAAAAGAAGTACTCGACAGTCTAAGTCATGCAGAATTCGCCGAACCAGAAGGCGTTGTCGATCCGACTGACCCGTTGAGATTGGAGAAGGGCGATGGCGTCGTTGTATTCCCGACAGACACTGGAGTCAACAAGCAAGACAGTGGCAACGTTGTAGCTATTAATGCGCAAGAGGTTGTATTGCAGCGTAGAACAGAAGATGAGCGGTTTGATGTGCGCCTTCATTTTCCTCGAACCAACTTCAGGATCCTTAAAAGTACCAAAACTGGTGGAGTGCGGCTGTAAAACGGCACATCTGAAAATCCAGTCTGTTTTTCAACTGGGAGGGGAAAGAGCATTTTTGTTGGGAATGGTCAGCCCCATGAACTTCATGGGGCAAATATGGAGTGAGAGGAAGCATAATTTATAAGAGAATCCAATATAATGCTACTGCAGCGTCAAACAAGGAATTCGGACGAAGTGCTTCCGAATGCATGTGGATGGAACAGGCATACAATGTCGCCTTCGCAGCAAGCACAGACATTGCCATGAGTGTCACCTTCTGTTAAACAAGAGGAGCATTGCTGCTTGATGACATAAATTTGGATTCATGGTGGCACTGGTAGTTAACTATAAGAGCCTAGGAATAACCACAAGCTGGTGCAAGGCAATCGATCTGAGGGGGTTTTAAGGGTCACAATAGAACAGAAGCTCAATAAATTTGAGGTTATTGATGCGGTAGCACAGACGTAACATAAACTCAAAGATAATGGCAGAGAGCCGAGCTTTGCCTGTGTGTTGCAGCACAGAAACCAATTTGCTGACTGCCTGGTGTCCTGGAGGTTTCGTAAGAGTCCCTGTGAGGACTTGGTGGTGAAGTGAAGGTTGAAACTCAGCTAAGAGAAAATGATGCCCAATGCATGTGTGCCTAACTGATGGAGTGTCTTGGCCTAACACGCTGCTGATTTGACTGGGTCTTCAAGATAGCCTAACTAATTTTCCAGCATTAAACCATGGACAAAGAAAGGGAGAAGATGCAAGGTATCAAGGAACAGCTCTTGCTTTTGGATACTCTGCTGCTAGGTTGTCCTTGAGATCTTTTTTTTACTCTGATTGCAGCCGTGTATGCAGCTCACTCAAAGGGAGTGGTTGAGGAAGCCCGGCTCCCAAGTTGGGTCCGGAACAGGGGGCCACCGTTGGGTATCAAGACCTTGTTCAAAGGCGACGACTTGCAGTTGGCCAGTAGGAATCTGTAGGTGCCGTGCCTGGATCCTGATTGAAAGGCGAGAAAAGCCTTTCCCTGAACTGAAGCAACGATTGGTCATTTGAGCTTCGGGCGGGAACGAATGAGTATTCAGGGCAGGGAAAATGACGCAGGCACCTCGGAGGCGAAAGAGGACCATGATGTTTTGTCACGTTAGCTCGACAGCGATGAGGATGGACAGGATGTTTCTCTCTCTTCCTCTTCTTCCTATCGTGTTGTCAGTCTTTTCCAATGCAACTCGCTCCTTTCGATCGGTGAACCCCCAAGCCGCTGACATAAGCGCCGTGTCCGTGCTTCGCTTATGATTCCTCTTTCGTGGCACCAAACAAGGACCCTGCCCGCAGCCAATCAGCGGCTGGCCCCGCGCTCCCAGCTCCACTTGGTCGACTTTGATCACCCCTCCCTGCTGACTCTGACTGCCTAAACCCGTTTTAACCATTTCCCTTCCCTCCCTCATCATCCTCGCCCTCAACCCTCTCCTCTCTCTTCCTTCTCACTTCCCTCTCTTCCCTTCTCAACAAGGTCTCCTCACAACTCGGAAGCCGGACCACCTGTCCTCTTTTTCTTGCTAGTCCTTTAGCGACCTTCACTACGCCGCAACCCTTGATCCTTTCTATCTCAAGTGTGCCCTTACCTCGCATCAGTCAAAGACCACTCACAACTCGGATCCACAACTTTG
The DNA here is from genome assembly GCA_001430955.1 of Chrysosporium queenslandicum. Lineage (NCBI taxonomy): Eukaryota > Fungi > Ascomycota > Eurotiomycetes > Onygenales > Onygenaceae > Chrysosporium > Chrysosporium queenslandicum. Next base: position 889,771 of record LJPI01000825.1, on the reverse strand, counting down.
CCGCGAGAGTATTGAACAAAGAGAGTTGATAGCAGATTAGACTGTGTCGCCTTGTTTTCTTGTCCGTTTGATATCCTCTATTCTCTCCTCTACCGAGACTACTCGCCGTGACTTCCTCTGGATTGACCGAGGACCAACCTAACCCATTTCCTGGACTGGACCTTCCCTCATTCCGGATCTTGAAGCCTAACATTTCCCTGGAGCTGCCATTTTTCTCACAGGGAGCCTATCAGCACCGTATTGAGAGTCCAAAACACCTCAGACTCTGATTTCTTTCGTGACATCCCTGAAGTAACCAGTTCCGCTATAACTCGGATAGCTTACATCCCGGATTTACTCTTTCAAATACATTCAATCCTCAGCACTCACACTTGCCCTTCCAGACGGACAAATAACCCCGGACAATTATCTTTCCCCCAAGGTCTCGCAGGATTTCATTTTATTGGGGTGCGTTGAAAGCAGGTGTGAGACAGATTCACCCAGAAACTGCATACAATGGCACACTCTGAGCGCCAGAATGAATATTTTGTTGAAAAGGACGGCATTAGCCGTGAGGTGATCCAGGCAGATATTTGCCGTTATCTTGGAAATGATGCCCTGGTCAAACCTGGGGTCCACCAGGTCCGCTTTCCCATTTTAGAGCCATCAAATCCGTGGCGGTTTCACCTATCGACTGTCCTTGATAACTAACATTCTCTCCAGGGCCGCCAAGGATATTTCATTCGTGCCTACCGGAACTTGACTTCTGTATGATTCTTCTGTTGTGTCCCAATTGTGCTCTTCTACTATCCGGATTGTACTAAGATCGAAATTCTCTTTTCATAGGAAATGATTGCCGACCTCAAAGCAGATTCAGCTCGTTGGGAAGCGGAGACATCTCGCAGGGCCGAGAGAGGCCATCCTAGAGGTAACTATATGATAATGTGAATTTGTTGCTCGTGCCTAACAGCGTTTCAGCGTCGTACAATTCCTCCGCCATCCACGAGTCTCGCCAGCAAGCAACGTATCCATCAACTACTCAACCCTCATACATGGACCCTTATGCTTCTGCGCCAAATGCCTATCCTCCTCAACCAAGCGGACCACCTGGATATCCCCAAACCTTCAGCCAACCTTCGGGCTATGCCTCAGACCCAGCATACGGCTCTGCACCAAATGCGTATCCCCCAGGACAGTCATCAGCTCCAGTTGTTACTACTGCAGAAATGCAACCTTCTTACACCTACACGCCTGGCAATGCGTACCCTTACGCTGATAGTCGGTCAGCTCCCCGCTACACCGGCCAAGGATATGAAAATGATGGCCCAGATTATCCACCAGTCGCCACCACAGGCATAGGCTATCCGCCCACAACTGCTGCCGACCCTCGGATGATGGACCCGAGATACTCCCCTGAAAGTGCCTACCCGGACCCTAGAGGACCCGTTAGCAGGACACATCCACCAAGGGACAGGGATCCTCAGCGCCGACCCCGCTAAATAATCCTTGTTCTGTCAATGGCTTTAACCATGTTTCTATTCCCAACCTAAAGGCAGGCCACAAGGAGTAGCCCAAGGATGTGGCATCACCTGCACTTCCACTGCAGTCCGCATACCTATCTTTTCCGGCTTCGTATTAAACCTATTAGGTCCATGGTACGTGGTGTGGCCATGGATCGGATCTACTGAGCGAGGATATGTAAAAACGGGCGTCCGTCGGCGTCAAAATGTGCAATCTTTTGTCCACAATGGTGCAGTGTGGAGGCCAGCTTCTCGACAATCGGAGCGTATATTATTGTATCGCTACCCGTGGACTATTTTAGTTATCTCTGGTTCGGCGTGCTATGGGTTTATACTGAGGTGTTTGCGGAAAGGTGGCTTCTTTATGAAATGAAAGGTGCCGGGTGGCATCAAGCTTTGTCGGCTCTATGTACAGGAATTAATGCTTTGTATGTTTGTTTTGTCTCTCAAAATAAGTTTTTGCGTTCTATGCTGTTATTTCTACGCTGGACTGGACAACTTTACCGAAGATTCCTCCCTATCTCGCTTCTACCTATCTTGGGGACCTGCATCTTGGAGCTAGGCTGTTTCATAAAGAAGGCGAGGCGATCGATGGCTAGATAATGCATAACAGGCGTTGATAAATGGTTCAAAAAATATAATATCAGTTGTTTTGTTCCCTTTACCATGTGGTTTAGTGAGACGTAGGTGTCTCGGCTCTTTTGCCGAGTTTTGCAGGCTGGCCTCACTGAAGATAAGCGACCCGTATGAATGGGCGGTTCAGACCTCGCCGCATATCGATACTACAAATAAACTATTTAGTTCAGTGACGGCATTTTTCGCGACAATAAAGAGAATTGTTTTCCTGTTCCAAGTTTCAATATTGAGATGCAATCAACACCTTCAAGCAAATGTTTCTCGTTCAGGCGCTTTCACGTGTTGCAAAGGTTCGATAGTGGTGTCGTTGAACATTCGCTGAATTCTAGGAAGAGACACTGTTATGTATATATGTACATGTGATAGGAAAGTAAGATGAAAGCCCATTGAGTTACCCTGGGTACATCGTCCCCTTATCTTTTCCCGTTCCCCATTCTGTACCATGTAAATATAGGTACCATGCTTATGTTGTCAAGACTCGACCGGTTTCCAGATTCTGAACGAGGGGAGGAGTGTTTTCGTTTTCGATTGCGCGGCAACAGAATGGGCGGTTGAGTTCCTAAGGTTGAGGGCCGGAGGTACAGTTCAAGCCAGTTGGGCTATCATCTAAATCGAGCAGGATAGAGAAAGAACTGAGGCTTTTCTTTTCGGCTACTCGTCATCGTAGCCTTGCGGTATCTTTCTTGGGCCGGGCGGGACTATGGAGTTGGAATTGGGCATGTCAGTTCCGTCCCTGTTCAAAATGGGGTGCGCAAGAACCTCTGTATTGTAGATGACAAGTAGGAGGAATGCGAGAGATGATAAGACGGTAGTAGATAAAATCCGCTTTTAAATGGTATGGGTAGGTGAACGAGGAGGTGAAAACGCACTTGGGTAACTCATTGGCACGGGAGCGGGATCAACGTCTCCAAAATATCTTCGAATTGGCGGCAGCGTGACCAATGCGACGGGGCCCAGTGAGCCCATGACGATAGAGTAGAAAATTGCCGGCTTCTCGTTCGCTGCCCATCGCATATAGCGGAGGGGTGTGGACCAGAATATTGGCTTTGACATGGTTGGAATGGGGGAGGTACGGTGCCTCGAAGGTCCGATTGAGCGGGAGGAGGATGAGGCGAGGAAATACTTCAGGACGAATGGGCGATTGAAGGCTGATGGGCGGCCAAAAGGGCGTGAGAGGATGTCCTGAATGATCGTGTTGTCGGGTGCCCGCAAGGCGGATGTGATGGTTTTCCGAATTGCTGCTGGTCTTGGCGTGTTGGACTGGGATCCAAACACGTAGCTTCATTCCCAGTCGCAGCGTCTGAGCAATATCACGATTCGCAAAGTCTGAGCTTTGATAGAAAGGCATACGATAACGGCTGAGCAATTGGAGTCTTTGCTCGTTCTTTTTCCTCCCTCCGCATTGCCCGCTTGCACGGGTTAAATGCCAATATGCGGTGGTTACTGTCCTTGCTTGTCTTTGGGATTTACTATGGAGCTGTTCAGGCGTTGAGTAGCTCCGGCAGCAGATTGCTAGTTATACAAGAAGATGCTTCTGAGAAGCAGTTGTATTCTACATTCTGGAATGACCTTGAGAGTGAGTATTTGCCCCGTAGTTGATCGGAATTTGTTTGACCTGGGCTGTTCTAACCGTGCACTATTAGGCCGGGGCTACTCGATTACTTTCGCGAGCCCGAAGGATGAGAAGCTGTCGCTTTTCCAATATGGGGTTAAGGCGTATGACCACCTAATTGTTCTTCCTCCAAAGTCAAAAGGTGAGATGCCCGCATTTCCGTAACCCTCGAAGTGATTTGAAGCTTATACCTGGCTCGTAGGACTTGGCCCAGCTCTGACCCCAAAGGCTCTTCTTGACTTTGTTAACGACGAGGGAAATATAATTCTTGCGCTTTCCGGAGGCTCTCCGACTACTAGTTCCGTGACGTCGCTTCTCCTCGAACTTGACATAACGCTTTCTCCTGATCGAGCCCCGGTGGTGGTCGACCATTTCAACTATGACACCCTTTCCTCATCTGACTTCCATGACACCCTACTCGTTCCGCATCCGAAGCAAATACGACCAGACGTGAAAAACTACTTCTCAGGTGAAGGGATTCTCGCCTTCCCGAAATCCGCCGGGCAGCTCCTTGGTAACGCGAGCCCTTTGCTCGCTCCCATTCTTCACGCTCCGGAGACCGCGTATTCGTATGATTTGAAAGATTTAGATGCGACGATCGAGGATCCATTTGCAACAGGGTCGCAAATTACCCTTGTTTCGGCTATGCAGGCGAGAAATTCTGCGCGCATCACGGTTCTAGGTTCGGTTGAGAGCTTAGAAGACAAGTGGTTCTCTGCTACTGTCAAACTGCCAAATGACGGGAAGGAGAGGAAAACGGCCAATAGGGCGTTTGCAAAACAGCTTACTGCCTGGACATTCAAGGAAACTGGCGTCATCAAAGTGGGCAGAATTCAGCACCATTTGAGCGAGTCATTAACTGCGACTCCTGCCCTTTTGAACGCTTCCAACCCTACCATCTATCGGATCAAAAATAATGTGGTATGCTGTATTTGTATAAGTATTCAACAGCCAAAGTTACTAACTCTGACGTTGTAGACCTTCAGCATCGAACTTTCCGAGTATGATTATGACCATTGGGCCCCTTTCAAGGTTCCAGAGAACGATGCTCTGCAGCTTGAGTTCACAATGCTTTCGCCATTCTATCGACTGAACCTCAAGCCTGTCTCCAAAACAGCCACCGCTGCAGTTTACGGAACATCCTTCGTTCTCCCAGATCAGCATGGCATTTTCTCCTTCCGAGTCAATTATAAGCGTCCCTTCCTCACCAATGTGGTAGAGAAACATGAGATCACAGTTCGACACTTTGCACACGACGAGTGGCCACGCAGCTGGAAGATCACCGGTGGCTGGGTTTGGATTGCTGGATTATGGTCAGTCATTGGCGGTTTTTTGGCATTTGTTCTGGTGTGGCTCTATTCGGCGCCGCCGAAGCAGGAGAATACGGTGAAGAAGGACCAGTAAAATGAGTGACATCAATTTATGCCGAATTCGCAGTTGTATCATGTTCTTTGCCTTTCTGAATGTACATTTAATATTAGCGGGATCAAAAATCAATCTAGAGGGTCGGTTCGTCAGTCTTCTGCTGAGAACGGTCCCCAGAATCCAAATGTAGCCAGGAGTAAGAGAGGAATATACGCTAATCGTACAGGTATATATATACAAATAAGTAGTATGTCGAATCGCCCCAACGCCTTCCGATAAATTGACCATCAAAGGTAGAACGCCATCATGCAATCGATTTTTTCTGTCCATACTCTTTCTTGCCCCCCTCATGATCATAATCCCCTCGTTTTCTCCGGATCCATCACCCCTTCGTCCCCGCTCGTCTCCTTTACGGACTGGACTGCCGGCTTCCCTGCATACATCTGTGGTACAGGCGTTCTCTTCTCGACTATTTCGCCCGTGGTCGCATCCTTCTCTTTGGTGATTGATACGGGCGCATTGCCGCGGAAACGTTTGCGCATATCTACCAAACCGCGCCTAGAAATTTATATAATTAGCACGCGGGCTGAGGTCCTGAGCTCGCAAGAGGGTGATTGACAGGAGAATGGGAGGGTGGCGGGAGCGGTTGGCCTGTGGTTTGGCGAAACGTACTTGCATTCACTGAGACCCCTTTTGAGCTGTTGGCATTTGACGGGAAGCTGGTCAAGATGTGGCTGACGCAGACAATCCTGGGGAGTGTTGCGTTGCACCATGATGCAGTCTGACTCTTGGAGGCATTGGGCTAGAGCCAGTCCTATTTGATGAGGTAGGCAAGTTAGTATGAGCGGCTAGAAAATGGGGAAGGGTCGATTTGGGATAAATGCGCTGAGGGTAACGTACGGATATCCTTACAGGAGCTTGGCATGATGGTATCGTGCCAGATGCGAGTCTTTCTCGGTTCTTCCCGTCGAGTTCTTGAACACTCTGCGAGAACTCATAGGCATAGCGACCGAGAACGATTGCTTCAGAGCATCAAGTTTGCTCTGATTGGTCAATGCCCTCAACTATCATGTGATTGATTATGTAACCAAGCTAGCGCGACAGTTAGCGAAGTCGGAGTGACGTCAGCCTGGGAACGTCTTTGATAGCGATTCCCCTTGAAGTGGAAGATGTTTCCGCCTGGAATTGGACGACAATCTCACAGCTGACACCCAATCTCCTTGTCACTCTTGACTACTTTAGGTATGGAGCGTGTTTTGCAGCTTGCAAGCTGGTTTGATATGTGATATTCATTGAAAGAATCACAATGGCTCGCGTTCCTGTCCTTGGCAGATTATTTTGGTACGAGTCTCCTATCCATCCCATATGACGAAGTATCTCGGGACGGTCGCCCACTTCCTTGCAAGGCTGGAATTAAACTCCGCTGACGGAATAAATGTCCGTGAACCAGGAACGAATATCTTGCGCTCTTTGGCTCGTTGATATTTATCTTCCTTGAAGGATTTCTACACTTGGTCACTTCTTTGCTGCGTAAGCATACATGGCTCCGATAGCCCCTGTTACGTTGAATTACTCCCCCAAGGGGGGTCGTCTAATGAGTCTATTAGCTCCGCCCGTCATTGGCTTCTTTTACAGGCAGTCTAAACGAATTTTCAATCTTTTCTCTCCACCGCAGGCGCAGTCCACACAGCAACAGTTCTCTGCATCGATCGCGAGGGCGTCGGACTTTGTCGATCTATGTGCCCTGTTTGGCTATGAGGCTGAGGAGCATATTGTCCAGACTGGAGATGGATATCTGCTTGGGCTGCATCGAATATCGTGTCGGAAGTCTGAACGGGGGAGGAAAGTGAACAGCGGGCAGGAAAGCATCCAGAAGCGAGTGGTCTATCTACACCATGGCCTCCTTATGAACAGCGAAGTTTGGGTGTGTTTAACGGACGAAGAGAGATGTCTTCCGTTTCGTTTGGTGGAGCAAGGCTACGACGTATGGCTAGGGAATAATCGCGGAAATAAATATTCAAAGAAATCTACGACTCACTCGCCTTCCTCAACTGCATTCTGGAACTTCTCGATGGACCAATTTGCGTTTCATGATATTCCGGACAGTATTGACTACATATTGTCGGTCACGTCGCAAAAATCGCTCTCTTACATCGGGTTTTCCCAAGGAACCGCACAGGCCTTTGCGACACTCTCGATTCACCCAGGTCTCAACCAAAAGGTTGATGTGTTTATCGGTCTTGCCCCTGCAATGTCACCGGCTGGGCTACACAATGGTGTTGTTGATTCTCTGATAAAAGCTTCTCCCGATGTCCTGTTTCTCGCGTTTGGGCGGCGAAGCATCTTGAGCTCTGCGACTATGTGGCAAGCAATACTGTATCCGCCGATATTTGTGAGGATAATTGACGTGTCCCTTTCCTTATTGTTCAACTGGAGGGCCACCAACATCCATCCAGCGCAAAAACTCGCGGCCTATCCTCACCTTTACTCCTACACGAGCACGAAGTCTGTCGTTCACTGGTTCCAGATTATCCGTAACAAGAGCTTCCAAATGTACGATGATGATGTTGGGCCGACCCTGAACATCGGTGGAGTAGCGCGATATTATAAACCAGCAAAGTTCCCGACGAGAAACATCAGAACGCCGATTGTATTGGTATATGGTGGCAGCGACAGTTTGGTTGACATTGAGGTAATGTTGAAAGAACTTCCCAGGCACACCATTGCGACGTCGATTCATCATTATGAACATCTCGACTTTCTATGGGCCAAGGATGTAGATCAGTTGGTTTTCCCTCGCATCTTTGAGGCACTGAAGGAATATGACCCTGACACCAGAGCTTTCTCGGCGAACTCGAAAAATATGACAAGAACGAATTCTATCGGCGATGCAAATGGAGTTGATGAGGATAATCGGTCTCTATCTCGCGGTTCTAACCCAAAGAAGGGGTCGCAAGCAACAGTGCCACCATGATGTTCTGCCCTGGGTTGCTCCCAAACAAAGCAATGAACAGGCAGCCGACAGAAGCGTTGGGGGCTCATGTCCGAATGATTGAGGCTCAAAATGAATGGCAACTGCATTTTCATTTGTTAGATGTCCGATCAGCCTCAAGTTTCGCGGGATGGGCGATTCGGTGACACAAGCTGAAACGGGGGTGCATTATTGCTTCCAGCTCCATGAGCAGCCCTGTCAAATCAAAGTTTATTGGTGGGCATGTGTATGTCAAGCAAACAATACTGCAAGGAGGTTTCGGCAGCTTGTGAGGAGAAAGAAGATAGTAAAATAAAGGAGCCTGGTTGAGAACATTGCGCCTCGCACGTATGTGCTGTACATACTGCGTACATCCAGTTCGGGGTTTGGTGTGACTAGAAATAAGAAATTTGCAAGTCAATCTCGCATAACTAGCGGTTATCTTTACGAGAGATGGCCGTTGGGTCCCATCCGTCTGCCGTAAATGCATGATATATCTCTATTCAGGGTCAAGCCGACGACATCCTTCACGATCCCATTGGCCAGGAAGACGTCGGCAGTCGGAAAGAGGATTGCCCTAGGACAGCATCACCGCTGAGATATCGGCCAGTACGGAGTAGGCTCCAGGCGAATCCTGCGTATAACCAGGGACTGTCGGCCTTTTCATCCAATCTCCACCATGTGAAATCTCATGCATTCAATTAACGCCAGCCCAGATGAAAGCCGTGCATTGGGTGCAGCAGAGCCCTCTGACTTTCCCGGCCGGGTTAACGGTCATGTCATCAAGCGCTCCTCTGAACCTGGGGTTCCTTGACAGCTGCATCTCGCAGGCCACTTCATCCATCACCGCCCAAGTACGGGCCAACACCCTGGTGGATCCGCAAAAGAGGTCTAGATTCAAATTGTCCAATCCGGCCTGGGTCCGTGTGATGCTCAACAGCTGCATTGTAGAAAAGTCAACTAGAAGCTCCTGTCACATTCATCTTTGTGCAGCTCGGTAAAAAGAAAAGAGAAGAGGCCTTCCATCTGCACACCACTCTGGGACTAATTTGGTAGTTCTTCAATGGCATGACTAGTACCTAACCACCGCTCATTTGAAACCCTTCCTAGCTTGTCTGAGGTGAAACGGAAGAGGGAATCTTAAATGACCTTCATCGTTGCTTTTGCTTTTTCTTTAAATCGAGAGCTATTAGGTCCAACGGCGCCACACGTTGTAGGTTGAGCTGCTGGTTATATGGCGGCGAGTGCAGGTGGTCAATTGAGCAGCTCATACCATTGAATGGGCATCAGCAGCAGAGAGACGAGAAGAGAGACAGTGAGAAAGCAAGACAGAGAGAGATTGAGTGAGTGAGCGAGTGATGCCGGTGGTGAGAGTTAAGGTTTGTGTTTGCTCTCAGTCGATTCTCTCCTTCGGCCCGCCCCTCTCATCCGAATGTCATCGATCCCATCCTTTTTTTTCTCTTTCCTTTCTTCCTCTTGAAACGAATGGTGAAGCTGGCCCAGGCGCACTTCTTCATTGGCCTGGATAGAAATTTCACGGAGTGTCTTCATGCCCACTCGATCTCAACCCGCGGGATCCTGTGGTCATATCGAGTACGCTTATCCTGTCCAATTGTCTGCAGCTTGCCTTGCGGTGTCTGAGCTCTCCCCCTTCAACCCTACCAAGCTTGGTGGAAATGATTCTGATGCCCGCGGCCCCAACAGCTACTAACGAACGAGCTAGTCTCCTTTGCTGACAATTGCTGCCGCTGTTCTCCTTTAGAGTTCGCGAGTTTCAGAGTTGTGACGCTGTTCCTGTCCATTCGCGCTTAGATGACCTGACCTTGAGCTCTCCCAGCTAATAACGATCGACCGGACCGTGTCATATCTGCATCCAACGGACAGCATCCTCCCAAGCCAACGGGAAAACGGCGACCACCACAACGGCGTACGGTACTCGTCCCGCCTCGTACGACTAAAGGAGCTCGAGCTGCCTCAATTTGCATTTTATTTTCTCCTTTTTGCCAATCGCCATCTCCTCCCGCAATCCTGCTGCCCAAAAGTCGAAATATCCCTCCGACAAGGGAGTTGCGAAACCGCAATCGGTGCCCCCTGCCTGGCCCTAGACAGCAGTCCCCGCCTCCTTAGAACTTGCTGCTGTGCTACAACCCGGACCCTTGTCTTACCCTGTGCCTTCTAGGTCCCGCAAATTTACTGGAACAGACCTCCCGTGGATGATCTTTTCCTTCTGGGCGGCCGGTGCAATAACCCTCGCGAGACCTTAGCTCTGGGCAACAGCTCTTCTGGGGCGGACAGTTCTCCTCGCCTCGAATTGCTTACCTTGCTTTTCCCTCTTTTTTCTCTCTTTTTCCCTTCTGTGTCGTATCTCCTCGTTGCGCGGAGCGAATAAACACCTGCACGGGTTGCAAGACAGGGAAAATCGACTCTAACCATCCCTGCACAGCAAGCCAGAGGTACCTCGGGGCCAACTACAAAAAAGGAATAACAAAAAGGTTATTTATTTCTCCCACGCGTGAAATCGACACTCCGCGCACAAACATACGACTGGGATCGAGACAGGGCCTGTCCTCCGGGTTGCTTCGGGGAAAATTGCTGCCCAGTAACTACGGAGTAAGCTCCGCAAAAATCATCTACCGAACACTCGGGAATGAACTGGACTCAGCATAAACCACACCTTGCCTTGTCTCAGTTATTCTTCTTGCTGCAGTCGGCCCATTTTCTCCTCGCCTACCTTCGTGTCAGTTCCGCCATATTAGTCCGCCCAACTCCGTGTTGATCGACAGCCGCGATCTCCCCATCCTTCACTCCTTTTTCTTTTCTTATTCCTACGGTAGTTGGTTTACGCTATCGATAGATTTATCCCAAAGAAATGGCATCGAATCTAAGGCTCCAGCCTCGGTATGCGGCCCCGTTTTAACGAGTCTCTTCCAATATTTGGAGTACTCTATTCTTCTTTCATCTTCTGTTATGTCTTTTTTCCATCAACGGTTAGCATCTTGGCTAACGGCTCTTTGGCAAATCAGGCGGGAGTACCACATCGTCGTGCTGGGCGCTGGTAGGTATTCAATTGTCGATTTTATCGCATCTATGGACCTAAGCTTTTCAATAGCTAACATACGTCCGTTGTTACTTCACTATAGGCGGTGTCGGCAAGAGCTGTTTAACAGGTACGAGATCGCATCTTTTTTTTTTTTTAGCTGACCGCCTTGTTATCCGAATGTTCCTTAGTCTCATTGATTCCGAGCGGCCCATGTGAAAAACTACATTCGCTTTTTCGGCGCTAACTCAGAACCTCTATAGCGCAATTCGTCCAAAACGTATGGATTGAGAATTACGATCCCACTATCGAAGATTCGTATCGCAAACACCTGGAAGTTGACGTACGTCAAGCTCTTCGTGACCCTAGCTGAAATACCGTGAACTAACTGTAGGCTACAGGGAAGGCAATGCGTTCTAGAAATGTGGGTTGGCCGCCTCGCTCTTCGTGAGGACTGATATTCGCAGTACCATGGGGTATCTGAGTATATCTGTCGCAACTCGGTCCCTTAAAGGTGCCTTGCTTTTCATTTGAATCGTCAGCTGATGGAATCCGAATACAGCTTAGATACCGCTGGAACGGAACAATTCAGTAAGTCCCTTTTCACAAGTTGAAGTTCAACTAGGTTTTGGCGAGTATCATGACTAACTTGACTGTCTCAGCTGCCATGAGGTATATCCCCCTGATTAGCAAATAGTGCCCGTGCGAATGATTTTACCCAAGGGTTAAGCCGAATTGGGACTGCTCTCGTGGATCTGCATTGGGCTAACTGAATTTGTTGTTAGGGAGCTATATATGAAGCAGGGTGAAGGATTTCTGCTAGTATTCTCGATCACCAGCATGTCCTCCCTCAACGAACTAGCCGAGCTCCGAGAACAAATTATTCGCATCAAGGATGACGAAAATGTCCCAATCGTGATCGTCGGTAATAAGTCGGATCTCGAAGAAGACCGTGCAGTTTCACGGTCAAAAGCTTTCCAGCTCTCGCAGCAATGGGGAAATGCCCCATACTACGAGACATCGGCACGGAGGCGAGCGAATGTTGATGAAGCCTTCATTGATCTCTGCCGGCAAATCATCAGAAAGGATATCCAGTCAACAAAGGATAGAGAGCGAGATCAAAACCTAACGAGAAAGAAAGATGGCCACAAGCGAAGTAAAAAGCCAAATAGAAAAAAAGGGAAGCGACCCGACTGCGTTATTCTGTGAATGCAGATGGTCGGTTCTTTTTCTCTTCCTCTTTCTTGCCTTGTCCTTTTCCTTCCTGGCATTCAGCTTGCCTCCCTGGTTTGCAACCATTTTCCATATTTCCCCTTCCTCCTAGACATTTATTCTCCTCTCTTCGGCTCGTATTTTATATACATGAAGCTCGACGCACAGCCATATCCGTTTTCTCTTTCTGGGACCCGGTTGTCTGCGGACTTGTCTTTCAGATGTCCTTCCACACGTTTGTCGGTCAAATTCTCAGGTATATATTCTTGCCCTTTTTATATTCTTTTGTCAAAGTAAAAGTTTCCCTTCGATATTCTATCGTTTTTCCTTTGCCTTGCCTCATCCTAGCCATACAGGATATACCAAAAAAAGCAGGTGGCCGTTCGCCATGGTTGGATACTATGTCTCCCTGTGGATGATTTTGACTTCCCGTGTATATTCCTCATGTTCACCTTGAGGGCAATTGATGCCGTCACCTTTTTCATTCTAATATATTTCCTTTCACACCTTCCATTCTTTTTTCCGTTTCCTTTCTACCTATTCCAGGAAGATTTTTATGCTGAGATTAGTCTCGTTTTAATCTTCTACAGCAGGCATCGGCTTCATTCGATTGCTACTTCCATTACACATATCGGGCCATTTATTTCCTTTTCTAATCCCCTGTGGCGATAATGACTCTCGATAGCTTCTGTCTTCTTGACTTCTTGGAATCTATCTAATGACCATCTTCCGCTTCACTCTTTAACCCCACAATGTAAAGACCATTTTCTATACCATCCGCAGGAGCCCAGTACCATTGCAGGCACGCACAACTCACCAATCACCAGGCCATATCGCCAGGGACATCAAGCAGCCGATATGGCTGGGGGGGAACAGGCGAACAGCCCAAGTTCCTTCTTTGCTGTGTGGGGTTTTTGACGCATGAAAGCACTGACTTGCCGGTCGGTTCATGCTGCACATTTGCAAGGATGCATGCAGCTCAAACCTGACCAATGGGCCAATGCACGCCGCTGCATGCATCAGAGCTTGGTTCTGCATGTTTAATTGGATGGTGTCAATTTGGAATGCAGGCGCTGCAGAAGCTTGAACCAGCTTCAGCGCTGGAGTTCTTTACGTAGCCGACTTTCCGGAAAAGAAAATATACTGCATTTTTTTTTCTCCTTGAAGGCGGAGTGGAAGTCTGTCAAAGTCGAGCCCCTTTTTTTTTTACAATATATTTGTGGAATTTTGAACATATATTTGGACATACATACAGGCATACATACATCAACTCCCCTGAGTCTACATAAACCAGGCAGAAAAAAAGGAAAATTTGTAGAAAACCCATGACCGGACAATACCAATAATCGAGAAATATATCGATGTCCCTTCCCAACCGACCTACCATCTGACTACACAGTTACATGTATCATACCGCTTCAGCTTTTTTACATTCTGAACACACCAAATTTGGTCTTGGCATCCTCGACTCTTCCGCCCACAGACGCAGCCAAGCTCATGCCCAGAACCTTGCGCGTGTGCGCTGGCGGAATAACGCCGTCGTCCCATAACCGGGCAGACGAGAAGATAGCTTCCGACTCTGCGTCAATGCGGGCTTTAAGATTGGGATCGGCGGTTTTGCCGACGGCAGCCATGACGGCGGAGAGCTGCTCGGAGCCCATGACGCCAATCTTGGCGTTCGGCCACATGTACATGAAGCGAGGGGAGTATGCACGGCCGCTGGAAGAGTTATTAGTTTGTTACTTCTTTTTCTCAGGTGAAACAGCGATGGCTTTTTGAAAAGAAGAACGGGGAGATTTTAAACATACCACATGCCGTAATTTCCTGCACCGGCACTAGAGCCGAAGACGACGGTGAATTTCGGAACATCCGCGCAAGCCACGGCGGTGACGAGCTTAGCGCCGTTCTTAGCGATTCCACCCTTCTCTGCGTCTGCACCGACCATGAAGCCGGAGATATTCTGGAGGAAAACCAATGGGATATTCCTCTGGGCACAGAGCTCGATGAAATGTGCGCCCTTGAGAGAGGATTCGGAGAAAAGGATTCCGTTATTGGCTACGATACCAACCTGGGTACCGTATATCCGGGCAAAACCCGTAACCAGGGTGGTTCCGTAATCGCGCTTGAATTCGGCAAACTCGCTACCGTCGACAATGCGAGCGATGATTTCGTGAGCAGGGATCTGGCGGCGCAGATTGGTGCCTACAATCCCGGAGAGTTCTGCTGGGTCGTAAAGAGGCTCTTTGAATTGAGCGGCGGAGGGAAGGGGAAAGGTCGATTTAGGATAGTTGAGGTTCGAGATGGACCTGCGAGCGAGGACAAGTGCATGGGCATCATCCACAGCGAGATAGTCTGTAACTCCAGAGATCGAGCTGTGGAGCTTTCCGCCACCGAGGTCTTCAGCAGAGACGACTTCGCCAGTCGCAGCTTTGACAAGGGGCGGGCCGGCAAGGAAGATTGTGCCTTGGTTTTCGACAATGATGGTTTCGTCACTCATTGCGGGAACATACGCTCCGCCAGCAGTGCAGGGACCCATGACAACGGAAATCTGTGGAATGCCCAAAGAGCTCATTCGGGCCTGGTTGAAGAAGATCCTACCGAAATGGTCTCTGTCCGGGAAGACATCTGCTTGATGTGGCAGGTTTGCACCGCCAGAGTCGACGAGATAGATGCATGGTAGCTTGTTCTCCTGCGCGATTGCCTGAGCCCGTAGATGCTTCTTCACCGTGATAGGGAAGTAGGTTCCACCCTTGACAGTGCTGTCGTTCGCAACGATCATACATGTCACTCCTTCCACGGTGCCAATGCCCGTGATCATGCCTCCGGAAGGAACCTCATCGGCTCCGTACATTTGATGACCGGCCAATGGCGAAAGCTCCAAGAATGACGTGCCCGGATCGATCAATGCCGTAACTCGGTCGCGGGGCAACATCTTCCCTCTTGCAAGGTGCTTATCTTTGGCCTTTTGCGGGCCGCCCTTGGCGATCGTGGAATGAAGCTCCGACATCTTTGCCAGTAGGTCGTTCATCTGTCGCTCATTTTCTTTGAAGTCTGCCGACGACGTGTCAACTGCCGTGGGAAGGACGGATATGGCTGACGCTTGGTGAGCATGGGTATAATTTGCTATGGAGCGGGAGGAGTGTCGGAGGAGAAAAATGCCATTAGGTCGTGGTTGTCTGAGAGTGAAGTTGGCATTGGCGGAGAGAGCACAGCGAAGACTCCGGAGGAGTTTGGTAGAGGGAGCGCGGACTGAGGCAGCCATTGTGCCTGCTATCGGTCCCTGGTTAAGAGAAGTATGAGACTGGGCGAGAGGCTGTTTTGCAAACTGCGGAGTGGAGAGGGGGAACGAGTAGGAAAGGAAGCGGTTCGGACGACGAGTAGATAGAAGAACCAATGCTTAGAACATTGCCGCGGGTGAGCCCGAAGGAATCTTGAGGTCAGAAATTTTCTCGTCTCGTGAGCCGTGAAGACGATCGAGCAGAGGATCAACTTTGCTGCTTGTCGTCGGCCGGCCATCCACACCGCAAGCGACTCTCAGCGCAACCAAGCTGGGCGAGCAGCCTGTTTGGCCTGTTTGCTCGCGTCGGATCGGCGACAATAGCCGCAAACAGCCGGAACGCCGGCGCCCCAAAGCGGAAACTCAGCCGACGTCTCGGCCACTCCGCATTTCCGTTTCGACGTTCTGCCGTCTTGCTTTCGGCCTGGAGGTGCGACTGGGTTTTGCATCTTCTTTTCTCCTTCTCTTCGCTCCCCTCGACATTCAATCCCAGCAGCCTTCGTTGAGCACAATGGCTTCTCCATACCTCCCACGCCTTTTTGGCCGCACTGCCAGAACCCTCTGCAAGCCCAGACGGCAGCTTGTTCCCCTGTCGTCATGGCGCGCAGCTTCCACGAAGCATCCACAGGGCTTCACACCCCCAACCGAAGAAGATCTTGTCGAATTGAGAGAGAGAGTCCAGGAATTTACAAGTGAGATTGTCAAAAATTTGGTGTGTCAACTGTACGTTAACCCTGTCTCGCAGGACGTGAAATACCTGAAGAGGTGGCCGCGAAGACCGATATGGAAAACAACTTCCCACCGGAGATGTGGCAGAAACTGGGTGAAGCTGGCTTCCTGGGAGTGACCGCAGATGAGCAATATGGCGGTTTATCAATGGGCTACCAAGCCCATTGCATTGTCCTTGAAGAGATCAGCAGAGCGTCCGGAAGTATTGCCTTGTCCTACGCCGCCCATTCCCAGCTCTGTGTTAATCAGTTGTCGTTGAACGGAACTCCTGAACAAAAGGCAAAATATCTTCCCGGTTTGATATCCGGAGAGAAGATTGGTGGTTTGGCTATGTCTGAACATTCAGCCGGATCTGATGTTGTCAGCATGAAGACCACCGCCAAAGCTGTAGACGGAGGATACATTCTGAATGGCACCAAGATGTGGATTACAAATGGTCCCGATGCTGACTATATCGTTGTCTACGCTAAAACCGAGCCGACTGGTGGCTCCAAGGGCATCACTGCATTTATCGTCGAAACCTCGGCCAAGGGATTCTCGTGCGCCCGGAAACTTGACAAGTTGGGAATGCGCGGTTCAAACACTGGCGAACTCATCTTTGAAGATGTCTTTGTGCCAACCGAGAATGTCCTCGGAACCGTCAACCGCGGAGTTAAAGTCCTCATGGAGGGATTGGACTTGGAGCGCTTGGTTCTTAGCGCCGGTCCACTCGGGTACGACATTCTCTCACGTCTACAAAAAGTTTTCAAAACTCTTCTCATCCCATTGCTAACAATTCCGTAGTATCATGCAAGCGGCCCTGGACCTAGTTCTCCCCTACACCCACACCCGCAAACAATTCAACTCCCCCATCGCCCATAACCAACTTGTCCAAGGCAAGCTTGCAGATATGTATACCAAACTAGCGGCCTCGCGTGCCTACACTTACAACACCGCCCGGCAAATCGATAACTCTGCCGTCTCTCCAGAAGGTACTCAAATCCGGACCCAAGACTGCGCTGGTGCTATTCTCTACGCCGCTGAACGTGCAACCGAGTGCACTTTGGATGCCATCCAGTTGATGGGCGGCACGGGGTATATCAATGAGATCCCTGCAGGAAGATTACTCCGGGACGCCAAATTATATGAAATCGGGGCCGGAACGAGTGAGATTCGACGAATGGTGATTGGCAGGGCGTTTAATAAAGAGTATGCTTAGAGAGCTTTTTGAGGTATTTATGATCAGCGGTGATACCTATGTATGTGGTCATCTGCATTTGAATTTATGTATAAAATTTTCGTGTTCTTTAAATATTCAAGACAGTGCATAGGCATTGCTCAAGACACCAACCTCCAGTTCATTTTGTGCCACCCAAACCTTGGAAACGAAGCCCTAGTAGCGCTGAGAGCCTCGACTCTGAATACCTATCATCAGCAGATCGTTTATTTCAACTACCTTTTCCGCTCCCTCAACGACTTTCTGGTTCCTGCTGATGTCGCCAGCGTGGAAGACGCAACCTCTTTGGGCTCTTGAGAAGTAATATTCTTCACCTTTGCTGGTCTACCTCTCTTCTTTGCTGCTTTTCCATCTTGTTGGCCGAGATCTTCACCGGCGAATGACGGGCTAGCCTTTCTCTTCTTCCCTTTGTGAAGGACCAGTTGATTTTCGCTTGATACAGAGTTGTCAGTGGGTACGGAAACGTTATGGTCAAAGCTCTTAGGAACACCCACAACAACCTGTATCCCGTTGGAGGGGCGCAGCCGCCGGGAGTCCGTAACCTCTTTGGAAGGCTGCTTCTTCGCTGTAGCGGGTGAAGACGGTTGAGTGTTTGGGTTAACGTCAGCGCCAGATGGATCGAGATCCTCGGCGACAGTTACTTGTTTTAGGCGAGAGGCGGGTTTTTGCGTTGTGCGCCTGGGCTGCGAAATGGACTTGCGTGGTTTGGGAGGAGCGCCGTTGGAGCGATCAATAATTTCTTGTTCGGTGTCGTTGAAATGACAAGGCGGAGGCGTGAAAGAATCTGGGGTCTGGGGGCTGGATGAAAAGCCATCCTCAACAGTATTTTCGTCCTCAATGTCTTCATCGTCACTAGATAGAAAGGCTGAGTTATTGGCTTTCGGCTTAATTTGCATAGCTTTCCAACTTTTATCAAGGAGTGGTTTCTTCTTTGGATGCGCTTGTTGGCGGCTAGGAGAATAATCTCTAAGGATGGTCGCCGGAGATTTGGGATCCGGATACTTGAACAGTTCGCGCCAGTTGTCGAGCAGAGCGACCTTCTCGCCCTGGCCGGCTTCATATACTTCCTCCCGACGTAAAGAATGACAAGGCGCTCGCCATACAACGCCACGAAACGAGTTAATATCTGGTCTTCCACTATTTTTCGAGGAGTGCCCAATGTCCTCGGCTTTGCGCTTTCTCTTCTTTCCCGCATGCGCCTTGCTCTCGTTTACAGACGTCTGCTCCTGTTTCTTCAAGATTGACGGATCGTCGTCGTAGTACTCATCAGTGAGATAATCCCAGTCCGAGTCGCTTTCCAGTGCTGCGTATAGAGCATGTTCGGTTAAATAAACAGGTGAATGAATAGTCCCTTGGGCAAGCTCGTCCTACGGAGCATCAGTACAGAGCATCGCCTTTTTTGACAGTCGACGTAACATTGTACATACTGCGAGAATAGGATCTTCTTCGCCCCAGAAAAACCATTCATCTTCAAAATCATCGTCGTAGTAATCTTCTTCATCCGACATGTTAACTCAAGGGCCTTGGTGGAGCCTGAGTCCGGAGTGCTCCGAGCCTTCTGTTAAATAGGTCTTCGGAATCTACCAATATTTCCAACACAATCAACACGAGGGGACGCTCGTAGCGCTACCCTTGAGAGCCAATGATTCCTTAACAACCAGCGCTGCTCAGCATTTCCCGGTTTCACGACTGGAAATGGTGCGGGGTTCAGCTCCCTGGATTCAGTTTCCCACAGATGCAATCCGGTTACAACGCGATTACCGCTTTCGCATCAACAAAAGAAATAATAGCTCGGTTTGATGTCAGAGATACTGGCGGCACGGTGTGAATACTGGCCGATATTGTTCGTCTTTGTTGTCGTACTGCCTGATCGTTGGTTGCTGTTCGTATCAGCTCGAGTTGGCCGGTCTGACGTAACTATTGACACACGTGACTTCTCAAAATTCCGAGAGAAGGTGGGCCGAGAGCAGCACGTGACTGCTCGGTTGTTCTGTTCGTGTAACATTACGTCAGGGCTGTAATTTTCGGGGCCCCACACCGAGATTTCGCTTTCCGTCGGCATCAACTCTATCAGATTAGCTCAGCCAAGCAAATGGCCGCGATCAACACACCGTCTTCGGGACATTTGGGACGAGGGCACGATTATCTCCGTGGGGAAAAAGCTGGCCACGAGGGTGAAAAAAAATCCAATCTTCGCAACACGCCTTTTTGATGAGACAATGATCCTGTCTTGACACCTGCTTTTTTGAGATTGTCCACATTTATCCCTCCTTCACAAACCTCAGCCAGATGTCTCTACACTCCCTCATATACCGCCTTCCGCCCGCCTCCAACCTTAGCCGAAGGGCACTTCTCAGATCCGCCGCGAGGAAGTCTTCTTCTCTCTCAAGTACTGCCGGTCGTGATGGGACACCTCTCAATTCCATTCTAATTGCCAATCGTGGTGAAATCGCGCTGTATGTTCAATCCTACACCTCTCCAGGTTCACTGTTCGGATGAAAGCTGACTCGACGTCTAGACGAGTAGGACGAACCGCCGGCCAACATGGCGTCCGAGTAACGACTTTATACACAGACCCAGATGCTTCCTCTCAACATGCGTTGAGTTCCCCCTTCGCCTTTAATCTTGGCGAGACTTCCGCATATCTTGATGGAGACCGGATAATTGAGATTGCGAAGCGGGAAGGTTGCAAGGGAATCCACCCGGGTTATGGCTTTGTATGGAAATCCCTTTACTTTATGGTTCAGAGGATTTGCATCTAGTTTACTGATGCATGGGACAGTTGAGTGAAAATGCTGGTTTTGCACAAAAGTGTACACAGGCGGGACTTGTTTTCATTGGCCCGCCCTGGAAGGCCATTGAGGCGATGGGTGACAAGAGGTATGGCTTCCCTTAAATCTTTTACGCACAGTGTGGGCTCGGGATCTAACCACTATCCGCATTGTACAGCCGGTCAAAAGAAATCATGACTGCTGCCGGTGTGCCGTGTGTGCCTGGTTACCATGGATCAAATCAAGACCCTGAATTCCTTCAGAAAGAAGCCGATAAGATTGGATACCCTGTCCTGATCAAGGCCATTAAAGGAGGAGGTGGTAAGGGTATGCGTATCTGCAGCTCAAAGGAAACTTTCCAGGACCAACTCATGTCCGCAAAGTCCGAGTCTAGAAATTCCTTCGGCGACGACCAAGTGCTGATTGAGAAGTATATCACGACCCCGCGACATATTGAAGTTCAGGTGTTTGCAGACAAACATGGAAACTGCGTAGCTTTGGGAGAAAGAGATTGCAGTATTCAGCGTCGCCACCAGAAGATCCTCGAGGAATCTCCAGCTCCGCATCTGCCTCAAGCTACGAGGAAGGACATTTGGGAGAAAGCTAGAGCTGCGGCTTTAGCTGTAGGATATGAGGGGGCAGGAACAGTCGAATTTATCTTTGATAACGACACGGGAGAATTCTTCTTCATGGAGATGAACACCCGGCTGCAAGTGGAACATCCAGTCACGGAGATGGTTACTGGACAGGATCTTGTCCACTGGCAGCTATTAGTTGCCGAAGGTGCACCTTTACCCTTGACCCAGGAAGAGATCGAAGCCAAGATTGCCACTAGCGGCCATGCCATTGAAGCCAGAATATATGCCGAAAACCCAGAACAGGGATTCGTGCCTGATTCCGGTCGTCTAATTCATGTTCGCACACCCAAACCTACGGAAGATGTACGAATCGATGCAGGATTTGTCGCTGGTGATGAGGTCTCTTCACATTATGATCCTATGATCTCTAAGTTGATTGTCAGAGGGGCGGATCGAACAGAGGCTCTCCGAAGCCTTGCTGCTGCTCTTGAACAGTATGAAGTTGCTGGGCCGATGACCAACATTGAGTTCATCAAGCGGGTATGTAGAAGCGCGGATTTCGTGGCAGGTGAAGTTGAAACGGGTTACATTGAGAAACACCGTGACGAGTTGTTCCGAAAAGAGCCAATCGAGCCCGAAGTGCTAGCTCAAGCAACCCTAGCCTGCTACTTGGACGGAAGCTCGACAGGGCCATCTGGCTCCGCTGTTGGCTTTAGCCCTGTTTATCAGCAGCGGCAATTTTCATTCGTCCAGGCTACGGCACCTGGAGAAGCTGAAGGAACTCCATTCAACACCCAGATTGAACAAACCGGGCCTACTACCTTTAATATCACTGTAGATGGCAAGACGTTCACAAACGTTGAGAGAAAGACGGACACTGCAGCGAACGTTTTCACATCATTCTTCCCGCATACGCGACTCGACACTACGGTCGTTCGGGACGAAGATAATGTGACTGTATTCCAGCGCGGGAAGCAGTACCGGTTAAGGATCCCGCGGGCCAAGTGGATGGAGAAGGCTCTCGGCATTAAGGATGTTGCAAACAGTGTGATTGCGCCTATGCCATGCAAGATTCTGCGAGTGACGGTTGCAGAAGGCGAGACGGTGGAGAAGGATCAGCCGTTGGTTGTGATTGAAAGTATGAAGATGGAGACTGTTATCCGGGCTCCTCACGATGGCGTAATATCCAAGGTGGTACATAAACAAGGGGTGAGTTTCCTCCTCTCCTTTCTCTCTCTTTGGCTATCTTATCTCTAGTTCAGACGCTGATTATGGTCACACAGGACATCTGCAAGGCCGGTACACCACTGGTTGAATTTGCCGACACCGAAAAGGCAGAAAATTAGAAGAATTTTGTTTTCTTTTATGTCGTGATTGATCCTGCGTCTTTTTTTGTCACTTTACCCCCTTTTTCATTTTTGTCTTGTGTATCGCGTCAGGGTAGGTAGATATGATAATACCTCAAAGCGTTTATCAACCGTGTGTGGGAGTTTGTCCTGTATATATGGATGGATGTGTGTATGTATAATATCAGCTCATAAGGAATGATAGCAGTTGTCACGATGTTCGATTCTAGAAGGCCAATGTCTCAGATGCGATGGCGTGGATCTTAGTAGTAATCGTGTCGGCAAGAAGTCGGTCAGCCAGCAAACAAAGAAATTGTAACCAACTAGCTAGCTAGCTAGCTAAGAGACGAGACTCCCGTGGAGAAAGCAACGGCGAGAGGAGAACGAGAGCAGGAAATCCCTTCAGCTCATCTGACCCTATTTTTATCGCTAATAAGCAGTTCTCCACCACAGTTCCCCACCGCAGCCACTGGCGCCCCTGGCCCCCCGAGTGGCCCGGAGTTCCAGGTAAAGCTTCATTAAAGGGCTGCCCTACAAGACCCCCCTGTTCCGGGGGGGCGAGTGCTCAGGGCTAGACCATCGTGAATTTCTAAGACCGCAAAACCCTCCATCAGATGACCGCCCAAGGATCAGCATCGTGAATATTACGTGGTCCAGCTTGAGCTCGCTACACTGAACACTAACTAGGCTGTGTGGCTAGTTGGAAGGGTTCAAAAAGGGAGAAGAAAGCTGTCTTTCTTTTCCTCTTCGTCCAATTTTCCTCTCTTCATCTTCGAATCTTTTTTTTCCACTTCATCCTCACCAGCGTGGCAGCTTAAGAGTAAGATATACTCCAGCCAGAAAAAAAATATCTGGAGAAGAAGAACACACACCTCTTCGCTCTTTCGAATTTATATCTTTTTTGGCAAATTTAGGAATTTTACAAGACGATTGCTCCTGAATTCAAGACCTGTCCTGGATCCTGGATTGGACCACTTTTTCCTTTGCCCTGTTTTCAGAACACTGATAGACCTGGCGTGTGAGTCGCCCTGACTTGGCTGAGATTATTCAACATCGTCTCTTTCTGCTTCAAATCAATCCCGTTACGCTCAATTGCACACACCCACACTCGCCCTAAAAAGGCCAATTGCTCTGATTCTTTTGACTTTGTCGATGGTGGGAGTGCTGATCCAAGCTTCCGAAGACATATAAAAAAGCAGGAAACTCTATCTACTGCCCCAAATCTTCCCACAATTCCTCCACCGGGCAAATGTTCAAAGCTTCCGTCTCCCGCCATGTATCCCATGGTATCCGCGCTTCTCTCCCCCGTGCACTCGGGGCTTCATCAGCACGCACATCCCGCTTCATCTCCTCGACTCCTTCTCTCTCCAAATCCACAAAATATCCTCCCAAGCCCGGCAACGAAGACCCCTTGAAATCAGCCTCCACAGCCGCCGGCCCCGGCGAAACGTCTGGAAACCATGAAGGCCGCTATGCCCGCACGGATGAGAGTGTTCGCGTTGAGTATCCTCCGGACCACGAGATGCCCCCTACGCCGGTTGTCCAGGGTCGAGGAGGAAGACATTTCAAACGAACGCTGGCATCATACTCGTTGGAGGACCGAGTCTCGGTGGTCACCGGTGGAGCAAGAGGACTGGGCTTGGTTATGGGCCAGGCATTAGTAGCATCGGGTTCCGACCTGGCTATTGTGGACTTGAACAGTAAGTCTATCAAGAGGATTTGGGCGCTCGGCTTCCCTATTACACCGCTAGTTTCGAAAGATCCTTGCTAATGAACGATGGAAACCTTCCAGTCCAAGAAGCGCAAGAACAAGCCAAAAACATGCTCCAGCAATTCCAAGCCGAAAACCCCGGCCTCGACGAGAAGTCGCTCCCGAAAATCACCGCCCACCAAGCCGACGTCGGCAACCCAGAGTCTGTGGATAGCAGCGTTGCGGCGATCCTCAAGGAGCACGGCCGCATAGACCACCTAGTCACATCCGCCGGGTTCACGGAGAACTTTGATGCCGTGTCCTACCCACACGACCGCATGCAGAAGCTCTGGTCCGTAAACGTGGACGGGTCATATCTTTTCGCGGTAGCTATTGCCAAGCACTTGATGGCTCGCAAATCCCCCGGTAGCATTGTGTTTATCGGGAGTATGTCCGGTGCCATTGTCAACGTGCCCCAGCCACAGGCACCATATAACGCTGCCAAGGCCGCAATCAGACATCTAGCTGCTTCCCTAGCGGTTGAATGGGCGAGTGTGGGAATCAGGGTGAATTGCATCAGCCCCGGATATATGTTGACAGCCTTGTAAGTTGGGCCCAGTGATCTTTCCCAATTTTCAGGAGAAGCCCCGTGTATTCTAACCGCTGATTGACTTTATAGGACCCGCAAAATCCTAGACGACAACCCCGACCTCAAGCAGAAATGGACCTCGCTGATTCCTCAGGGGAAAATGGGTACTCCCGAGGACCTCATGGGCCCCGTGACGTTCTTGCTTAGCGACGCTAGCAAGTACGTTACCGGTGCGGACTTGAGAGTTGACGGCGGTTACACTTTGACGTAAACGCAATTGGTAGTACCCAGTATCTAGTCTGGACTTTGAATCAATGGGGGCTTTCTGAACGAATGGGACCGGCAATACTCGGAAACGGCGTTATGTTGTTTGATATGAGGCACAGATAATCGGCTAGACTATGTGGTTTTTTGTATGGTCCTAGAGAAGAAATTGACAAAATATAATAGCTGGCTGCTGGGTCAACCTCACCTTGGGAAATCTCGCTATGCTCAACGTAATCATTGTAACGCAAGACAAGACCTCCTATTTCGAAGGCTCGAGCCAGTCACAGGGGACCTTCAACTGGTTCGCAATATCCTTTGGCGTCTTCCCAAGCCCATCATTCGCACCGACATCCGCACCTTTCTCAATCAAGAATTCGATGATGGCTCTATTCTTGCCCCACACCGCATCATGCAACGCCGTTCTACCGGAATACGGGCTAGACACATCCCAACCCAGCCGAATCATGTCCTCAGCCAACACCCTCACAACGCCCGGCTTATGCGCCGCAATCGCCCGCTCCAGCGCCGGCCGTCCCAGCCGGTCAGCCGCCCGCGAGTCGGCACCCAAATAAAGCAAAAAGCGAACCATGGCCTCGTCCCCATCCGTCGCGGCCGTATGGAGCGGCGTCGCGCCATCGACATTGGGCAGAAACAAGTCCCCCCCGACCTGCTTGACCCGGTCCACTACGGCCCGCACGGCTTCCGGGTTGTCAGTCCGCGCGACGTACGCGAACGGCGTGAGGCCGAAGGTATCGCGGGCCAGGACGTCGGCGCCAGAGTCAATCAGGAGCTTTATCGCGTCTGTTCTCCCTTCGCTGCATGCGAGGTGGAGGGGCTGGCGGTGGTAGTTATCTGCGGCGTTCACGTCGGCACCGCGCTCGATGAGGATGCGTGCGATTGTGTCGTTGCCGCTCTCGCAGATGATGTGCAGGAGGGTGAGGTGTTGGGTGTTGGCGGAGGAGGTTATCTTGGTCTGGGAGAGGCAGGTCGCGAAGTAATAGGCGATGGTGGGCGATTTCCAGTCGCGGACACAGGGGAGAGCGCGGAATCGAGAAACGTTCAAGGGCTTGAAGTTAGTAGGGCTGTGATGGCGTCCAGGGTTGGAGGGGACCGGTAGCTGCCTGCATAGGCCATAGAATTTCACAGCCACAGCAATCTCATCGGGGTTGAGCATATGCCCAAGGAGCTCCGATCGGGGGCCGGCGTCAGATGAAAATCCTCGATCGTAGAGCGATGGTGTCAGTATCCCAGCAAGGGCTGTGTTGGTTTGAAGCAGGCAGTTCAAGTCCGATTCCTGAAGGCAGTCTGCTATCTGGAGGATGAGCTCCGTGGGCAAAATTGAGAGAGACATTGCATTTTCCGGCGCCAAATCGAACTGTTGAGAAGGAAATTGTAGGAGAAGAGCGACCTACGCCCCTCCTGTTCTGCTGGCCGGAATGGTTTGGGATTGCTATCCAGCAAGGCTTCACTTTTTAAATTCGAAGTGCTTTGGCCCTGGCCAAGGGAGTTGAACCCGAGCGTGCCGCAATGCGGCTGCACCCTCATTTTTGAATTTTCAGCTGCACGCAATCATTTTGAACTCAGTCTTCTTAATGTTATCAATTGTTTATCTGCAAATAGGAGGCCATGATAGATCACAGGCATCATAGCTGTTTGCTCGGCCTCGAGTGTCCCCCGGCCGCTTTCTACTTGGTAGTATTTACAGACGAGACATGTTGAGCTTCACCAGCACTCTGCAGGGAGTCAGCTACTAATCCCAGGCACCACGAAGAGGTGAATTCTGATCGCCTGGGTGAAAAATGTATTACAAGTGGAAGAGGTTTAATAAGATATGAAAGTGAACGTAATAGTGTCAGTAAAGCCAGTGTTAGGATGTATGTAGTGTACCATTAAAATGGGGAAAGAGAGAAAGAAGAGAGAAAAGTGAAGGACGACGAAGGCCTCTTCAACCGAAACTAGAAACGCCACCAAAGAGGACACGGATGGAGCATACAGAAGGATGCATTCGCTCCTTAGGGGTAAAGGAAGGGGAAGAGTAGTAATATCCCATACAAAAGAGTGACGGGCGGGCAGACATGTATTCAGACATGGCTGAGCCTCACAATCCTTCCCGTCACGGTGTCTCCAGGTATATCAGACAGAATTCCACTCAGCCGTGCGATGGGCATAGATATCATCTGCTCCAGACATGGTAAAAGCACTGTGGCATTGAGCCTTGAGTGCTGAGTTGATGCCGCGGGATGCAATGCCAAGCCATTAGCGGCTTTTACTGGTGGAGCGGGATCCAATCTGATAAGATAACCCACTCGCGAAGCCGTCACGCGTCGCGTTATTGCCTTTCCCCGCAATCAACAGGTCAAGGTTACTGGCAAGGCGCCATGGGGTATGACATGAGCTTAAGGATCTTTAGTGTGCCCAAATTGTCCGGCGGTTGGGAAACCAGGTACCTCTCCTCCCCTATCCTCGGTGGCTTGTGTTCAAGGCGAATACCGACAAGCGTAAGATCCTGGCGCCCGCGACAGGGCTGAGATTCTGGAAAGGAATCAAAGGATGTCCAACAATCGTCCTTTCGAGAGGCATTTCCATCGTTGGTTTCACACTTGTCCTACCCAGCTCTAGCATCATCAAGGCAGACGAAGTCTTTCCGGTCCGTCCATTGGAGCCGATGCTTCGCACTTCCGACCGTATGGTAAGAACATGCGCACCATCCCATGCCTCGCAGCAGACTTTGGTCGCGTAATGAAAGCGATCTGGAGCACACGAGTATCCGTGTTCGGAGGGTATTGGGCCAGGCAAGGTGGTAGGGGCTTTTGACTCTATAGGTCTTCAAAGTCGGTCGCATATGGTTGAGAGAAGTTGGTGAAAAGGATGAATTCGTGACACCGCACATTTCCACTTTCCCGGCGTAAGTCTGGCCACCTACCACCTGAGCCAGCAGTTCGTTTTCTCGTGTTGAGGGCGGAGGCAGAAGCTATCCTAGAGGTAATAGCCTAGGTCCAAGGATTATTCCATGTGAATATGCTTGGTTTTCTAAACGTGTAGTTCGGATCCTATGGACAACAACGCTTTGTTAGACCCGAGGCAACCTGTGTCATACGTTCAGCTGAGGCTTGAACTACATTTCAAACGCGAGTGTTGACTCAACGGCGAAAGAATTCCCCGAAAGCCACCCTCCAGGAATAAGCGACGGCAGATGGGTAGTACCTGTTGATCCGAGGTGCTCCGACTGACAATCGAGTCCAATCATGCGGGTACAAAGCTCCTGCCATTTCGATGCAAATAAAAGGCGATGGCGAGATCTCGGACAGGAGGCACAGTCAAGTAGCCTGTGGCTAGCTGGTGCGTTTGTGACACTGCTCTTCCAACCAGATGCTCAGCTTCTCGGTCGCCCGAAACGTCGTCGATCGAGCGGCAGGATAATCGTAGAAAAGATCGGTCTCTGACGGCAACTAGATCATTAGCAGGACAAGTTTATTTGATCCCTGATCAGTAAAACACCGAATCTTCTCAAAGCATTTTCTTTTTGACCACAGATCCCATCTGCTCGCACAGAACACGGAAACACAAAGCTGAGGTTCCCGGGTCTAGCCTGCATGGTCGAGTTGATATCAGCTTCTCGATCCGCGCGATTTTCGGGAGATAAAAACGACCCAAGTCCTGGGCATTGTGGCCGTGTCGTTTCATGAGCGTGTCATTTCGCCCATGCTTTGCGTACTCGGTGTAACAAGTGGCACAACTTTCTGGTGAGCTGGGTCTGAAAAGCGCATCATCGCACCTACACTTGTCCACATCCGAATTAGGCATTTGGTACGGGTGATAGCACAGAAGAGCAGAGCTGAGACTCCATAAGCGGCCTGGTTCTGAATCAGCGATTCGAATTGTTGGTGATTTCGACCATTCAGCGACAGGCACACGAGTGTAGACTGCTCGGAATCGGGGTGTAAGAGAAGATTGCGCATCGCACCGAATGCGAGGATTCGCCCAGATGGCAGTGATGGCGTCGCGGCCGTAGGGTCACCAGGCATGGTAACCTGGGGTCCATAATGATGAACAGCATTGTACTATGTATGTACATACGAGACGGGAGTGACTTGTGTCGGTTACTGACCTCGAGAGGGCCGGGGTTGGCGGCAACGGGATCATCGTTGCACCAGGAACACCCCAGATGAGAGATCACGATCCCATCGGGAAAAGCTTCCAGAACGCAGATGGAGCTGGGCCGAACCATTCCTAGATTGCTAATGCCAATGCAACGTCTTCACGACAGCATCACTCTGGTTGAGATGAGCGGTGGGCTACAGTAAGGTAGGTGTGTCCCGTCCACCGCCTTCTGAAGGAATTGGATGCAACGGCGGGTGTGCAGTTAGTTTTTATGTATGTGCCTGGCAAGTGGTTTAGTTAGTAGTTAGTTAACTTGCGCCTTTCGGGCCATTTCTTCCCTTTCTCGATGCCAAGCAGGGCTCGAGGCAAGACTCGAGGATTGCTCACAAAGTGCCTGAGTGGTTGGAACAGCGGATGCCGGGGCTGGAACTCACTAGCTAGCAGGTCGCTGACGGGTTGAAGCCAGCCACACAGCAGCGAGCGAGAGGAGGGCAGATGACCGCCTCGGTCCGGTCCTAACCTTGACTGGCGCTGGGGAGGTGACCTGGAAGTGCGCTGGCTGCTGCTGCTGTTGTTGTTTCGATCCATCAGCACCACCTCACTAGTTAGTTATTAGCTCCCACGCCCGTAGGTTGTGAATGGGTGGCTGTCAAGCAGGCATTGTTGCAGTCACTCGCAGGACCAACCTTGCTGGTGCCGCCCCCCCAGGCCCGCCGCCCGCCGACACATCCCTAACTGACTCTCGCATCCACGCCCCCTCTCCCCCCGTTGCTGCTGCTGCTGTTATATTGTCCATCCCCAGCATTATCATCAACCATCGCCATCGAAACATTATCCGTCCATCCCTCTTCTCCCCCTTCTTCACTGCTTGTAGAGATGTCTTCGCCTCGCATCTCTTTGCTCTGTCAGTCCGTTGTCTCTGGCTGTGCTCTTTGACGCAGGCAGATCCTGCTACTGAACCCATCGCCCTTTCATCCAAAGTCTGATGAGGCGGTCAGTTGTAAAGCCCTATCAATCATCATCCAGATACCCATTTGGCTTCATCTTCTTTGCTTGCATGTATTAATAGTGTCCACTGCACAAGATTCTCTTTTCTTTTTCCCCCCAAACCCTCTAATTGCTTGTTCCATTCACTTGCTCACCATTGCTGTCAGCTGGATGTCTCACGTGAGTGACTTCTCTCACTTTCAACAACACTTTGCTCACTTTCCTCACCTCACTTTCAGCAGTTTTCTTTTCTTCGTTCTCATCTTCTCACTCATTTTGTGCGGTCTGAGCTTTTTGCGATCCCTAACCTGGCGTTTACACCTCTAGTTGAACATCGGCACGATAGTGACGGCTATGGTGATGGAGCCCTGACAGCATCCACTTGCAGATACATCATTTATTTGTTGCCCAAAGCCCTCTGCAAGCTTATCGCATCTTGACCCTGAAATCCATTTCATTCTTTGCATGATAGTAGTTTCACTTGCTTGATTGCTTCCTGGAACAACCGCGAGAAAAGAAACTCAGGGGTAGTTCTGTCAGTCATGGCGGACGCCCTGCCGCATGGATTGATCTCCAATACCGAGCACGTCAGCTCCGATCTGAAAAGTGCAGACCATGTTGAGATCGAAGACGTTGCAAAGTTATGGCGAGGTTGGTGTTTTCACCTGGCCAAACAACTGCACAGCACTTGCTCACTGATCTATACATGTAGTTTATACAACCAACAAGATTACCCTCAAGCAAGGAGCAGGCCAACGGCTAGAGAATCTGTTCTGGCGGATCTGGAGCAATGGGCGCATCAGCTCTAATATCACAGGATTCACCGTGGCCAAACTCTTTATTCAAATGACGGATGAAACCCCGTTGTGGACTCGGCGCAAGGAAGTATGCCACTCCGCGCACCGCGTTGATTCCAAAAACTCGCTGACTTTGTCCTAGGAACTGGGTTCAATTGCAGGAAACTCGCCTCCGAAGCCTCAGGGGCTGTCCACAACCACTCCGGTCTCTCTGGCAGCCAGTCAGAATAACTCCAAGGTACAATTATCACGTACCGAGTCTAGGACAAGCAGCCGGACAAATCTCCCTCCCTCTATTCTCAAGAAATCATCCAGATCGTCCTCTCAAAATCCGCGGAAGAGCACTCGCTTTACATTCGAAGGCCTTGAAGAAGCTGAGGAAAACAACGAATTTTGGAAAGAGCTACGTTCGCCGCCTCGCTGGGCAGAGCAGCAGCGTAAAGAAGGGCTTGGCCTGGGAGCCCGATTGCCTGAAAGAGACCCCCGGACAGGTCGAATTGCGCTTGGGCTGCCGCGATTACCAACAGCGCCTCCTGACAGTATCTTCAGCGAAAAATACCTGAATTATTCTGCCTTTGGTGGTGATAATCTGCCTGCTGTTCGAAAATCAATTCCGGAAGATCGTAGGTTACCCTTGTCTGGTCTCATAGCCAGACATGCCACTGTGTGCAGGGCTCCTTTGTTAACCCATCTACAGTTTCTCCTCGAACTGTCATAAATCCAAGGCTACGTAGGCTATCGCCTCCAAGTCGCCTATCAACTGACAGATCCCGTGGCAAGCGGCTGGAGATTGCAGCAAATTTGGCAGCCACAGAAAACCAACAAACCCCAAAAACAAACGTTCCACATCCACATCCACGCCCCCAGCTATCGCCACCTAAACCCGTGGAGCCTTTGCCCACAACCCCCTTAGTCGAGAAAGACTTCCGTGCCCGCTTTGTCGAAAGACAGTCCCGCGAATCGCGTGTCTCCTCTCTAACCAGCTTGATTTCCTCCGAGGAATCACTCTCTCTATCAATCTCCCCAGCGCCCTTTAACTCCATGCTCCTCCTTCGGCCTACCCAAACCTCCCGGACGCCAACCACAACTTCTCCTCACCCGGAACTACTCCCAAATCAACAACCACCGGAAGTATTACTATCGAGAACCCTATCGTGTTCCTCGTCGAAACCTTTCTTGCCAGGTGACGCGCGCCCTCCGACTCAAGACAGCCAGCTGAGCAAATTGATCGAAGAAGAAAAGAAGGCAAAAGATTAACGAAATCCCCAATCTGAAAGAAACCTACGCTAACGAGACGATGACTTTAATGGAGGAATGACCCGGTGGAATGGATAGAAATGGAAGGGAAGGGAACAAAATATGAAATGAAGCAACCCAAAAAAAAAAAGTTGAAAACACATATAAACCCAACATTTATGAACCAGGGAAACAAGTATCCTTATCCAGCCTGCAGAGCTATGTGGATGAATGAGCATGTGACATGAGATCTGAGGCCAACCTGATTTGCAAAGTATGTAGTTTCTCTTCCATAGAGCTACATGAATACGAATTGATGACAAAAGCAAACTCGCTTTAATATCCTCAACTGTGTCGAGACGTTTGGGGATCTATAGATCATGATCCCAACCGGTATCTAGAGAATGATATGCAACTCCATTAGAAGCAGTAAATAGAGCATGCATAAGCAATGCAGCGAACTTATATCATAAATGCTAGGCAATATAATGCAGATAAAATAGAATGTGCCACCCAAACACCCTCCCCAACACCGCTATATGATTAATGTGCACTGTAGCAGAAAAAAAACCACAACCCAAGGACATCGCATTGTCCATGCCAGCCTCTCACTTCATCATTATTTCTGCCTCGCAGGCGAAATCAACACCTGAGCAAAAGAAGCGAGCCACAACTCCCGTTAACGAATCTCGTGCATCTGCCCCTCCTCGGAAGCAAATTCGGCATTCTTCTCCATCTGCCTGTTCTCCTTGTCGCCTCTCCACCACCTCAACCCACACCAAACAGCAGTGATCATCCAGAATACCAGATTGATCAGGTCCACATACACGGCGTGGTGCATTCTCTTCAACCCCGTATCCTTCTTGTCATCAACGGCGATGTACATCTTAGCAAAGATGCCAAAGACCACGAGCCAAAGGACGAACATGAGCGAGTCGAAGGCGAAGCACGGCAGCTGGAAGATGCGGAAGCTAGAGAGGGGTCTTTGGGCGGCGCACGGGAGTAGAAGGTAGATTATTGCGGCGATTGCGGAGATGGTGCCGATGGTTGTGGCGTAGATCTTCACGGGGTTAGAAGGATGAGGGAAGAGCCAGGCTTGTAGGATTGCAGTGCGGGTACGTACCCATTTTGATACAGTGTTCATAGAAAGCCCAGCTTTCCTTGCATGATCGACATCCTGAGCGTAGAGGCCAATTACGGCGATGCCAAAGACAAATTGAAGGAACCGAAGGCAGGACTCGAGGATGGTCGTGATGATATTTCCAGGGCTGTAGCGCTTTTTCACGCCGTCGATGACGAGGGATTTAAGAAGACCCATTGTATCGTATCTTAAGAGCTACTTCAAGGTATTGACGGTTCAAATCGATGGACAGCGTTGTCGTATGTCGTGGGTGATCCGTATGTGGTGTTCAAGGAAGCTCTGGTTGCTGTGGTGGTAAAAGAAGGCGCTGCTGGACTCGAGACTCGAGTGCTTGAAAGTCGTGTAAACGGGAAGCAGTGAAGATAGCCCAAGCAGACAGGGTGGCCGTAAGACTCGCAAAATGCAATAATCCAAAAAGGGTGACTTTTCCTGGTGAATCAGATGCTGGAGAGAAACAGTGACGTGGGAAGCAAAAGAAAGATGCAGGTGGACTCCAGGTCGATTTCACCAAAATGCAAGAGAGTAAGGAAGCAAGTGCACAGCACCAGGCAGTTGTGTCAATAGCAGAGGAATGAATAGAAGCTGCAGGTTCCGTCAAGGAACACCAATGGCTTTATCTCTATGGGGAATCTCTTGCCGGAAGTATAGTATGGACAATGCGAAGCGAACCTCAATCAAGTAGGGAGAATGAATGAAATCACGCACAAGGGAGTGAATGAACAATGCTATAAAGCTGAAAACAAGATGCACAGCAGACGGAAAACGAAAAGAGAGATGGGAACAAGGGCAATGAGAACCAACAAAGGAGAGAGGCACGGGCTGATGAATGGGAAGAAGAGAGCAGAGTATCCCGAGGAGCGAACAGGTCTATATATATTCTTCTCCATTGGAGCGAATTTGCTGAATTGTCCAAACCAAGGGAGCCAGACACGATGTCGGTATCCATCGTTCCCCAGAATCCCTTATATTTAGCAATAACACAAAGCATGGATCATCAGCTTATCCTCAGGCATGAGAAGCCAATGACAGTCCACTGGATGCATTCGCATTCCGTCCAGGAGCTTCTCCATGATTCGGCAGTGGGGACTGCAGAATCGAGCGCTGGCATCTTCCGGTGGCCGTGGATCAAATCAAGTGTCGGCATCTTGAAACTACCTTCTGTGCATGAAACATCGGCAGGGAGAAGGGGAAGAGCTCGTTGAAGTTTCCGCTTCTTCAGCAGCAAGGGGTTGTGCATGGTTCCTTGAGCATTATGGGTGGAATCGAGACCACTTGTGACAGTTAGCGCTCGCGTTGTGTTGAGTTGCGGTGTCGAGGAGCTGGATGGTTGGCTGTTGAGCAAAGTTGCCAAACCGCTGAGAGCTTGGGTCAGTTTGGCCTCTTGACGAGTTACGGGAAGCGCCGGCCCCAAGGTTGTATTTGGAGCTTCTGATCATGTTATTTGTGGATGGACAGGGCTATATTTAGCAGCTGGCTAGCGTTGAGTTCACAATGATAGACATCAAGTCCCACCTTTTCACTTTTGCTTCGGCGGCAAGACAATGCAGAACAGAAACACCATAACAGCAGATCTCTCTCCCGAAGACAGTTTTAACTACAGCATCTCTATGTGGTCTTGGGCTAACACATGTAGGGTGCTTTAATGTTTGCTAGCAATTCACTATGGACGTCAAGGGCTAGTTGTCTAATCATACCAACGAGTCCTACAGGTTAAAGTGCAAACAATAAAACTTCATACACTGACCAGCTGCAGGTGCAGACTGTGACCGTGCTTGAACGGGGCTTTCAGTGCTAGGCGACGACCGGTATTCCGGCCGAAGCGTAGTAATGCACATCATGTTGGGGAAAACATAGCAGATACGCCGCGAGCATAGCTCCTCGAATGCTATTCAGGAGGTCGACTCCAATGTCACGATCCCCTCGGTACATTCGGTACGCTAAGATAGGGAGTTTAAGGGGGAAATAGAATGATGCCACCCGAATAATGGGGGGGGGAGTAGGAAAGGGCGTGTTAACATCATTCAACCGGGGCTTCAACCAAAAATAAGAATGACGAAGATGAGTGGGGATGTTGAATTCAGCACTTAGGGGCTGAATGGCAAAAATATGACATCAAAAATGAAAAGAGTGACAAGAAGCGTACAGGAGCAAAGAAAGAATTTGAAACAGCAGCAGGCAAAATACACGAGCATGTCCAGAAAGCAAGCAAAGAGTGTCCTTCCCTGTACAGACAAGGGACAGCTGCCCTTCCGCTCACAAGAAGCATGGACACAATTTGATTGCTTACTTTCCTATCATCCGGCACGCCCGGGACCACTCCCAGCATGTCCGGCATGTGACTGGGCGTTATGTTGGTACGAATTGCCTTGGCCTATAGTATTCAGTGGCTGTATGATTTGCGTTGAGAGCCGGGGTTGAGGGTGCGAGGTTTGCTCGTCATACTCATCGCCTTCAATAGCTCCCTCGTACTCTTCATCTTGGCCGCTGTGGGATTCTGTAGGCTGCTCTGGCATTGCCTGCCGGTCATAGTTTTGTTGATAGGCAGGTTGTTGAGCGGTCGCGTTTTTTGCAGCGTTCTTAGGTTGTTTTTTGCCCTTTCGCCCTTTCATTTTGGCCTTCTCCAACAATCTCCGTTTCTCCGCCAAACGTCTTCGCTCCTTTCGATCCTTGATCTCATATTGCCGGATCAAAGCTTCAGGAGGGTGCCCGAAAATGCTCTCATATTCGCAGAATTCGCAGATCCAAATGTCCTCCAGATTCGGCGGGTGGTGTAGGTTAGTATATTGCTGTTGGATACGGCGTTGACGGGCGGCAAATGCATATATACTACGGGCTGACCGACGAGATTTCTTGGCCTGCGCAGGCGGTTGGGCAGCTTGGGCCCCATGTTGTGGAGCAGCAGCAGCAGCGGGGCTTTGCTGGTTGGCCTGCGATGTCATGTTTGGACTGGTTTGCGTTCCTTGCGTTGAAAACCTGCGTTGCCCCGAAGCCGGGCCACTGGTAGGCTGAGACGCCGGGCGATGCTGCTGAGAATGAGGGTACGGATTTTGTGTTTGCCAAGATGCCATCCCTTTTGATGAGTCCGACTCGCATGTAAAGGTAAACTGTGTTTTCGTAGGTGCAGGTCTGATCGACTCGTC
Organism: Chrysosporium queenslandicum; assembly: GCA_001430955.1. Lineage (NCBI taxonomy): Eukaryota > Fungi > Ascomycota > Eurotiomycetes > Onygenales > Onygenaceae > Chrysosporium > Chrysosporium queenslandicum. The sequence goes on along the minus strand of LJPI01000825.1, from coordinate 853,574 downwards.
CAACAAGCTCGTGTTTCCTTGACCTTTTGGCGACGACGACGGATATGCCGCTGCGTTAGCGATGGCAGTTGAGATTATACCTTGGTCTGGATTCTTCGTCGGCCCTACCGCAGGTCAGTATCCTTTATTGAGAAAAATTCAACAAAAGGGAAAATACCAATTTGTTCTTGACCGAGGAGGGCCGCCTCTCGACGACCTCCAGGCCGATTCCAAGTGTTGCTGGTTTTCGCCAGTGGCACGCGTCCACTGGCAGAGCGCGCAGCATTTCGAGAAAATCTACCCCGCCCAGGCCCGGAGAGACCAGATGCGGCTGCAGAGACAGAGTTCCCCGTTCCATAATAGGAATTAGTCGCGCTGCTATCCTCCAGGATGCCCGAGTTTGTACCATTAGGGCTGGTAGGGCTCATGCTCAAAATGTCAGCCGAAAGACTTGAATGGCAACCTAAGCTACCGGAGGTTGGTATTTTTCTCTTCTTTTTGTTGTTTGTGTTCTCAAAGGCATCGTAGCCATCCAGGCTGTTAGAGCTGGATTTGGACGGAGTTCCCATATGCTTTACGTATTCTGACGGAGATAGAGAGGCCCTGTTCAAGCCTACGCTGCGTCGGACAACCACCGGGCCGTCTTCATCGGACTCCACGCCGTCCTCGTAGATGTGATGATCGTCTTCGAGACTGGGCTCGAACCCATAACTGTTTCGCTGTACGTAAACCTTGGCATCATTCACATCACCATTGCTCGCATAGGCACCGTAGAAGAGCTGGGTAACTGGGGGTGCAGGCGGGTAGAGGATTGACTCTGCAACTTCGGGGGATAGACGAGAACGTATTGGGCGTTTGGGCAAGGGCCTGATAAGTCGATCAGGAAACACCGGAGACGGTGTGTCAGGAGCGGAGGTATACGTCCCGCCTAAGTGGTGAAGGCATCAGCAACTAGAGTCCATACAATATGTTCTTCCAACAACTTTTGACTTTGGCCGCACAGAAAGATTATTTTTTTTATCTTCCCGTCGTATCGTTTTGGTTTTGTTTGTGGGTGTGGCTGGCATCGTGGCCCGCCAGTCTGGTTGGGTACGTACTCAACGTAGCAGCCATGTTGAATAACACCTTGAACCTCAAACAATGTACGTGTTTCTCTCCGAAGGATTTCGAATCGACAGGAGTTTCTTTCACGAAGGATGAGATGCTTTTTTGTCCTCGGTATAAAAGGATGACGATCTAATCTCCGGAATAAGCCAAAGTCAGCCGCTATGACACAATCCTAGGATCCAAGCCATCTGCAACACCACAACTCCGGACAAGTCTCGAGATAGGCATACATCTAGATCGATGGACTAGAAGGGGCAGCAGAAGTGCTACTTACAGCCAACAACACCGGCAAACGATGACGAAACAGACTCGTGGTTAAGAGGTATGTGTGTGTGTCTGTGTGTGTGTGTGTGTGTTAATGGGGGCAAGGAGGGAAGTTCCGCAGCAACAACTGGGATCACGGGAAAAGGGTCACAAAGCACATACATGCAATACTCAGCAGGGCAGAAGATGCCAGGCAGATGCAGTGACTGTAAAACTCTGCTGGATAGCAATCACAGGCTGCGTGAGGGAGTGAGAGGGAGCGAGTTGAGCTTTCGGGTTTAAAGGTTTCCCTGGGTGTAAAGTTCAGTTACCAATCATGGGGGAAGACTGTCACCGCACTAGCCGCTTTGGGAAGGGCAAAGCCCCCTCGCAGGCAAAATGGATTCCTTGATGCTCAAGAGTGCCATTTGGATATCAGCTTCTACGCGCAGTCTACGACGTCTTGTGTATCAGTCTCTCATCTAGAATCTACGCGGGTCCAGGGAGCTTGCAGCAACTGTCTTTTCCTCCCTCAGGTATGGACTGTCTAAGCGAACCCAGACCTGGATGAAAAAGGCCCCCCCTCTGTCATACAGGACAGCTTCTAGTCTCCCATTTGTAGCGTATGGCTGGAATAGACATGCTGTAGCCACCACTGCCACCACTCTGCTTCTTCTTGCCTGCCGACGTGTTCGTCTGCCACTGCAAATTTCCCCTTGCCCCTATCCTGTTTCGCAGAACCCGGTCCTCGAATGCCAGCAAATCAAGTACACGGACGTTTCGGTCGCGATTGGCCCTCAGCATTGTCCTCAAGCCGTTTCATCCTTTACCCGACTGAGATCGCAAAAATTCCGCGAAGGGAGGAAGGGTAGCCTGAATCTATGCAGTAAGTTACTTAAACTCCAGGGGCTGTTCAGAGGCAAGATGGGACGAAACCACCAGTCCTGAACAATATGAGATTGAAACCACTGCCTGCCATCAAGAAACAATTCCTTCTTGACCTCCTGTTTTGTTCCCAGGGTGCAAACGACCAGGTAGCAGGTGGCGTAAGAGAATGAGCCAGTGTGCCTATTGAAGAGACCAGGACAGTTGGGTCAAAATGTGTGAATCATGTTGAGCCAGCTTCATGGGAACTCTTGTAGCTGTAATACGGCATCATCACTGCTGGGCTAAGCGCCGACGATGCGATTTTCACCCAAGATTAGCTCGTCAGTCTTGAAGGGGAAGAGGAAAACTTTTTTATCCTCCATCTTGCCTTGCTCGCTCTCCAACAACCACTACCACCAACTGTCTCTGCCCATCATTACCAGTCAATGACGGTCATTCCCAAAAGTCTCCCCTGATGACGATGGTGGGCGAGGAAACAGCTCCCTGAAAATCCGAAGCCAAGATTTGTGCGTTCTCTGGTAGGTTCGGTCCCTTCTTTGCTCAAAGGTTGAGCTACTAGCGCGTGGTGATGATGAGATGAGCATGACGGGTGCGCGGGGAATGACTAGCGAATGGTACTTCGCTCGCCCCGATCTCCGCTCATGAACTTCTTCTTCCCACCTCTTCGTCTCCAGCCCAGCACTGACACATTCAGAGCATGTAGTCCTTCGATAAGTTGCTCATTATCCCGTCTGAGGTTATCGAAACCTTTAGACTGCTTGGATTTTTCTTCAATTGCCTTGTCTCGTCGTGAACGTCACTTTTCTACCGCCCCGGCTGCTCCTACTTGACCGCTGACCGAATTTCTCTGGACTTTTATTCCTGAACCCCCTTCCATTTTGCTTTATCCCGCTCATCTGCCTGTCTCTAAACCGATCCTTCCTTCCGGATCTCTTTGCAGATCGAGTTCCTAGCCATGACACCCCGTCGTTCCTCTCGAGCTCGCGCCTCCCAAGCACCCCCTAGCGCAATCCATTCCAACTCATCAAGTTCCATAAACTCCCTCGGACGCATCGAGAGAAATACCCGTTCCAATAACAAACTCTCCTCGCCGCGGAGATCGTCTACCCACTTGTCGCAATCCGTGGATGACGCCGACGCACGCTCGAGACATGACCTCCCACTAACCCGACAGCGACAGCGCGGTCGTGACGAAGAAGAAACCCATCAAGCCCCTCTCGTTACTGACGAATATGACGAAGAAGAGGGTGACGAGGAAGAAATAACAAGGTGTATCTGCGGGCAGCAGGATTATCCAGGTCTCCCACCCTCTTCTCGCGATACAGCCGGTCGAAGCTCTGTGAAGGCCGGCATCAAGGAAGAGTCAAATTATGACCCCTCTACCGCGGCGTCTGAGCTTTTATCAGACGATGTTGGCAGTTTATTCATTCAGTGCGATTCTTGTAAAGTGTGGCAGCATGGTGGCTGCGTGGGGATTATGGAAGAAGCACAGAGCCCAGAGGAATACTTTTGCGAAAAGTGCCGAAAAGATTTACACAGGGTAATTATCAGTGGAAACGGGTAAGTTTGCCAGTTTTCGAGTGTTTACATATTCACTTTTTTTATCTGATCGCTTCATTCACTCACTGGGAGCTTCTCCATTGATTTTGGCACCCCTTCTCCTGGCCAAGTTTCCTTCAACAAAAGCCCCCCATTCCTCAAAACTTCTTCAAAACTTTCCCCAAGTCTGCTCCTCAACATCTATGTTTACTTGATTTCGTTTTTCTTTCAAAATGTGGTCCTCCCGCTTACGCCCTCGCAGTCAGAAGTCCTCTCAGTACCTCCCGGTCGCCGGATCCTCTTCACCCGCCTCGTCGAGCTCTTCCACTCGAGAAAACTCCAGAAACGCGAGAGATAAGAAGGCCCGGGACCATGGAGATGCACCTAAACGGAGATCCACTATGAACAGTCGTGAAGCTGCCTATGAAGAAGAACTTTTGCGCCGAGCCATTGAAGAGAGCAAAGAGGAGAGCAAGTCAGTCATTGAGGAAACCACTAGCCGCAGGGGGAAAAGAACTCGAAGTGACAGCGAAATGTATGTCTATATCCTCTGTCTTTTCCCTCGGGGTTCCTCTCTGCCAACTCAAGCTAACAATAACATCCTAGAACCAAACAAACCGCCAAAAGGCAACGGACAAGCTCTCCTTCCCCTTCGTCCATTGTCTCCAAGCAAACCCATACTCAGTCTCAACCAGTGTCCGAGGACGAGAAATCAAGAGCAGCTGCGAATGGCAAGAAAGCGCGAGGTATCGTCACCCGCAACCAACGCGAGAAGGAAGTCCCGGCTTCTGAAAAGGAAGCTGAGAAAGAGACCGTTGCTGAGATTGCTGGCCGACGTAAAGGGAGATCCGAGCGAAGAAAAGCTGACGGTTAGTTTCTCTGGATATGGCCCTTGTTGAACCTCGTCTAATTCAGTTATCTTTCCTCCACCCTCCACAGACTCAGAACCTGAGGCAGCTTCCCCAACCAAGAATACTGTTAATGGCTCCGTTCCGCCTCAATCTGCCCCCGAGACATCCGATATCCCCGCACCTACACAAAAGCCATCATCCCGCAAGTCTGGCCGTCCTTCGGCACGCAGGGGCCGCGTTGGCCGCAACCAATATACCCGGGACCGTGACATGGCCAATGGGAATGGCACTGATAACCAGACCAACTCTCCTCGTCGTGGTCAATCCCGCGATGAAAATGGTGACTCTCCGACTGGAAACACGGGCGCAAACGGCGTTCACGTCAATGGCGGAGAATCCGGCAAGCCGAGCAGGCCAAGGTACATGAATCCCAACAGAACGACCATGAATGATATGAAAAGACGAGTTGCAGCTATTCTTGAATTTATCTCTCGTATGCAAGTTGAGATGGCGGCTACGGGAGAGCAAGCTACTCCTCCTAATGCCGGGGGCAATAATGGCACTGTCGCACCTGATGCCTCCACTGTAACAGCAGCTTTAGAAGGCGCTGTTGCGAACGGCAATACCCAGGCCTCGTCAGTTACTGGAAGCACGGGAACAGGACAGGAGACCGAAACACCCAAGGAGAGAGAATTCAAAGACCTCAGCAGCGTGGAGATGATGGATGAGTTAACTCGGGGCCTTCTGAAATGGCAACAGGAGTACGGAAAATATGGCGACAAATAAATTGACCTCCCGCCGTGCTCTACAGACGACATCTTACACGCATTTTTTCCGCTTCCGCTCTAGGATCAATATTTGTCCATTGCTTTTTTGACTACGATCCGCTGAGCACGTCTGACATATTACTTTTCCTCGATACCATGTACAATATACGGCTTGGTCTCTCTCACTGGCGAACAGGGCGGGGTTGGCTTGGATGTCTATTTTTTCTCTTCACCCGGAAGTACGACTGCATATGGCTGGCTTCGGTGTCTGCCACCTTCTTACCTGGACGTTTTGGAGTTTCCGCTCTTCTCCATGCATTGTCTTTATGAATACCAACTCGATTACATGCGCAACAATCGACGGCACACTGGGGGATGGGCGCCGCGTTGCACCAGTCAGACATTCTCTGGGCCCTAGGAAACACGGTGTTTTAATTTGGTGGCGAAAAAACGAGGGGAAGTTTTGCACCTTGGGGAGGTTAAATATCGAAACAAAAGGAGTTTTACGGTGTTGGATTTTCCCCTCGAAAACAAAAAATTAATCATTTCAAACAAGCATCACTGGGAACTTTTTATTTTCTTTTGCTTGGTACTTTCTTCTGACATGCTTTGTTTCTACCTTTTCTTTCCACATGCTTGCATTTTTGTGTCATATGTTCGTTGCTCTTCTTCTTGCACCCCATAACTCTTAATTGTGACTAAGTTGTGAAAAAAAGGGGAAACGAAAAAGAGGAAAAACTGCTTAAAGGAATTGGGAGGAAGGTGGAGGAAATTTGGGGCCTTTTTTTTGCTGTAATTTTCTTTTCTTCTTTTTTTGTTTTCATTTTTTTTATTTTTTTTTTTGCATCGGTTGACTTTTGTTACTTTTCTTTGCCAGCCCAGAACAATGTAAACTTGAATCGGAAGCTCTCAAATCCAACCAAATGTAGGAATCAAAGGCCCCTCTTTCATAAAGTCTCAAACATGAGCCCATCGGGCCAGAGATTCTTGTGCGGATGCTCCTCCTGGGGAGCCGATTATCAGCAAAAGGAACGTATACAACTTTCAACAAGTTCAGAGGAACATCTATCCGAGTGGATGGCATGGAATCATGTCACTGATTGCAAGAGTTGAATGGCCGGATACTCAGGAGGTGGTCCATGAAGACAGAAAAGGAGTCTACGATCGTAGCTTCAATGTGCGTCTTGACAGAGACTGCAACGGCCAGATGCAGCGAGCGACACGAGAAAGATGGATAGGCTTCAGGCAACATCCTTTGATTGCATCAAGCGTCTTGAGAGTACATAAAGAAAAGCAGAAGCTACCAGTTTGATCCATCACTCATATTCTAGCATTTCAAAGGTGGAAAAGGACACATATGGGGAAGAGGGAATACAAAAAGTCATCCTTCAAAAGAAACCAATATTGACCCATTAAGCTCCTTTCCACCAGAAATTAGCAGCCATTTTATCCTATCGTCAAGTAAAATTCGAAAAATTCATCACGGACGGCTGCGACAAATGTTAGCACCAAGATCGACCCATGGTTCGGGTGTGGGGAAAACCTTACCATTGTACAACTAGTTTAAAGGCGAGATCCATGGATGACCTTGTAGTCAACAACAAGCTCACGACCACCGTCGTTGATAACGAGAGCGCGAACGCTGCCCTTGCCATCCGCAAAAGCATCGCTAATGCGGTTGAAGAGACCACCCTGGTCAATGACGCGAAGACCCTGCTTGATGTCACCAGTCTCGGTCATTGCGGTGAGACGGCCATCCTCACGGAGATCAAGGATACGGTAGGTCTTGTAGACGGGGCCAAGCATGCTCTGGACAACAACAGAGGGCGATGGGTTGGAGATGAAGCTCGACTCCTCATGCAGCTGACCAGTGAAGAGGTCGACGCCGAGATAACGGTGCTGGCCAGTTTGGGCGGAGACGGAGATACGGATCACCTGGCATGGACGGCCCTGGAGGATCAAGAGGTCACCAATGCGGATGAAGTGGCAAGGAATGGTGATAGTGCCTGGTGGGTGGCCGCCACGAGGTTGCACAACTCTGACCGATTCGCGAACACCTTCACGGATACGGGCTGGACCACGATCGTCAGCAACTACTTCATCCTTGTGATGGTGATGGTGGTGGTGGTGGAAAGGATGAAGGATGCGGTCAGCAGCGCGCTCAACGCCGCGGCGGAAGGAGTGGTATTGACCTTCGTCGTCGTAGTAACCCATTTTTTGTTTTGGTACGTCGTGCACGCGGTTGCTCTTCTCTACTTCGATATGGGTGTCGTACCGGCTAGAACTGGCGTCGTAGTCGATTTCGCGAACGTGGGAGCGAGGCTGGTAGGTCTCGACTGATTCACTCACACGGTCGTAAGAAACGTCGATCTCACGGGTGTTGTTTGCGTATGGGCGGGCGGTCTCGTACTGGACGGCGTAGTTTGGGTCGGTGCGGCGGCGGTATTCGTGCTCAGTAACGTCAAGCTGAGCCTCAAAGCCTTTTGTATGCTGGGTGTGGCTATCGTAGTATCTGCTCGCACGGTTAGAGGGGCCCGGTTGCTGACGATGATGGCAGGGAAGAAACGATCTACATACCTCTCACGACCAAGGTCTACTTCGGGATATCTCTCACGGGGAGCAGGTCTCTCTTCGTAAACTCGAAAGTCTTCTCGGGAGTGGGTGCGAACAGGACGATACTCGGACTTGACGTAGTGGGTCTCGACCTCTTCTTTGCCGTATAAACGGGGGTCAGGGAGCGGGCCTTCGATTCGAGTATCTTCCCGTCCGACGCGCGAAGCGGTGCCTGCTAACTTGACCTCTCCCTCTACTCTAGTATGAGTAGTCTCAGAGACAGCGTCACTCCGGTACGAGGACGGGAAGACACTGAAGGGGATGGGGACGCGGGCGTCAAAGTCCAGATTGACTGTCCTTTGGGCGTCCTTTCTCGAATGCCTTTCGAAGTGTTACGAACAATTCGAAAGGCGAGACAAGAAAAGACTCGAGTCTCTTGGAGTGTCAAGCTGGGGAAGGGGAGAAGGAAAGAAAGGAAAGAGAAGATAGTCTTCTTTTTCTTTTCTCAATTGAAGCAAGCAAGAGGAGTGATGAAGATGGAAGATGGAAGATTGATGAGGAATTGAAGAAGCAGGCGGATGGAGAGGGAGAGAGAGAGAAAGAAAAAGGAAGAGAAAGTGGGAGGAAGAAGAGGTTGGGTTATATTTGGACGTGGCAGGGGTGGCTGGCGGTTGCTGGGCCAGTCATTGGCTCTTGCTGTGATTGTCTGCACCGCTCAGCTGTGCCTTCCTGGGCTGTAAACAACAGACCCGTTTGTTGTTGATTTTCCCTTTTTGCTCCAGCTGCGTAAACAATGCTAGTCTTCTTTGGGCTAAGCCCTATGGAGTTTCCCCTGGCCAATGGCATCTTAGTGCCGTCTTCACATGGAACTGCTGCTTTGGTATCTCTTCACTCGCCCATTGCTGCTTGCTCCCTCTCTGTACCAGCATCTCTGGTGGTCTACAGACTCACTCAATTCAGGACTCGCAGGAGTCAATTCCCTCCTGGAACACTCATTCAACTGCCAATCTCTGCTCTGCATGCTACTGTGTTCCAGTTCAACCGACCCCAACATTGTCTTGTGGCTGGTGGGGCCCTAGCTCCGTGGACTCCGCTAATTGGGCTGGCCTCTTGGGCTGGCTTCGTCACCTCGCTGAGTTCCTGGACACCTTTTCCATCACGGACGATCCGAGCGCACAGGGCGGTCTCAATGGCCATCGGGCAGCATGGCTTGGGGATATATACGGAGTAGCTCAGTTTTGACCGCTGGGACGTTCAAATCGTGAGCCTAGTCCATACCATACAGCAGCAGACAGTAACCCAAGGGCTGTGGGCTCTGTCCTCATCAATCCTCAGCCAGCCCAGTGGCAGCCAGCGTTGACTCTCCCCCCATGTCTCAGAGCTGGAAACTGCTTATCAATTTGACGCCTGCCAGATAACCTCGGGAATGACAGCCTCTTGAAACCGCTTTCGCCCACCCTGAGACCATCGTCGGCCTGGGTTGCCATGTCAACCGTGTCGGAGGGTTCAGCAATAACAAGCCCAGTGACCCCACCTTGATGGCGGATCGCCAGACTGTCCATGAAATCTCCACCATCCATTGACACCCTGAGAAGTTGGGCGCTGTCCTGTCTCAATCAGCAGCCACTCTCGAGAGCCTAGGTAACAGTGTTTGACAATCATGTGCGACTGCGAGGATAAGTAGAACTCATGGAGCCATCCATTCCTACCTTTGCTGAGAACTGCGGGAAATTCTTCGTTAACAACGAGTGACGAGTGCTTGGACAATGGAACTATCCGCTACCACAAACCTCTCCATCAAATTCCTTCATTTTGAGCAGCTGTACTCCGTACTCCGTCCAGCAATGCTCACCTGGACGCGGCAGCCTTTCAGAAAGGGGATGTCATTCGAAGCTGCGAGATTTCATTACACCTGGTTCAAAAAAATTTGCTGAGTCAATCGAAGGTTACTCTGTACAATGTTTGACGATGGCCTTCAAAAGCCCTTTTCGCCGTGGATGAAGGGGAATCCCAGACACGACTGTGTTTTCCTGACAAACCTTGAAATCTACTCTCCCATGTTCAAAGTACTGTACATGTAGCACTCAGGCACACAGCAGTTCCCACAGGGACAGAGTCTATCAGAAACTGTAAGAAACCTAGAAGGCCGACAGAGCAAGCTGATGGTACTCCGGCTTAGGCACCTCTTCGCCTGTGCCAAGGAACCGAACCTCAACAACCTGCTTTCTCCCGCGAAGCCAACTCCCCTGACGATGGCGCTCCACGGTACGGTTGAATTGACATGTATATTAGTCTTTGCAGTAGGAATGTTTGATAATTGCAAAGAAAAAGGACTGGTATTTCATTTCATATGGCCTTGCTCCTGGTTTATCACTCGAAATGCCGCCAGAAGCACTCGCTCCTAGGGATCCTGGCAGTGGGAGCAGCCAAAGCCTAGATCACACGGCCAATGATGTCGTTGGCTTGGACCTGCCCAGTGGCAACACGATTCCATCATCTCTCATTGAGCAACTTTTTGTTCATTGTCAGAAGACCTTGAATTCACCGCCAGGTCTCTCATTTCTCATTGACGGTCCGTCCTTTCGAGATAACGGCATGCGCGTTTTCCGTCACTATTAGCACCAATAAAGTGAGGCATCGTCTCTACCTGAGACGGGACTTGGCTGCATCACCGACCGTTTCATGATAGTGTCGAGATCCCTAATGCCAGCGGAGCTCAAAATTCTCTCGTTAAAGCTCCCTCGTCCACGCAAGCCAGAATCTTTCAAGCAATGAAATATTCGCGATGTTCCGGCGCAAACGGAGTGTCTCTCACGGGGTAAGCCCATCCTCTCGACCAACATGCTTGCTATCACCTCCCAAGTCATTTTTAATGCTCTGGCGAGCTTCCATTCCCCACAATCCATGCTCTAGATGACTGACCCCAAATTCCCTCATAACAGCCGATAAACCCCAACCCGTCGCCCTCCGCACAGACAGCAGCTGCCCAAGCATTCCGTGCATCTCAAGCTGCAAACGCAAACGCAAAACTGTCCTCATCGGCGGCAGCGACGGCCTTGCGAAAACACACCCCGACTCCCACGTCGATCGAAGATGTGCAGACCAGGCGCATGCTACAAAGACAGCAGTCCGTTTCGTCCATTGGACCTTCCAAAGGAAATGCACGGCGCGGGCAAGATGTAACCTTGCGTAGGGCGAATAGCCTGGGCTCCATGACCAAGAGAACATTTAGGGACAATTCTCCTGGGCCTGGTACTGGGGATGGTGCTGGTGATATGGGACCGAAGGATGAGATTGATCCCGTGCCTCCACTGCCGCAGGTTTACACGAAATCTGCAACGTCACATCGGCGGATCGTTAGCCAAGGACAGGTTGATCAACGTGCGAATAGCCCACAAACCCAGTCTGCCATCGCTCGGGAAGTCAATGGAGAGCAATCACGATCAAATCAAAACGGGCTTAGTCGTTCAGCGCAACCTAACTCGCCTGGAGCTTCGTTTGGGTTACAAAGAAGGAGTAGTCGGAGCTCCATCAACTTTTCGTACCCTATCAATGCACGCCCAAACTCACCGCGGCAGCCCTCTATTACCAGCTTCCTTCCGGATAGTCCCTCGATACGTACCCTGTCGCCGGTTGATTCATTGAACATGAACTTTCGCGCACACGTCCCTACAAGAGAACAAAAGTCTTCGCCGCTGGGCCAAAACAGGCGGGCAATGTTGGAGGATTTGGCGAGTGCTGGACGGCTGGCAACGCAGACGTCGGAGCTCGGTGCAAATCACGAAAAGAAAGCAACTAGGCTATCTCCCAAACAACAAGGTCGAGAACGCTCTTATTCACGATCTCCTGAAGCCGATAAACCGGCTTCTAATCACAAGTTTAGGCCCGATCTCCCGAGGCGACAGCTGTTTGCAGTTCCGGAAGATAGCAATACAGGGGAAAGAATACACAATGGTCCATCAATCCAGGATATGCAGAAAGCTGCCCATGTCACCCCAATTGAAGCGTCAAAGCGGATGGAAGCACATATGGTGAAAGGAAAAAGCGACACAGGGATGCGCGGGATATCTCCGTCTACTGCATCTGATTCGTCACTACGCGTTCTAGGAAGACAAGCACAGCATAGAGTCAAGGAGCAAACTGGCCACCAAGATAACGACATTCAGAATGAGAGACCTTCATCCCTTAGTCCCACTCGAGCCACAAGATTTTCAGAGCATTTAGAAATCGCTTTTCCGGGAGACCACCTTCATGACCCTCCACCCCGATCAAAATCTCCCGCTAAGTCAGCTTTGAAGTCCACAACTCCAGCCAACGCCGTTACTCCAGACAACCTAGTTACGCATAATTTGAAAATGACCGATGCCCTGAGCGAATCCGAGGGCACTTCTGTACTTTCCGATGAAGGGTCGAAACTGAGTTGGAAGAGGAAGCCCGCGAAAGTGAGCTTTGAAGATGAAGCTGAAATTCTGGGATCCATGCCTAGTCCTCCCACATCACCGGAGTCAATCGTACCCTCGAGCCCGCAACTGAAATGGACAGATAGTCTGCGTAGCAGATGCAGCCACGCTGATGATTTTGATGAAGTCATGGCACCACGACCTACTCTTCCCTCATTTGGGAGTATCCGCGGCCGCAGGAAAGCTGTCGAGGAGGGGGAACCATTTACCATCCGGCCCGAACATAGCAGACCGTCCTTGGCCGACTCGGTTTTTGCCGATTCCTTTTCAAGTGACTTGCGCATCAGTGGGATTTTAGGTTCCAACTCGAGGCAAAGAAGGCAGCCGGACCGCAGCCAACAACATACAGCAGAGGGTTGTTCACCTGAAAGAACCCGATCCGTCTCGCCAACTGTGAGCGAAACATCCAGTGAAGGAGCTGATCCTAGTGAATTCGTTTTGCCTGGTCACAGCATTTCAAATTTGCGAACCGCGGGAAAGAACGGAAGCGGGCAGCCAGTAGAGTTCAAGAAGGTTGACGTAGTTGTCCCCCTTATTGCCATTCAACCCGCGACTCCAATGTTTGAAGAACATCCAAAGTCAACCTCTAAGGCAAACGGCATTCCCGGCGCGTTCCCAGTGGTCTCGGAACAAGAAGAGAACCTGGGAGCGAGCAAGGAGGAACGAATGATCATGAGCCAACGAGAAATGGAGGATGCTGCTTCTGTTGATGAGATAAGCGAGACCGACTCCGAGTCTAGCGACAGTGTTTATAGCGATGCCGCGGAGAATCTTTCTGACCTAGAAGGCGATGGCTTTGGATCAATCAATGCAATTGTCTCCGTTACTGCGTCAGATGCTTCACCAATCCCCCATTCTACTGGCCCTCCAGATTTTGCAGCTTCAGCCAGGGGCAGTGCCGACATCCGTATGCCCCCAAATGCGGAAGTTTGCTCTACTGAAAACCGCCCACAAAACCCAGCCGTACTTGTGCCGGAGAAGGAAGAAAGCGATGGGCGTTATTCGCCGGAACACTCAGTATCGAAGCCTGTCCGTCAGCGGCCTGTAAAAATGGCGTCGGCAGAGGTGAACGGCAAGCCTAAATTCGGCGATGCCATCCCGGAGAATTCAATGCATAATTCAGCGCCACGGCAGAATGGATTTTTAGCTGGATTATATGGCTCAGATCATGCAAGTTCGACCAATGCCCAACACTCTGGTTGGCGAAACTCTGGAGATCCAGAGTCTCTCACGTCAAGTAACGCTGAGCGCCTCCCGTCTGTCGGTGCAAATAACCCTAATGTTGCAAGTCGAGATATCAAAAGAGCTCAAACTGTGTCTCATAGCGACTCTACACAACCCCGTTTTCAACGAAACGCATCAAATGGTAGCGATTCGTCGAGCAGTTTCAAACGGGAGAGACGCTCACGAGTGGATACCGGGATTTACCACTTGCGACGGACAATGAGGAGCGGAATTCGCCATTCAAACGTCGAGTCTTTTGAAGATCGGAATTCTGCTAGTGTTCCGGCTTTTGACCCTCACTCGCGGCGGCCGTTTTCCTCCGGAGGTGGTCATCCGGCTTTACGGACGACGTTACGTAGTTCTGGTTCTGCCTCGCACATGAAATCACCTTCGGCTCCGTTCTCCGGTTTCAGAAGCCTTAGGTCGAACCCTTCTTCTGGAAATGCCAGGGAATTTGACCAAGGGTTTAGATCTCGGTTCGCCGACTCTAGTGATGATGAACTGGAAGTTATGAAATTCCGGCCGGTCCGTGGAATTCCACGGCGAAAAGGCGAGGTTGACGGAGATTCTACTGCCCTCGAGGACAGTTCTGACAGTGATGCTCCGCGGAATGTCATTAAAAAAACGCGTCGTAAAAGGCCTGTATCCAAGCGAAGTGAAGCTCCTGCACTAGCTGCAGCTGCTGCAGCCGCAGGGAAGACATCGAATACCGTCTCATCAGAACAAGCATCTGGTGTGTTGCACTCTCAGCTCGACTACCATCTTCTGGCACCTGAAGAAAAACTGAAGAAGAATATCTTGAGCCGTATGAGTTTATCGAATTTATCGAGGCGACATGCCACCGACGAAACGAGGGTGCGAAAATCCGGGATGGAGAGTGCTGCAAGAAGGGATACGCCTCTAGAACGGTCAAAACTTGAGCTAGATCGAGTGCGTAACCCTAAGTTCTACTCGGATGGACTTCCTATTTCTGGTATTGTTACCAGTATCAGTGGCCCTTCTCCTCCTGCGGCCAAAAGCAAATGGTCTCGCTTCTCTCCGCGGCCTCAGAAACAAACGAACAAGTTAACCCGCCAATCGGGCAACCCTGGAGTAGTTTCATGGCCCTTACCAGCATCGGGAGAGACGTCGTCGCATGTACCCCAACTGTCATCGAATGCCACTGGCGAGGCAGAGGCTCCGATTCGCAATGGTACTTTGCCTAGTAGTGGGACTAGTCGACCGCATACCTCCGATGGCTTGGACGGCAAAAAGCCGCAAATAATGCCCGCTGATACGCCAAATGACTTGAACTCTACCTGGGCGTCGAGACTTCTACACCATCGACACAATCGCAGAGGCACAGAAAGCGCACTTGACCTAAATGTGCATATGGACGGAGGCTCGTCGGTAGGATCCACGATGCCCATGGAGAGTAGAAAGAAAAGCAGATTTCCGAAGCTAAGGAAGGCTTTCGGATTGTCATGACATTTATACTTAAAATACTTCCCATTTAAGCTCTTACCTTTGGCTTTATTTGTCTTTTCTCTTTCGGATCAATGTGTTGCTACAGTATTCCTTTTAACGTCGTCTCATGATACATACTATTGCATATACTTACTAACTAATGATCTAATGTCTGCAGTTAATGTTTCTCCAGTTGTTGTCGCTACTACTGGCCCTGTTCTCTCGGTCCGTCTTTTCTCATAGTCAGCACTGGTACGCTCTTGTATTGCTGGATATACCCCGAAGATTATCCATAATTTTGCTCATGTTGCTCCAAGGTCATAGTCAAGACACTTCATTGATAAGGTGTACCGATATGAATTTCCATCAATGTAGCTCTATGTACTGTACTCTTGTAGCAGGATCTTCCAGGTTCAAAGCCATGGAACGTGAAGACTTCAGGGGAAGCTTTTTGAGCGACAGGCTTGTGGAAAGGTTTGCATTGAGCCCCTAAACCGTTCCTGGAAGATCCGTGGCTGGGGTCTTGGCATCGACGTCACCTGCACTCGGCTGAAGATGAGACGACATCAACGGACAACATCACCTCGTTGCTGCTCATTCTCCAATCCACACCTACATCTCCTTATTTCGAGGTATCCATACACCCTCTGGCCTCCTTCTTCCCGTCTTATCACCTATATATGAGTATCGGGTTGCCTATTATCTTATCGACCTAGCAGCGGCATCATAGCCGCGTCAATTCCTCATCATGAAACAGCTCTTCCTGCTGGCGCTCGCCGCCGTCGCTCCTACAGCTATCGTCGCTCGGGTAATTGATCACGAACAAGTCATCCTCAAAGATCCAACATCGCACAACCCTGCTGATAAATATCTAATCCAACTCGGCCCTAAGGAGACCAGATGGGTAACTGAGAAGGAAAAGTGGGCGCTGAAATTGGTAGGTAGCTCGATACGGCAAAACGGGAGGTTGTCTATGCGTTATGTGTATACTGACAACAGCTATTGCCTAGGATGGAATAAACTTCTTCGACATAACAGCGGAGCCAGAGCAAGGTTTCGCCGTCAAAAGCTACCAACGGTCCAAAGTCAGCTTTCCGTCGGAAGTCAAACACCAGGAGGCTTTGACACCTCTGCTGAAGGAGTTATCCAAGGACAATATGCGTCAGCATCTTACCAAGTTCACCTCTTTTCACACCCGATACTACAAGTCAGAAAGCGGAGTTCAGTCTGCAACTTGGCTCTTCGAACAGGTGCAGCAGGCAATTGACGCTTCAGGCGCGTCCAAGCACGGCGCCAAAGTTGAGAAGTTCAACCATTCATGGGGCCAATTCAGCATTATCGCAACCGTCCCTGGCAGGTCGAACAAGACTGTCGTGATTGGCGCTCACCAGGATAGTATCAACCTGTTCCTTCCCTCAATTTTCGCCGCGCCTGGCGCAGACGATGATGGTAGTGGAACAGTGACTATCCTCGAGGCGTTCCGTGTCTTGCTGCAGTCGGACACGGTCCGGGAGGGGAAAGCTGACAATACGATTGAATTCCATTGGTACTCGGCTGAGGAAGCTGGTCTTCTTGGCTCACAGGCGATATTTTCTGAATACAGTAAACAAGGCAGGGACGTCAAGGCCATGTTGCAGCAGGATATGACAGGCTATGTCGAGGGAACGCTCAGTGCTGGTCAGGTTGAATCTGTTGGTGTCGTGGCCGATTTCGTTGACCCAGGACTGACGGAGTTCATCAAACTTGTCATCCAAGCAGTAAGCTCATTAGGGACAATCCGGTGAGAGAATAATTGGCTGACGCATACTTTCTTCCCACTAGTACTGCGATATTCCTTTCGTCTTGACGAAATGCGGTTATGCCTGCTCAGACCACGCTTCTGCCAGCAAGTATGGATATCCGTCTGCGTTTGTCATCGAGTCGGAATTCAAACTCTCCAACCAGAAGATTCACACCACGGCCGACACAATTGAGCTTCTAAGTTTCGACCACATGCGCCAACATGCAAAGATGACACTGGCCTTGGTTTACGAACTTGCTTTGGCGGAGCTATAGACTTGCGCATTGGTCGCTGCACGTCTTTTCAGCTGGCAATTATCATTACATACCCTAGAGCATAAACATCGATAAACCTATTGACGACGCTACGACTGTCAGCTGTAGTATTGTATTCTTAGGAACATAATCAATAAGAATAGATAATCAAGTCAACCATCAATTATTGTCGGTTTAGGTTACCTGTACACCTAGATGTTCAAAGCACTGAGCTCAAGGTCAAGATGTCAAATTGGGACACAAGGCGACCTTCTGGTTTGAAGCAATATTAATGGTTTTGAATTGCGTGCCCTCTCCAAGAGCTGGGAATATTGGAGAAATAAACAACAAATAATAGATAGAGTACATCAAATTTCCCCAGATTTCCGTAATTCATCCAAGTTAAAAGCTAGCGCGCAGAGAAGCAAAAGGTTTTCGATGGCGTTGAACCCGTGAATTTGTGAGATAGACCGAGATAGAACTTGAGGCGTAGAAATCATGGAGGAACATATCCAAAGGGACGTTCAGCTGAAACGCCAGAAATAGAGAATGAAAGGATATGGTTCGCGGGTATCTGAGGAGAGACGCATCGCCTAGGTGCGATATAGACAATTGAAGGAGGGATGCGGTGGAAGGGTCGGTGGAACCGAGAGCCTAGGAGATGGGAGTCCTCCTGGGTATCTTATGAAACGCCGGGGATTCTGTGAATGGTGTACAAATTACAGGTTTCCAAAATAGCTGGCTAGCAGCAGTGGAATAACGAAGAGGACGGTGTGTATCATCTGGGTTGGGCTTGCCGCCGATTCAACGTCCTTGGTGTAGATATACTGGGCCGTAATGACCGAGGAATTGAAACAGTTCGCTCTTGTAACTGGCTCAACATCACTTGGCTCTGCGAAGGTGATATCAACGCACTGCAGGCGACGACGGTCAGTCCAACATGTCACGTTTCAAGGGTGATGGGGGCGGCTGTGGCTTACATTATAGAGTGCAGCTCCGTGCTTTGCGATTTCAACAAGCTGGATGGTGGCATTGTCGCCAACGTTCACTGTAATATTCGCGGGTAATGGAACTTGAGGCATGCAGAATGTGCCTGGATATGGCTCCACCGTAGGTCCTGTCAGATGGATTGGAGGGAGCATCGGATGGCTCATGTTCGGAGGGATATTTCCGAGACCGAGGTTGATATAGATGAGCGCTGTCTTATGGCCAGGGAACCATCCGGGTTGGAACGATACTGCGCCGCCAGTTACAGGCCATTTTGTTCGATTACGGGAGATAGGCATTCCGCCACCTGGTGCAGGAATGTCATGTCAGTACTTTGAATCCAGATCCATAAGCTGCTGCTCCACTGACATGGATATAACCATTGCATCCCAAAGGGATACAGATAATCTCTATCTCCAGTGGCATTCTTTGCGTATTTCACGCTTAGACCGCCTGTATCTTCTGCCGTGCCATTTGAATGTAGGTTGTTTCCCCGCCATCCTGGATAAACGATGACGGTGTGGGCGTGTGCAGCGGTTGCGAAAAGGAGCGAGACAATAACGGCCCACCAAGTGCCTGTTGAGTGTCGGCACTTCATGGTGATAGAAGCCAGCGGATGGACGGACTTGTGGGATTGCGCGCGAAGGGAGGCGAGGCAGAGAGGCTGAATATCAACCCAGATTTAACGGGTCCTAGATGTGCGAGGAGGGGCCTGGCTTGCTGGTTAAAGAGAAAGACGAACCTACACACGTTAGACTTGGAAACTGATTCTCACTTCTCCCCAAATATTAAATGCCCGGCAACTGAGGAGTCGTCAAGCAGCTCTGAGAAAGATGGAGACGATATCTCGGGCGGCTATGCGCTGATGTGGATAAGATCGGCCCTGGATTGGATAAAGGATGAGAAGGGCCGGACGAGGGCCAAGCGACAAATCGCCGCTCAGGGTTGTACAATACATACAATGTACATGCAAGGGTTAGGTCTATCATGGGCAGTTCCTGGGGTCAAGGCCCAGTGGCGGTCATTGCATGGTGAACCCTCTGTACAAATACATCAGGCCAGTAGGTCCTGCGTACTCTAGAAAGAATACACACTGCTCCAAGGGAGGATTTATGCAATCCGTGGAGAGCAAAAATGAATGAAGAAAGATACCCATTTTCCGGAGATCAGACCCTTTTCTCTTCTCTTCATTGCATTTCTGGATGGCAACTGATGCCCGTGTCGGTCCTTGCAGCATCCGACAAATCACAGTGCAGAACGGGCATTCTGCTTGATGCATGCAAGGCCATGATTGTGATTGTAACAGGCCGGGTGCATGCTAGTCACATTAGCCCGTTTCCTGCAACCCTGGTTGTCGGTTGTGATTCGTGGAGAGCCTGATCATGCAAGCGCCCGCACTTAGCATCCCCGCTGAGCTCTCGTTTGTTTTGGCAGAATGGGCCGGGGTCATCCAGGCCCAGCCACAGTTGGCTCCTCCTTTTGGAGCGAATTTGCTCAGAAAAAAAAAATCAACTGAACTTCAGGGCCTCTCCATGGGGAAGATGGGAAGGTCTGACGTCCATTCTTTGCTGCGACGATGGAACTTGATCTCGGAAGGTTAGTCAGCCAGCCCAGCTCTTCTGCCATGACCGGGTTTGGCGCTATTTCCTGCCCTTAATTAGTAATCAAGTTAGGGGCTGAAGGATCAATGTTATTCCGGGAGCTTCAAACATCTCCAGCTCACAAGGGCTACATTCTGGCGAGCTTCAACATTTCTCAGGTTGCCGGCCTTAATAAAAGTTGTTCCACTGCTATGGCCCATCCCCAGAGGCGTGTCAAGATTGTCGATGGCGACGGCTGGACGCATGTCACTTCAACCAAATCTAAGCCAGCCTGCCGGCGCCCGCTGCAACCCAAGGACCATTTGGTCCCTGCAGAAATCCCTGATGGGCTTACCTTTGAGAAGCTCAAGGGGAAGTACGACTGGCATAAGCAGCAATGGATTGAATCCCGCAGCTGGTCTACCTTGAAAGAAAAGCTGGAGCAGGCAATTGCCCACGTTCCTGAAAAAGCTGGCAATTGTGTCTGCGTTGGACTAGGAAGCCCAAGTGGATTCTCACGCGGTGGATGGGTCGACCGGAGGAGCATCTCAATGTATCAACTTGCGGCCCTGGATGCTATACTGGAACTCCTTTGTAGGTTTGATAATCTTGTCGTTTTTTGGACTGCCGAGAAGGGAAACTGACGAATGAACGCCCCCACGCGGGCGTATTGCATTCGCCCAGGTCAAGCGAGGATCATTAGTAGTGACCATCTCGTTGCGCAGGACCCTGTCTTCAATGATATGGATAAAAGACTTCTTGGGTCTATTGGGTTGAAAGTAGTCCAGGATCCAGATGCCTTTGCCATGGTTGGCCCAGGGACATTTCTGTACGCTCCTGGGGCCGAAAAGATCCATCTCACGGATCTCCTTTTGCGAGATCCACTGTTCTTCTTTGGAAACTCCTTAGATGACGTCTACTCAGTAAACACTGAGGACATGTATCGGCAATTCAAGGAGAAAAGGCTTTCATTCCTGCTTCCTGAATTCGAACCCAATCCGACTGCATTCTGGAAAACCGCGTTCTATCAGAGTGTTCAGAAACAAATGAGCCATTCTATTGTGGACTGAACTATTCTCAGCTATCTATGTGAATGAAATCATAACTATCGTATCGATCGAGCGCCCGACGACATAGTTGATCAAGTCCAAGTCCAAGATTTTCTATTTCGACTGTGCTACTCCACGATCTAGGGCTAAGGCACGCTACAGGCGCCCTCTGGCATTGTGCGTTTTGCCATACGCTCCCAACCCTTACCCTCTATATCTCTATTATATCAGGCCTCGCCTCTCGAATTGACAAAACCTCAGCGGAGGCCACTCAGTTTGGAAACAAATGTGTCTCCTTGGCTTCTGGTATTCAAGAAGCTAGCCCTAGGGCCGTAATCAGCTGGCTCTCCGATCGATTTTCAGATGGTTGGAGACCGAGAGAGACAACCGTCGTGTTTGTTGCTCTATTGATTTTTAAATTGCTCTCTATCTGCCTGTATTAAATGACTCTGGAATTCTTGAAGAAAAGCATATCCTGTTTGTGCTGGAATTGTAATTCGTTCATTCCTATCCTAGGCATGGCCTGCCCGAATTTACCTCCCTTACTGAATATCTTTACTATCCACTAATGTGCCGAAAAAATCTGCGATCTCTAGGAGAGCCATCTAAAAGTACATCTATGTCAGCAATCTACAATTCGATATTGAATCAGTTGGGAGCCAGCATACCTTGGTCACCTCTTCGCCCCCATATCCTGGAAGATCTCGGTCGCCGACTCCATCCTGAGCAACAACAACATCATATCCAAGCTCATTTGCACTCCTAGCTGTCGTCGACACGCAAACGTGCGCCTGCAAAAACGTATTAGCACACGCACACACACCATATTTCAAAAAAAGGCCCTAGGAAAACGCCGCACCATATATCCAACGAGCACCACCTTCTTGCAACCCTGACTCTTCAACCACTCATCCAAATCCGTCTTCGCAAACGAGCTCGGGAACTCTTTGACAATCACCTTCTCCCCTTCGACTGGCTTCAACTCGTCGAATTCGTCCGCCAGGGGCGTGCCGGTGGTAAATACCGGTGCGCCATCGGGCGTCTTGTGCACAACATGGACGACGTTCGGTTTCCCGCCGGATTTCTGAGCTGCGGCGCGGTATTTGGAGAGAAGGGAGGAGATGACGGCGCGGGATTGGTCGACTGCCCGGACCTTAAGGAGACCAGTGGCATACCTGCATTGCGATGTGAGGAACGCGAAGCTTATGCGCATGTAGATGGGGCTTGAGGGACAACTTACTCGTTCTGGGCGTCGATTATGATCAAGACGCTGTCAGACGTTGACGCCGTGAGGGGTGGTATCCCCGCCATATCTCGAAATAAAGCCATTTTGTCGCCGGACGCTTGATAGCGGGTAAACTTGCTTCTTCAACAGGGTTACTTTGGTCACTTTTGTTTCGCTAAAACCGGCCTGGTATTGTAGACGTTTAAATAGCACTGCTGGAATTATAAATGAGGATACCGCATTGATAAGAGATTGGTAATCAGTTCATCTCCGCCCCCTCGGCGTGTTCTTCGGAACCCCGTCCTGGTCCGCTCCCCGCATTTGCCTCCCGATGCTCGGCCAAATGCCAAGACTCTCCGTCCAGCCGGAACCAAAGCCCGGAAGCTGCTTGCTCTCGAGTAGTTCGGGGATGCTCGATTAATTTGAAGGATCCATTCAATCAGCAGACTCTGCATCCTGCTCGCGAATGGTCTGCAATTTGGCATACGGTCGAGTGTGGATAATCGAAGTGCCCGGAGAACGAAGCCAAAACAGATTAAATAGATTGTATGTATATAGTATCTATCATACGCCTGTTATTGAGGAACAAGCGTAGGACAAAAGGTAGCAGATGGTTACAGAAGAGGCATGGCACGCAGTAAAATCAAAATATCGCCATGAAACTGACTTGAAATGGTGGGACACTCAAGCAGATACAAGAACAAGAAGGGGGCCAAGAAGAGGTATATACGCAAATGAAACGACGTCCGATGCGCCATCCTGCTGTAAGAACCGCTTTTCAACGAAACAGAGGTCTGAGGGGATTTAGGACAATGTATTTCCAAGTGTAGAATAAATATAGGAAAAGAAGGTGCATGGGAAAGGGAGGTATATAGGAGATATAAGGAGAAGGCTAGCAAGATAGAGGAAAGGCTGGTTTTGCAAAGGTACAGAGAAGTATGGGGTAAATCATACCACAGGAAGCATATACATCAAAGTAATTACAAAAGGAAATAGCTGAGCATGCACAAATGACTGCAGTGCAAAACCAAACCCAAGAATAGATAAAGGCCGGCACAAAATATATGCAAAGAGATTATAAGAGATAGATAGTGTAGAAACTGTACCTTAGGTTTACCCTTTCATATATAGAATGGTATAAGCCGTAAAAAGGCCTTATATAGATTTACCGCCGCAGTCTGGGATCTTCAAGCCAGGTTTCAGGTTTCGTCCAGGGTCCATGAGGCCCCATTTATCTTCCCATTCTTTACCAGGCTCGTTGTATTGGATTTTCCAAGGCTCATCGAAAGCCTCAAACCTATTGAAAGAACACCTAATGTCAGCCTATAACTCCGAAGAGGTTCTAGTGAGAAAGTCATCACTTCGACTCGAAAACTGACCAGAAGTAATCCGTCCCGTTTTCCAAAGCCCGGCAGACCCAATCTTCCATGAACTTGTTCAGCTCCTTGATGCCCGCGACTGATCCAGATGTCGAGTCGGTACACTCGGTATTCCCACAATGGTTTCCACCACCACTAGGCCAGCCAACTTCGGAGATTATATTTTTCTTGGAGGTACCCTTAGTCAGAACCATGTCTTTATTGGACCAGAATTCGTATGTCCAATCAGTAGCGTCCTCAACATCGACGCCCGCGAAGAAAGGATGGACGTTGGACATGACAACGTCAGAAACCCTGGCCAGTTCTGGGGTCCACGCATCGCCCAAATCTGAAGTCGTAACGGGGAGATCAATTTTCATCGCCGTGAGGTTGGTCTTGACTCCTTTGATATAGTCGCTCAACAACTGCAGTGTGTCGGGGGACCGGCGGCCACGGAATAACACTTCGTTCCCGACAACAACTCCTTTGAATACCGATTTATCCCTGGTCGATTTGAGAATCTTGTACATTTGCGCGAGCTGTCGATCGTTGGTTGTCGTGTTGAAATTATCAATCCAGACCCCCAGCCAGAGCTTCATGTCCTTCAATTCTAGTCTATCGATGGCGTGTAGAACCATTTCTGTCTGGTTGCAGTCTGTACCATAGAGCCTGACGGTATTTGTGAGCTGGGAGAGTACTGCCATATCTCGAGTAACGTTGTTCTGGCTTGGGGGGTATTTCGTGCATAATGGGTACTGCGTACCCCACGGCGTGTAGTCCATTCCAGGGAAGACCTTGTGCAGGTTGGGGTTGTTTAGGAGAGCCTTGATCTCCTTAGAGTCTTTATCAAGATCGCCATTCATCCTTGTGTCATCGTCAGCTGATTGTCCACTACCTCCCTTTCCTCCGCCAGAAGAGGACGAATTTGTGTTCTTCTTTGAAGCCAAGAGCCCTCCGGCAACACCGCCAGCAACACCACCAATGATAAGGAGGATGATGATTATGGCAATCGTCCATTTTAATTTCTTCTTGCTAGCTTTCTGCTCAACGAGCCATTCACTTTTCTCGCCCGGAACGGAGCTGTAGGATGGCCCACCGTCGGGGCCACCAGTTGTTTGCCCATTGTTGCGACCACCAATGACCGCTGCTCCGCCAGCCGCAGCGGCGGCACCAGCAGCGCCTGCGCCTCCAGACAGGCTTTGATGGCTGGAATTTTTCCCAAGGCTGCTAAGAACTGATCTTCGCTTTGGATCGGGGATGAAGCCATCATCGCCGTCATCAAGGATGTCGTTTGGGTTGATAGGTTCATTCATAGGCGCCCAGGAGGTGCGTTGTCGATGATAGGGATCACTGTAAGTCCCATTGATGCCGTCGTAGTGAGGGTTAAACTGGCCGTTGTGGTTGTTGAACCTTGGATCAGATGGATGCCCCTTTTCAGGAGCATAATACCCACTTCCTTCCATCGGATGGTTGAGTGTCGCATTGGAGGCATAGGACCCGGGTGTCCTGGACCTCGACATGCCATCCATACCCAGGTGGTGCGGGGATGAATCGTAGTAGGCGGCATCCGAGTGAGGATGGTTATAGGGGCCTGGATTGCCGGGGACTCCTCTCATGGCTTCCACGCCGCTCTGACGCTCGTGGGTGTTGGCTATGCCTGTTGCGATGCCAGAGATTCCACCACCGGCAGCCATGGGTCCTAGATTATCCGCTCCTGGAGAGATGGTCGAGTCGGTTCGCAGGGTCTGCGATCGTACGGGCTGGAGAGCGGGATGCGGTCGCTGGCCATGCGAAAAGGGCTGCTGCTGTGCCGAATAGCCCGGCATATTGGGCGGACACTCGTCGCCATGCTGTCTTTCGTTCCTTAGCCTGCCGTACGCGCTATTGGGATGAGAGGCTGGGTGCATGCCATGGGGCTGAAGCGACTGTGGGTGCGCGGAGGGAGGCAGTTCATATTGGTAATTGGGAGAGTATGCTCTCTGCTGAGCGAGATTCTCGCGTGAAGGGTTCCATCGTCGACTGTCGTTGGGATCGGCACCAGAGGAGCCTTGCGGGTGATAAGGCATGTCAACGGCGCGGCCGATCTGTGTTCAGGAGGTACATGCACGACCTGCAGCACATGGAAGGTTGCACGAGGATTTCCTTGGTACGTTCCTGAGTAATTGAGTCTTCACGCGTCCACGGAACAGAGAAGCGGGAATGAACCGCGAAGAGCGTAGATTCAGACACGATGGAAAGGAGAAGCAAAAAGCGAGCGAAGAGACGGAAAGAGATTATTTTCCGGGTGGGTTGGCCGGAGCGAGCCGCACGACCAGCAGGTGAGACCGTCAAAGGGGGAATTGAGAGACCACCTAAACCCATCCCAGCCCTAGTCCAACGACAAGCCTTTTTGCTTTTGAGAGTCAACCACTAGTTACGACTGACTCTAGTTCTCTGTGTTGATTCAGAGGAAAAGGAATCGCTCAGCACATCCAAGAATAACCACTGTGCACCTGTTCTGGAGCAGCAAGTCGCACAATCCCCCCAGCCCTCGCGTCTGATCTGTTGATGGGCTGACTGCATGACATCGCCGTCGTCCCAGACAACCGTTCTCCTCCACCGATCCCCCAGACTGCCAATGCTAGCTCGTCGCTAAATGCCGAGCCAGAACACGAATCCACCTCTCGGCGTCACTTTCACCAAGAAAAATGTCTGACTAGAACTCCAAGCAGCGATCTACGCTTGATCTGACAAGTTCGATGAGAGGCATTGCCGCACCGACTCCAAGTTGACGCAACTCTCCCCTATCGCAACAAGATGGACTTGATGATCTACTTCTCGGACTCCCTAATTACACTCAAGCCAGGGTTCACGCAACAGCAGAGTGTTTCACTTCAC
This sequence comes from Chrysosporium queenslandicum, assembly GCA_001430955.1. Taxonomy (NCBI): domain Eukaryota; kingdom Fungi; phylum Ascomycota; class Eurotiomycetes; order Onygenales; family Onygenaceae; genus Chrysosporium; species Chrysosporium queenslandicum. Next base: position 827,407 of record LJPI01000825.1, on the reverse strand, counting down.
CGTCACCCTCCCCCGCCTCTTGAACTGAGACATTTCCCTCCAAGCCTGCCCAGCCTCCAACGACAGCCCGGCAGATTGCCTTTGGCCGCTGTCTCGTGTGCCTCCATCAAAAATAGACATTTCGGAAAATAGAATCGGCGGACAAAAGACTTCGTATCTTGTCGCACGTTCGTTTTTGGGTGATTCCCAACACAGTTACTTTGTCTGCACTCTTTGGATGTATATCGCAGCTGCAGGTCGCAAGAGTACATTTAAAAATAGTCTTCTTCGGGATGCAAGCACCGGGTCCCTCTGAAATTTCGCCAGCTATCTTTACAGATACATTCCAGCTCTAAAGCTCAGGATTCGTGGTTGCTTAAAATGGACACCGAAAATACCATGTTGGTGTCTTTTAGGATTCATTCACGACAAATCCGAGAGTCCATACTCAGAGGTGAATATAACTTCTGAGTGCTTGGTTTCAAGAGATGATGGGCGATTTCTCACGACTGGTGCGGAGGCACGGTTGTTGGCGATGCTTCCACCTACAAAACAGAATGGAAAACCTCGTTGATGAATGTTGCCCGGGGTACTATGCTTATACACATCTCATACTTGTTGTCATTTCTCATATTTTGTATGCATCAATAGATGCACCCTTTTCGCCAGGTCTTTGCCGCCAAATTTCTACTTCACCGCCGCCCCGGATTACCCCAACTCGCATCGTGGAAAGAAGGTTATGGGCAGCGTTCGAGTGGTTGTAAATACCGCCGTTGAAAATAGCGGTGGCATCTTTCCCGATAGCAGAGGTAATGAGAGCTTTGCCACCCGGATGGTCCTTGATGAAGTCGGTCACGTCGTGGATAACGCCGGCAATAGCAATGAGAGCCTTGCCGTTGCTCGCATCAGCAACAAACTCGTCCCAGCTAAGGACAGGCAGCCTCTCCAGAGGGACTCCCCAGTCCAGCTGGCTCCGTTTTCTGTCGACTTTCTTCTGGAGCTGCTGCACACGCCCCATTTCGATTTCATTATAGCGGAACCGTTTAAGGTTGGAGGCCAGGCCAAGTTGCTTCCACAGCCAGATAGACCACTTGGTGGGGTCATACTGCCACCATTCGATGGCGTTGCGGTAGTCTGACGGAAACTATTAAAGAGTTAGCGACGTAGCTTGGGGAACACACTCGATGCCCAAGCTATTAGACAGTTGATCGAGCCTGCGTACCTCGTGATGGAAGTTATGGTAACCCTCTCCCAGAGTGACCAACGCGGTAATAACGTGATCCCGAGGTGAGTTCCGATCGTCGAACGGCTAATGATTGTCAGCGGATATTATCCTTGCCAAAGGCGGCCGAAAATGACTGACTTGGTCTCCCAACCAATGGGCAAGGGAATTGACGCAAAATGTCGCTTGCTGCACAAATAAAAACCTAAGGATGCCGGCATATATGAAGCCGCCCTTCCAGTCACCCCATCCCAACCAGGCTACCGCCATAGGAAATAATACGCCAAACATTACAATGATTAGGCCATAGTTTCGATGCTGCCAAACCACAACAGGGTCCTCGTCCAAGTCCGAGATGTCTGTCCGCCCACGGTTCTTTGGATTTTGTTTTAGTACCATCCACATGAAATGCGAGTACCATAGACCCTTTTGGGCGCTGTACGGATCCTTGACCGTGTCAGTCCATCTATGGTGCGCTCTGTGGTATCGACTCCACCACCGAATTGACCCTTGCACGGAGCCGCCACCGACACAAGCGAGGAAAACTCTGAGCGGAAGGCTCCTAGATAAGCAGGAGATTAGTCGAAGTCCCAAGCGGAACCCACAAGATTCCCGGCGGCGAAAGTATGTAAACGGACACTTACGCCTCGTATGACCGATGCGCCCAAAGGCGGTGGTAGCCAGCAGTGATTCCTAGTCCGGTCCAGAAGTAGTAAATGACGGCCCAGATTGCAGTGGGAGTTTGCAAGGGAGTGAAGTATGCGACGACGCAACCCAGAAGCGGTAAGATCAGGATCAGTGTCGTGTTAAGCCAATTGACATGGCGATACCAATTGAGGAGCGTAATAGGCTGCTCACTGATATGTGACTTTCGCCTGCTTGATTCGAAGTTCGCCATTCTGGCGTGTGAATCTCAACGAGTGGTTGACGCGATGGGTATTGCGAATGAAGCATCAGCTGAAAAAGTATGCTGATTGTAGAAAGTAGAAGGCAATTCGAGGACACTTTGAATTGATAAACAACCAAGCATCTGTGTCTCTCGAGTTTACCCCAGTGGGAATTTGTTGGGCCGTTGGGGATGTAATAAGTGTTGGATCACGCTCTGCCATCTACACATGCCCCTGTTGTTTCCGAAAAGGGTGGGCCATCGAAACAGTCCGCGCTAGTTAACCAGTACGTTTTCTTTCCGGATTCCAGCTTGTCTGGCTTCAGAAAACTTCGGGAGCCGCCTGCACCCGTCTTTGAGCATGCGAGTGGACTCTTCTTGAAGAAACCCGGATGTCAAGCTGAGCCATATAGTCCTTCGAACAGGTGGGAAGCTCGAATCTTCTGCATCAGAGTCTCACCTGCGAACTGTGCTAGCTAGCTAGCTCTCAGCTCCATCTTTATTTTCCTTTCCCCACTTCTTTCCCACTCCATGCGGCGGATTTATGTTTTGGGTACGCAAGGAGATTGGCCCGAAAAGAAAGCGTTGAGTGATAGGTGGTAGGGCCGCCCATCTCGAGCGTCAAAGGCAAGTAATTCGACGCCGGCCGGCCGGGCAGTTCTAATGATGGATTTGCATGGAAGCAACGCGATAGCACGCGACGGATTCCTAATCAGGTCCCGCATTCAGAAAGTTAGGAGGTCGCACGCGGTTCGATTGGCGCAAGAAGGTAAAGATATACACAAAAGGGGGGAACACAAGTTCATAAGGTTTGACATCAAATATCATGATGCTAGCCCATGAGCCAAAGCGACCAACAGCGTGAGACACGTCCTTTTCAAGGGTGTGCGGGCGGAATCAAGGACAACAGTGGAAAAGTCCTAGAAGCCTGCAGGATAAAAAAAAGTATGACTGAGCAAATGGTGGAAGAGAAAAGGGAGAGAGTAGTTAGAAGGGAAAAAAAAGAATCAAGAAGTAATTTCTATGTCCATCTCCAAACATTTTTTTACCAAAAATGCCGTTTGCCATCCAGATAACATCCTCCCAAAGTATTTCCCAATATATACGTCCAAGAAGGAAAAGAAAAGGTACAGAGGAATTCAAAACAAACAAGTAAAAGCAAATACAGAGAATCGAACAGTCCAAAAGAGCACAAAAACAGGACAAGAGATAAAAAAAGGGGGGGGGAGCCCGAGGTATCCTCCAAAAACTTTCTATTATTCCCAATTCCCAGCGCAGAAAATGCAGTTTCCCAGTTGTATTCCCAAGTACAAATATCATCTTTTTGTTTTTGTTGCTATCTCCGCTCCATGGCGGGTTCTTGCTCTGGCGGAGACACTCGAAAAGAATATTTCGATAGTTGCAATCTTCTATGCTTCTACCTCCTCCGCATTCCGAGCGGAGCTGGATGTCTCGACTGCAGCTGGGGAATTGGATTTTCCACGCTTGCTGCGCTCCAGCCATCTGCGCTTGCCGATGCGCGTCTCGAAGTGGGAGGCGATGCTGGTGGGCTCTTGGCCGGCCGTGAGCATCGAGTTGCGCATTTTGTTGCGGTATGCGTCCACTAGGAAGACGCCGAGTCAGTCGCAAAGGCTAAAGATGGAAGGGTTTTTCCTTTTTTTTTCAGGAGGGTATAAAATAACTCACAAGCTCTCTGGAGGAAGAGTGTCCGTCCAGAAAACACTCTGCTTTGGCCCCAGCTCATCCGATACCCCAGGTCATTGAGCAAAACCTCCTTGTCGCGCTTTCGTTTGGCGATCTTCGGGACCGCCACGGTCCCCTCGCCGTCGAGCATGGGCACGGGAACCACCGTACGGCCCAGAGTTGCACCATCTTCTCCCTCGCCTTCTTCGCCGTCCGAGAACCGCCTCCCTTTGCCCGTGGGCCCAAATGGTCCGTGAACGGGGAAGTATGTCCGGGGGAAAACAGAGTTCGACTTCCGGTATGAGTCGGGGATCTCCTTCATGTCGACCTGGTCAAGCATGACCTTCACCCGCACCCTGCAGCCACGCTGCGGATCTTCGACAAGGATGAACTTTCTCCTTCTTCCCTCGGGTAAATCACCGAACAAGGCCGAATTTTCTGGGTTAGGGTCCTCGTTCTCGTTGAGTTTCCTGGATGTTGCGATGCCAGTGGCGTTTTTGTTGTAATGATCAAGGCCGGTGTCGCGAAGCGGAGGTGCCATCGATGGGCCGTGCGTGCTTGATGGTGTCGGGTAAGAAGGATAGCCATGGAACATGTGGCTGGGCCGAAGATCGGATGGACTGGCGAAGGCGTTCGTGGCAGTTGATGGGCGATGAGCACCGTTCGTATAATCATGATTGCCTATAGGATGCATAATACATTGGTCGTATTAGCCTACGTTTTGCTTTCGCTGTTGGCAATTCCAACGCCAAACTTTCAACTCGAATCAGATAAACACGGGTATATCAGGCACTGCAAAAATACCCGCTCGCCCGGCCGCCGGGCGCAGGAACAGGAGGGAGCAGACAGACGAATGACAGGATGGGAGAACCGGCTGGCATGATCAGGAGAATAGATACACCGCGCAAATTCGTCGTACAGATACATTGCCATAACTGGCCCAAAGTTGAAAATAAAAGCAGATCATCCAAGGCCACCACGAGGGAGAAAGGAAAGATCACTTTTATCAGATGGGGGAAAATGTTTAACAAAAAAGGGAAAAAGAAATTCGAGAAGGCGAAAAGTTGCACACACACAGCTTGTACAAGGAAAATTGCAAAACATGTAATCACATCCGGTGGAACATACCGCTAACATCTTCCGAGCCCGCAGCAGCACTGTCAGGATGCGCGTGATGGTGATGAAGTTGGGGGCCTCCCATGGATAGAGCGCCGGGCGCGCCCAGGCCAGCAGTACCAGGGATCCCTGTTGGGGAACCGCTGGGACCTGCCAAGTGTGAGGCGTGCTGGGCGGAAACGGCCTTTCTGTTGTTCAGCTTGGCCATTCTCCGCACTCTTCTACTGCGTAACCGTGGGTCCTGGTTACTGTTCCGCCAGCTGTCCACGGCTCGCTGAATCAAACCTCGCTTGCCACGAAGGCACGGGTTTAATTCTGCAAGCGCCCAACCAACGGCGTTGCACTCAGTTTCATACACCAGGCGATTTCCCCTGTATTGGTCCTTGCTGCAGCACGCTCGGGGGTACACGCAATTCTCGGTTTTGAACTCCTGGCTTAGAGTTTCAATGTTGATATTCTCCACATCGCATCGGATGGTATATTCCATCTTAACGCGATCACGGGAATACTCAAACGCAATCCATTGAACGCCATTAGTATCCTGCCGTACGACAAGCGGGGTTGTGGCTGGGATTGGGCCGGGAGCAGCACTGGTGTTTGAGCCGGAGCTTCCCGGGTGGCCGTTTGAGGTTGATGAGTTGGAGGGCGCAGAATGTGAAGAGTTCAACGGTGCTCTTTGCGTCGCCGTCTGCTGGGCTGTGGGGTCCATCTTCAAATGCGGGCTACCCGCCATCGTACTGTGGGGAGACGGTTGGTGCAAGTGCTGCGGCTGCAGCTGCGGGGCACTTGTCTGTGGACTTACAAGAAGAGGCTGCGATGTGAGCTGTGTGTGTTGTGGGGCGGCAGAGTGGGTTGCATAGGGAGCGGAATGGATTGGGTTCATCGGAGGGTATTGAGGATAGCTGTACATCCCTTGTGGTATTTGGGGTGGTTGTCCGTATAGGCCCCGGCCATGTTGATCGTGAGTGGGAGGAGAGGCGACCGAAGCGGGGGAGTTGGATTGCGGCGTATGGTAGATTGGGGGGTAAGGGCGCTGCATTTGGGCGGTTGCTGCCATAAGATCGGGTGTCTCTGAGCTCGGTCAGCCGACCGCCACTATCCTCATGACTGAACACAAATCCAAGCAAAGAGATGACGGGACTCCGATCTCGGTCAGTGCCCTAAAAAAGGAAGAGTGTTGCACATACCGCTGGATGGATAGTGACCGGCGCTTGTTACTGCATACGCCCCAGGGTGGGATGTATAGTAAGTTGGTTCCTGCGGAGTGGGCGCGTATGCGGACTGCCGCTGCACAGGTAGACCGTTGCCTAGGACGTGCTGCTGACCATACGGCAAGCCAGAAGCTGATTGGTGGGGTGAAGAATTCGCGACCTGCTTTGGTTGGGCAAGCTCGGACGATCGAGTCTGGAGGCTTTGGGAGTGGATGTGGTTATGCTGAGGCGATTGATTATGTCGCTGATGGTGAGAATAGCTATGTTAGCGAAGCTGAAATCAAGTTCCACAGCAGAAGATCCGTGCAAAGAGAACAAGTCAATGGAATGAAACGGCGGAGAGAGGGTGGAGGGACAAGGTATAAATGGAGAATCCGGGAAACGCCTTGATAGATGGTGACCGGGGGTGGGTGAGGAGAAGGTTCCGGGGTAGAGAGTAAAAGAGCAAAAAGGGAAAAAAGCCGTTGCAGCAATAACACGGGGTACAGTAAGCAAGAGGCAGTTTTTATCAACCGGTGGCAAGTCCTGAGGCGGAAATTAGAAGCAAATGAAACCGGATAGGATCTCACGTCAGTGTTTTAACAGTCGCAATGCTTAGGTCTTCTGATCAAAATAAAAGTGGAGGCAAAACAAAAAAGCAGCGTTAGAATTTAGGCCTCGGGAGGATGTCAATCATGGGGAAACAAGGGTATGTCTGCAGGCCAACCCACGAACGAGGATGGGGCAACAAGAAGGGGGGAGGATCTGCCTTGGAGAGGACCCCGTATTTCCCAGACGTGAATTGATTCCAGCGCAACAAAAGGAAGAGGAGGAGGACAAGAGGAAGAAGAAGACGAAGACGAAGACGAAGCGATTGTTGTATGTAGTCAGCAGAAACAAGAAGCCAGTCAAGGTTTAAGTAGAAGGATCAACGAAGGCCAACGAAAAGGTCTAGAAAAGGATTAGGGCTGTTTTGGACTTGATTCAGGCGGAGAGCGAAGAGACGCAAGGGATGGTAGCTAGCTAGCGTCGGCTTGGGCTTGGGCTTGGGCTTGGGTGGGGGGGGGAGGGAACGAGGTGATGCCGGACTAGACAAGGATGTAACATCAGGCTGCTCGATCCCTGTCTGGCCCAGCCAATTTCGCAACCTCTGCCTCCCTGGTCCCCCCACACCCGGCGCGCTGATGCTTAGAGACAGCAGCCTTTTCCTCAACGGCGCACCACCCAATGAAGTCCGTGTTCTTAGAGTGGGCTTCTGTGGCTTGGAAAGAGGATCAGTGGAGCTTGTCTCTTCTCCGTTTCGCGCCATGAGAAGGTTTTTCTCTTCTCTTTTCTTTTCTTTTTCTTTTTGTTGCGGATACCACAATGTCAACAACAACAACATAGGCTGTGACTCGCAGTAGGGCTGCTCCATCGATGATGAAGTCAAAAAAAAAGAAAGAAAAGAAAGAAAGAAGAAGAAACGGGGGGGGACGAGACGAGCCGCGACGTGTAGTTCAAGAGAGCGATCGTCTGGGGAAAAAAGAATGCTGGGATCTTTGTCGTGGGTGCTTCTGCTTTTGCTTTTTGGGCACCTGTGTTCCCCACGTGTGACCTGGCTGGAGAACCATGATCCGCAGCAAGGATGAGTTTGCGAATGGAAAAGGACAAGATACGCACGCGAGGGAAGTCAAAAAAGCATCATCCAACCAAGGAACAAGGTGGTCTGCAGGAAACTCTGAATTCAAACACTGGCATTGCGAAGAGAAAAGGAAGGGGGAAAAAAAGAAAAAAGAAGAAAAGATCAATGCTGCTTAAAACAGACTGTGCAGACAACTCCTGTCCGGCTGAACGAATTGACGGGTGCAATAAGCGAAATATCGGTGTGAAGGGGAGAGGCATTGGGGAGGGGAGGTTTCAGATGAAACATCAACCAAGATCGCACGGCGGCGGGAGATTCGCTGTGGTTGTTTCTTCTGACGCTTTTCCCTCTATTTTCCTTAGGGTGGGCGCTGGAAGCCAAAAAAGTAATTTTTCGTGTTTTGCTTTTCTTTTCCCCTAGCGCAATTGTTGCTTTTTCCTCTTATATTGTTGTGTTTCTGGAAGAGACACGAACGCGTTGACGGGGAGAGAGGAAACACACAAGAAGAGAGCGAAGATGTACAGTAACACGTGTATAGGCAGATGTAGAGAGCGAGAGAGCGAGACAAGAGAGAAGATACTCACCGGGTCGTCGAGTGACTGCGGAGGATCGTCCTTCTGGTACTTTGGTGCTGGTGGGCCCGCGCTGGCTTGAACCATGGCTGCCATGGCCGGAGAGACGGTAGTGTGGTGTTGTCTACACACGCGCGCGCAGGGACAGCAGGACGAGGGAAAGGGGGCAAAGCAAAGCAAAGAAAAGGAGTGGACGGTATCGACTATAGAAGGATAATAAGAGAGTGGTAAAGCTGTTAAACGAGTGACAAGAAAAAATGGTTTTGTATTCCCCCCTTTCTCGAACAACGATCAGGCAGGATTCGACTGGGGGAGCTTCTTTTGTTTTGAACGGGTGCGGCCGCAGATCTTTTTGGGGTGGGAGTGGGAGGGGCGAGAGTTAGAGGCCAGCGGGTAGACGAGGATCAGCCTGGGAACGAACAAGCAGGACTAGTCCAATAAATGAGGGGAGGCTTAGAGCAGGGTAGCAGTAACCAAGAGATGCGAAGGAGAGGAAAAGCAGCAGAAAAAGAGAGGAAGATGCGGGTGGATTGGATGGTCGGGAAACGGGGGGACGAGGGAGGGATTGTCGAGTGAGAGAGAGAGAGGGAGAGTGTGTGTGTGGAGGGGTCAGGGATGGTTATTAGTTAGTAGCAGTGAACTGGTGGAATTCATAACAGCGGCATTAACACAACACACACACACGACAGACAGCTCCAGACAAGATAGTACTCGGCGTGTATATCATATCATCATCTCACTGGAAAAAGCCCGTTAATAAACAACAATAACACAATAATGCTAATCGTAATAATCACTCGAATAATCAGGAAGGTCGCATGCAGCAGCACGTCGTGGCCATTCCTCGATCCAGCCCAGTGGCATTAAACCTGTCCGCCTGTCTCCCCTCCACCGTCCAGCCTTTGACCTGAGCATCACTTGATTAACTACTCTGCTGTCAGCCAATCTATCCGTACGTTGGCCGAGGTCGACAAGGCACAGATGATACTATGTATGTACATACAGAAGAACCCCAGATAGCTCACGACCGATATTCTGGGCCCAGGGAACAGGCAATAGAGGGGATGGCCCTCCCTTGTCGATGTTGGACATGAGGCCGCTGCATGCTAATTCGTCCCTCGTCTCTCCCATGCGATAAGCATGCATCCAGAGGCACTGACCTGCACGCACAAATCGGCGTTGAAAACGAGAATCCCGTTTCGCTCGTATTCATGGACTGCACGATCCAGGAACCAAGCTTCGCATCCGGAGTACTTCCATCTATACATCGTACTCACCTCACTCACCATGCGTGGTATATACTACATGTTTGTTTGTACGTATTTACAGCAGACACATACAGACCAACTCCTGCTCGGATCATCTGGTGGTCAGACGCGCAAACAGCAGGTTTCTGGCTACTCCCAAGGCCGTTGAACACGGCGTGAGGTTCTCTGGACAGCCAAGTATACACCTGCTGCATAATCAAGGTACCGCCAAAATGCACGCAAGCATCCATTCGTGAACCCCTGGCGGAGATAATACTCCAGCTAATATGCCTGTGGGTGTATTTCGTGTCATCGGCATCTCAACAGTCGCTCGCCGGACTTTTCTTCCCACGGGTACAGACAGCACTGCCAAAAAGAAAAAGCAAAAAACGATGAAAAAAACAACAGGAACAAGGCGGTTGACAGAAGGAGGTCAAAGGCGCGCAGCTGTCCTGCACGCCGTCACTTGCCCCAAGTATCTCCAGCATCCGACAACCCCTTAGCTGGGCCCTTTCTTTTTTGTTTCTCCCACTTAACTAAGCATTCTGGCCCGGTGAATCGATCCATGCCTTCCATTCCGATCGATCTGAACCGAACAATCCATGAGGCGATCACCCCCCAGGCTTGCTTCAACTAAAATGTTTCGGTGGAGATTAGCGTTCAGCCTCAATACAAGAAAACAAAATACTTCTCCTACCCACCAAGTCCACACGTCGGCCGGATATAGAGCTTTGCAGTTCTCCCCGAACCTCCGGGGAAAACTTCATTCTTCATCGGCACCAGCTTGATTATCGTATGATTCTGGGTAAGCGAAAAGAAGCGTACAGGCGCTCTTTCTCGGTATGCATGTATGTCCTGACGAATGTCCAGTACAGTATTACATGCTGATGAAACTCTTTTTCCCTTTCCCGCTCGACGTTATCATCGAACTGGGCAAGACAAGACTTCTCTTTCCCGTCAGCCCGCCGGCTTTTCCTCCCCTCGAGCCATTTTCCGGCAGAAACCTTGTTCTGGCCACGCACTGGCACACACGCACCGCCAGAGAGCAAGACGTCGAGTGAACGAAAGGGAGGGCAGAAAAGAGTAAGTCCGCCAAGGTTCTAGCGCTCTGACTAGAGTGCTGTGATCCGCGCCCAGCAAGCCATCGTTAACCCGAAACACTCTAACGACGCCCATCTTAACCCATAAAGGCAACTAAAACGGGGCACCAAGCAAGCCACCGACTGGCTTCCTCTCAAGGTTCGGTGTAACCCATCCGCGCTTTCACGGGACTCTGCTCTGCTCATGCATTGGCAGAAAATGAGAAAAGCACCTGCTGCTTTTTTTTCCTGTCCTCCTTGATGAATAATTTACTTCTCATCAGAGTAGTATATGCGCTGCTGGGGCTCGGAGATGAAGAAAAGTCGACTTGCACTGCCTCAAAATGCTGTTCCTGCTCTCCCAACTGGATAGTCCTCGACGAACTCTGCTCTTGCTCGATGCGCAAATTGATAAAGTAATATGACGATCGTATTAACGAGGCCACCTTCAATCGACCAAATTACCTTTCTGTTTTGCAAGAGTCGCGGAGTAACAAGGGAATGTGCACATGTATGTTCTAGTCCATTCATACGTGAGGTACGTAACAACACTCAGAAACTCCAAGGCGCTCACCGGCTTTTTGGCCGGCGTGTCCCAATCGATGCTGTTGTGACTTGACTATTTCAGAAATGGAAAGTCATTGACGACCGACTCACTGACCGACTGTCCCTAAATCCTCTCCGTCATGAAGGGGATTGTGGGCTCTCTTCGCTCCGCGGTGCTTCACGATGGATGCAAAGTAAACACTGCACACATAACTACATCATAGGCTGAGGGTTATCCGTACCTTTCATCCAGTGGTAGGTACGATCTTACCATCGCTACCTTGGTTGGCATGATGGAAGTGGATTCTCCAATTTTATGGTGCATCCCGCTCTTTGGACAGGAGCTTATCAGAACGACGGCCGGAACGATCTCGGTTTCTGAAAAAGGCAGCTCGCGCGCATGTGCCAGCCGAGTAAACGCAACGCAACGCAACTTTGAGCATGACATTATTTAACTAGTTAGCAGTTAGTCGTTGCATATTACCTCACTTCGAGCTTTTTTCCCACGCGCGTCCCCATCCAAAGTAAAAAGCTTCCTCGACCAACAACATCAATCCCGCCAGCCTCTCACAGTTGCAGCCGACTAACAAGAGGTCGCGACCTCGTGCGAAGAAAAGCCCAATTCATGGGGCCAAGAACGACACCGCGTCGTCGCTAAACCGCATCCGGGAGAAGTCAATGCGCCAAGCAGCCCATTTCTCGAGCCTTAAAAGCCAATAACAAGACATGATCTCCGCATCCTTGCTGGCTCTGGGCTCCACGCTTACGAGATGGTCCTCCGCATTAAGCTTCAAACTAGCAAATGCCGGCGTAAAATGGTGGGTGCCCGCCAATGAACAAGAGCGCGAGAGAGAGATGAAAAAAGAGTTTCGGCTCAATTTTGAGTTTTCTTCTGAAGTCATGGCAAGTTCTCAAAAATGCGCCTTTTTTCGATCATAAAATCCCACGTTGTTAATTGTTGCATAGCATGCTCACTCTGCCTGAGGTGGTTTCTTTTTTTTTCTTTTTATGTCTCGGATCGGCTTCGAGTGAGCTTGCACAATTAATTGAGAAAGACGAAAAGTTGGATGGGTGAATGCAGAAGGAATCCGAATGCTCGTGCTCTTGCTCTTTGCCCAGGTGGGCTGAGAGTCTGATCAGGACTCGTTTGTAAATTGCATTCTCGCATCTCGCCTCAATTGAAACTTTCCGACAATATCCAGCTCTAAGAGAGATAAAGCTCCGTTTTGCTTCCTTTCACTGCCATCGTGCCATCGCCTATGATGACGCTGGGAATATTGAAGCAATCATGACACGTTGACGGACTCCGCTTTCTCCTGACGGCGATGTCGTATCTCCGAAGGTTCGCTCTTCGATTGAATGATTTCTTTTTCCTTTTGCTTTCCCTTCCTTGGTCGAATGCTCTCCGCACGGCCAGCCGTGATTGGCTTTTGCGATTCAATAAAAAACAAAAGGAGCTGCCTTCTGCGGGCAAATGTATGACATATTTTAGTTTGCAGCCCAGGGGAAAATTCCCATTGGCCAAGGACAGATTAACCACGGCCATCTGTAACTCCAGAAGCAAAAAAAGAAGAAAAACAAAACAAAATGTAAGGCGGACGTGGGAGCACCGCTACTCGACTGTGAATCAACGTCATCTTGCCTTTTGTGTTGGACAAAGCTGATGGTTCTTCCAAAAGAAAAACGGGGAGCCGACAGAAGGGGTATGTATGGGCCACGTTGTGCAAATATGGTTTTCTTCAGTGAGAGCTGTTCCTTGCTGCTTTCAACTTTGCCTTTTTTGACGGGCTGGCCTGCCGAGAGTTTAGACATCCCTGGAGGTGCCATCAATGGCTGTTTAGCTATCTTTGACAGCCACACCTTGGTTTGAGGGGAACCGCCAGAGAGAGGCAGACAGAGAGATAGAAAACACCATTTCAATTCGTCGCGGAACATAATGTTGAAGTCTGCGTGGCCAATTCTGTAGGGCCTTGGGAGAGGCTCTTGGACTAATCTCGGCTTATCCTTGAGAGTGTCTTCTGGAGAAGATGAAATCTTCCTGCGTCCAACGTAACATCTTGGAAAACGCCACGATCTACTTTCTTTCTTCCTGAAAGCACATTGTGTCCAGTCGTTCCAGCCGGCTATTTCGCAGCAGCAGTAACAGAACCAGTCAGCGACTGGTTTATCTTGCTCGAGGTTTACATAGCCAACGACTTTATTATACCGATGGACGTCCAATCCTGTCCACTTCGAACTAGCGACCAGACTTGGCAAATATGGACTCACTTTGAAACCCAGCGCTGATCATGCACAGGGGAGGCGCATAAGTCCTTCCAAGTTGCGAAACATAAAATCTGCTGATGGAAGATGCTTTTGCATGTATAAGCAATATCATGACGGCTATTGCAGATGTGCCGTGTGTTGATTAGCGGCCTCTTAAACGTCTGGAGCCGAGCCCTGGCGGGAAACCAAATCAACTGTTGATGATTGATGAACACTATGCAACTCTAGTATCGTACTCCGTACGGTACGTGCATGCGTGAAAAGCCGTACTCGGAAAAATAGGACACTGTGGAAAATGTCATCCCATTCGATCCGATTCATCCGATGCCTTTAGCACGATTGCAATATCACCTTGGATTGCGCAGCGGCTAGTCCAGAATCAATTTAGCCTGTGAAATGGCCGCTCTGGGCGGGCGGTTAAAACGGTGCTCTCCCAGACAGCTCCAGCTGCAGGAGCCAGAGAAAAAAGCTTGCCGAAATAAAATTGCTCTTGGATTGTTCTTGTCGATTTCCGACGGACGTTGCAAGGTCTAGGAGCAGCGAGGATTCTCCACTGGTCTTGGTTAATCCAATCTGCGAGGTGCTTGACTGGGCGTTGGCACCATGCGTTAAATGCCACACACAACAGCGTGTAAAATCGATAAATTCTGAGATGTGGCTTGATTGGAGAGGGGGTCCGCTCCGCGTGTTATTATTGACGAGGAACAAGGATGTTCTGCGAAGTTGCCACTAGTGTCTGAATGGAATGGCTTTCTTTTATGAAAGCCTCGAGAACAACCTAATTTCCAGCTGATGACTGATGAGAGGTCGAAGGGACAGTCTGTATCCTTGTCTGATCCTGGTTAGCCGACCCTCAGTTGTGGACATTCAAGGGATGGAGATGACTCGCAGATTTCGGAGGGCCATCCGGTACGAGGCATGATCATCCCTCCCCTCTCTCACATCCGCAGGTTTGCCTATCGTCTTTCCCTCCTCCCCCCGTTCGACGGACGGCTTGGCAAGAGTCTAGCAACTGTCGGAAGATTTCACCACCGGAACTAATGGCACTTGGCAGAGCTTGCTTTAAAGTTATGTCCCATTCTTCTGCAGGCGATGTTGTCTTGTGCAGGCGGTGTCAAGGAGGGCCTTGTCCTGGAAAATACCTGGAACCCGTGAATATCCTTGAGCCGTTCCTGACTGATTGTGACCTGGGGGCCGGATTATGAAGCTTCAACCTTCTTATCATTCCTCTTATCTCTCTTCCGATTTCAAAGCTTGCGGAGTCGAGAGAAGTATCAGTGACTAATGGATGCGACGGGCAGAGTGCCACTTGGCGAGGAAGCGCCGTGCTGGAGCGGGATATCCCGCCCTCCCCTTCCAACCTCTTTTTGCGACTCGGAGCACTCGAGGGCTCATCACTAATGCAGTAGTTCTAGAACACTTGGGTTGTTCAGACCACACGAAATCCCAGTCCCACATGCACCATCTATCATCCTTCATCGCATGTGGCGCACAAGCAAGCAGGCCTGACGAAAGAGACGTGGATTGTGGATTTGTCTAGTTGCGTATCGGGCCTATGGAAGCACCACACGAGGTTGCTTCACCAAAACGGCCCTGCATGAACCGCAGCGAACACCCATAGCTGCCACCTGGGGCCTGGCGAGCACAAGGACTGGCCAGGACTGGGTATCACGGCCCTTGATTGGATCCATTCTCCAGCCTGTCAACCCCATGCTTCCCGCTGCTTCCTTGTCTCCCCCTTTGCTCCTCTCGAGCCAAGAGGAAACCAGTTGTGTACCACAGCCGCGAGCCTGCTCTTCATCCCCTCCCATTCTAGCCCACCGATGATCTGCTAATCGCCTCCTCTGCAACGCCATTTCTTCCGTCTTTCTCTTTGCTCTTTCCACTGAATGTCCGGGTGCTACTCTCCACTAACAGGGGGGATCCAGGGAGCAACAAGTTCTAGTTTGCAAGCCAGTGCTTCGATTTTGCTTCTAGCTGAACTCTCCGTGGAGGGCTGAGCCAGAATGATTTTGCTTTTGAGCAGGGGGCTCTTAACTGTGCTTTTCTTTTTTGTGAGGCCATCCATCGCGCCACTATTGCCCGTCGCCTTTGGCCTTCTTGCCTGCCATGCCAACGTCTGGCTACTCATGTCTGGTTGGTGATCGAGTCGCGGCTGCACGATTATCCAACTTCGACCTTCCTCGTCGGAATGGCAGGCCTGGCACGTGATATTGCCGCCAATGGACTCGACCGCTCAAAGCGAAAAGGCGACGACAGCTGCTCCGACGAGATACTATCTTCCATGCTCTCACTTTTCTTGTCCTTTTACCTAGCTTCAATAGGCAATGATCGCAGCACTAGGTAGTTTACTCGTATGCAAGCCACCATGGACTCTACTACCACTACTACTACTACTTCCGGGATTCATGGCATGTGATCTCCTGATGGGCAGTCCTGCTAATGGCGATACTATCGACTTTTGAATTCACAAGCATGTTAGCTCAGTTTCTTGTCTTGTGAACCGAACAATCCGAGGTTGGAGAGCTCTTTTCCCACATTGCTAGCTGCTCTGCCGGCTCGAGCATTTCGTTTGCTACAAATGATTCGTCGCAAGACTGAGGGCCTGAGGCGAAAGTCAGCGGAGCATCATACAGACAGACATACTCCCAGAGTATCAACTGATCTGCAAAGTTTTCTAGTCTCCATTATACTAGCAGTGTTGCTGCCAAATCCTTCACACAGTGGATATCAACAGCTAGGAGTGCACCCTTCAGAGTGGACGGATCGACCGATCTCATCTGCCCTGAAAGCCTCGTGGGTAAAACGTGCCATTTCGGAACGGCTTCTGATAAACGACACTGTTTTGGGCTGCGGGATCAATTGCTGATCTGTGCTCCTATGCATTATCTAGCTCGCCCGATACTGACGATGATGATAGTAGGAGATACGCTGCAGCTTGGGTGCACTGAAACCCATGACAATCTGGCAAGAAACACCCATCCAAGATTTATCATTTGTCATGACGACATTCCCCGATGGTCAGACTATCTGTTTTTGGCTGTTGCAGGAAATTCGATCTTCCCGACTTACGCTTTGCCGGTTGAATGTTAAGAAAGTGGACCTTAACTCTTCGAGAGGCTGGCTTTTGAAGACTAGGCTTCTCTTGAGCTCTGGACACGTATAAGTCCGCGATGTAATAAATGGGGGAGATAGGCTCAAAAATTCACAACTCCTCGAGGCTAAACTTGAAAGGACTGCCCATCTGGATGTTGCGACTGCCGGTGGTATTTCGTCGATTGTGCAACCTGGCTAATTCCCCTTTAAGCTGGTCTGAATTGATACTTTCTGACATGGAGATTGTTTTTGTTGGCTCTTTCGGCAGACGAGCGGTGAGACATTGAAGAAAGGGAACGTCCACTCTTTTCCTAGGCTCTTTGACATGCGGTTCATGTGTCCAGCATGTGAACCTTGTAACCTCTTGAGGCTTTGTTTCGAATTGCTGAAGATCATGTTTCTTTTTGTTTCACACAATTTTCTGCACCTTATCTTTCTTCCTCTTATCTCTACTACACCTGTTCATTTCCGGTGGACAGGTTATCTTTTGCGACCTCTTTTTTCAGATGTCATCTTAACCGTTGCTCTCCCTAGAATGGTCAAGGATGCCATCACATCTAACCGACCTGGCTCTCCTTGTACTGTACCTTTGTTGTTCAACCGTTTTTGGCTTCGTGGTCCGTTTCAAGCACCAGCAATCCCTGCCCATCTGCTTCGAGCCCTCCCCTCGACGCGTCAATGTCTTAACAAAGCAAGATTGCACATGACATCTCTTTTTCCACAGAATGTTCACTGAATCGAGCACGAAGGCAAGGCGGGCGTTGATATCCAGATGTCGGGGGTCCACGTGCCCTGCATCTGGTCACACAACTGGGAGCATCTAGTTTAACGACCTGACTGCTCCCTGAGAGAAAATAATGGATGTATTCACTTTCCTCTTCTGCTGTACTGCAGACATATAACAAGCGGACAACGCACATTGTTCCAAAGGCTCTGAACCTATCAAAACTGCGGTTTCCTTCTGTACAGTACACAGCTCCTGATGGTAAATCTTCTCCTTTTCAGACAGAAGGGGCCTTTGCCTCGTATCTTTGGAAGTTCGTTGCTCCAGATGCACTCCATGTGCAAGCAAGTAAAAGACTTGGCTGCTGGAGTTCTTTGAAAGATATTGCATCGAGCTTCTTAAGGAACACCCGGTGACACTGGATGTAGATAATCCCGGATCCAAAAAAAAAAAAAAAAAAAAAGAATATTTGACTTGAGCTCAACATTCTTGCGCCCATCATCTAGAAAACAACTATACAACAAGATGGATCAAAGGTCAAATTTGCTGCGACAAGTCGACTTGGAGCAAATAGTAGGAGCGGAGGAGATAGCTTCCTAAAGAGCCACATTTTCACGCTCATTCACGAACATATAGGGTAGGCATTATAGGATGTGCAACGTCAAGAATGGTGAGTTGAGTAGACATCATGGGTAAGAAAAACAAACTCTGCCGGTTAGGCACATTGAAGTCCACTTGTTACCTGGAAGCAGACTGCGGCGCATGGTCTCAATTAACATAAATCTTTATTTATCAAACAGTAGCTAGATAGTCATTGATTAGAAATTACTTGCGTTCGCCTCGTTGATTGAAGAAGCCAAACAGAAAATAGGCCGCCCATAGAAAAGAGTAGATCAGACCCGAAACTGTCAAGGGTCTGGAAAGTATAGACAAGAAAGCATATTCAAAATATTCATTAGTCAAGAGCTCATAAGATCATAAGTAAATGGAAGGATATATGGCAAGATGACAGGACATTTGAAGCGGCCGGATGGCCCAGAGGTCCTCTTGGGCCGAATTGAGAAATATCATGTTGACACAGCAATATCAGGCAGGCTTCTTTCATTGCTGAGAGGGGTTAAGAATGACCCCGCCTTGAGCGATGGTGCTCAGACTGTTTATTATGGCCTTTGTGCTTGCCCTCACCCTCACCCTCATCCTCATCGTCACTGTCCGTGCTGTGTCTGCTGGAGCCGTATCGGCGATCATCGTCCCTATCTCTTTGTCGGTAACGGGCCCGATAGTATCGTGCTTTGGTCCTCATCAGCCTGTTCACTCAGATAACAGTAATATAGCGGAACCACTTACAGCGGATTTCTGCAGTCCTCACTGCGTATGCCTGTATTTCGTCCTTTGTTAAGACCCTCAGAACTATGACAAAGTCGGGCCGTACTTCAAATCGCTCATGGCCTTCCAATGCAGCCGGGCTCACGTATTCTCGAGATATTTTTGTCCAGCGTGCCCCGGGGGGGATGCCTTTCTTGTTTGCATCCTTCAAAGGAGCAACTCCTTCCCTGACCGTGTTTTGATCTTCAGGGAACTTATCTGTCGGCTGTTTAAGAATCCCTTTTGGGGCCGCGGCCCCCAAATCACCCTTTTGCTTTAGTTCCGGAGATTCTTTCTCTGTCTGTTGCCTGAGAATTCCATTCAAAACTGGAGTACCCGAATCTTCCCTTTGTCTCATCTCTGGGGTTCCTTTATTTGAACTGGGAGACCTAGCCTGATGCTGATTCTCGGTATCCCTTTCTTCTCTTTCACCATAGTGTGGCCTGTGTCGAACTGGCGGTTTCGCGTTTACAATGTCCTCCTTTGGACGCAACGGAATCTGATAATGGCGTTGCCGCGTACTCTCTCCCGACTCTGATTCGTCAGTTTCGCTATTTGTATGGTCTCTTGTGGACCTTCGTTCCCTGACTTTCCGGTGTCCATTGCGAGACAAATTATTTCGTTCGGTATGCCTGCTGTTACGCGGCTCCTTGGAGTAGCCGGTAGCCAGTCCGGCAGTAGCAAGCCCACCACGCGACGCATGCGCAGATTCCGAATCACTTCGACCCGCAGTCCGATCATTTACAGTTCGATGAACAGACGAATCCCGCCAGGAATTGCGGGTGTTGTAGTGAGGGTGGTCCTCGACCACAATCATGCCATCGTTCTCTCGCGAAATCCGATACCCTCGTCCATCTCTCAAGTCGCCATGGTCGCTTCGATACGAGTATTTGCCTTTTTCCTGGTGAAGAGACACGGGAGCCTGACGCGACGCATGACGTCGGCGTTTGTCAGAATTTCGAGGTGCTTCACTTCCACTGGCATGGCTACGGTCTTTGAGATCATCGTCTCTCCGGAGATTATCGTTCCCTTTTGGAACCCCTGGCCGAATCTCGTATATGTGGGATGAGTATCCTTCTAACCCGGCTAAACTCACAGGTCGTGGCTTCGGGGCTTTATTATCACGGCGGCGTGCACGTTTTGCAGAGTCGCCAAGAAATTCTTCTGTTAGGTTCGTATACGAGTAAGCGCCATTGATGTCAATATCCTGATCCTTGGGCCCAACGGTGGAAACAGGATATACTCTTCGCGAGCGGCCTCCAGTTGTGATATACGCTCCACGCTCACTGTGAGGTGAGCTGCCTTTGGCTAGCGGAACCAAGCGCCCTCCTCTTGCGTTAGGGCTGAACGCTCGTCGCCTAGAGCGAGATGACGCCGGTGAGAGATAACGATCTGAATCATCATTTGTGTAGTACCCCGGATGTCTCGAAGCATATGACCATTCGTAGTCTGATGCTACAATGGGCCTATTTGACGAAGACGACGGTAGAATGAGACTCAACGGTCGCCTGCCTTCTTGAGACGTGTGACTTCGTGGGCGAAGAGTGTAACTACCTGTTGTTGCTGTACCGTATGGGGGATAATGGTAGTTCCTTGGTGGTACATCGAGAAAAGGAGTTTCAGTTGGTCTCATTGACTCGTATTGCCCTCTGTAAGATGGGCTAAATGTCCCGTCATGGTGAGCTATCGGTCGGATTTCTTGGAACTCTGCTTCTATCATGTGAGCTACCGTTCCCGTTGATGTTTTGGGGTCAATGATGGTCCTAGTTTCGGTCACTGGCATACGGTACCCAGAACCGGCCATGTTGAGCTGGGCAGTGTATGTACAATCGCAATTGAATGTATAGGAGGTCGTCCCAGGTTTCGGTGTCAGACTATGACCCAGATACCGATTGTGCGGATTCGTGGGCCAAGAGAAATAATCTAGTTAACTGCGAGCGATGAAAATTAGTAACATTGAACAAGAGCATGTATATCTCCTGAGAGAAATACCATCAACTGCCCAGGTTATATATAGAGGGCCATATGCTCCCGTGAAAACAGCAGAGTGAGCAAGAGGTAGGGAAGGGAGAATGGAGTTTGAGATGCAGAGCTGAGAAGAGGGAAAAGTAACAGCTGATATATCTAGCGGTTATACGGTTGGCCGTGTGGCAAGAATAGGCCTGTTGAAGGGGAGAAGGCCGAAGAGAAGAACACGGCGGAAAGTAAATTGTGGATGGCAGGATGGTTGCTTAGAAATTGGACTGATGAATCATGATGGCAGCGGGTGGTGAGCGACGGTGTTGGACGAGGATGAGAGGGGCGGTGGGCACTTGGAGGGGACGCACTAACTAGCGATGCGGCTCTCGCACAAACTCAGTCGGGCTCACTCACTGCATGCTCATCGACACGACGCTGGTAGACGAAGCTTTCCGGTGGCGTCAACAAGCGCAGATTGTTCGACAATTTCCCTTGAAATCCTCCTTGGCCTCGGAGTAAGGCTGCTGGACGAGATGCAGCAAGTGGAGTGAGTTACACACGAGATTTCCGTTCAAGGAGCTGATCAAGCTCCTCTCATCCCTTCGAGGGTTCCAGGCCAAGCCCTTCACTCTGTGTGACTACACCACTGCACTGACGTTTCCTCCTCGGATCGAGTGCCCGCCATCTCCCATTGCTGCGGATGCGTTCTTCTTTGATTGGTTCCGGTCATCCTCGCCGTCCGGGCAGTCCTGGAACCTCAAGAACCAAGGCTCGACCAATTTCAAGAAAGCAGCAAGAGGGTTCAGGGCCATAGACGCCAGTGGCTTCCCACCTGCAGTCGATCAAGCAGGCTTGCAGCACGCTCACAATCCACTCGGACGGTATTGTCAATTAATGGTGGGAAGTGAGTGGTAGCTTCATTCACCTCAGGCTGATAGATCGTCTTTAGCTACCAACACTCCGACCAAAATGAGGCTGTTGGTGATAATTTCCTCTGACCCGTATAAGGCGTCCAATGCTAGGCGGACAATACAATGCCTCCGGCCTTGTTTCCACTTCTTGAATTCGTGGAGAACGGAGATTACAGAGACAAGGGGCAAACTGCTATGATGATTCATGTTTATGGCTGGCTACCTTGATTAGATGCGGGAACTAGGGGCCCGCTGCATGGAATTCGATGCCATATCCCACAGTGATCAAGTTAGGGTTACGTTGAAGACAAGCGTTGACAGAATCTCTGGCGCAGCGAAAAGCTTTTCGGAGCGACCTGGATGCAACAAGGGCCATACCTTCGGCTAGCGACTGGTGGCCTTCTGGAAAATACTATGGCAACGGCTGCACGGGAAGTTACCTGGACCTTTAACCCGTGGTTTGAATGGCCATGCTTACCATCCTCCAATTTCTGCTCCGGACTTGGTGAATCCGCCTAATAATAGGCACAGGGGTAACCCTTGAATTGAACATGTAGTTACAGACCCTAAAGCCAGATAACCAGGTGAAAAACTAGGCATAGTATTCCGTCAGCGGCCGGCAGCAGGATTCTGCGAATGCACATGGCTCTGATGTTTCAGTTGCCAGTCTGGAATCGCAGTGAGGCCTCCGAAATGGGTTTTGGAATATGGAAGGAAAAAACGTACGTACATGCATCATGTCGCCGAGTCTGCCTGGACGGATGAATGATTGATGTCATTGATCACTCGAATCTAATTGGGCGCGGGGCGCCTTTCAACTCGTCAAGTCAACAAGCCTTCGGCTCCTTGGGTTGAAGCGGGGTGGTCCATCACCAACCTCCCAAAGTAGCTTGACGATTCTTCCATTCCATCAACCGTTGGGTTCAGTTGCCAAAGAAAAAAGGCAAAACATCCGCACATGATATCCATCACTGAGTCTGCGTGGCTTCTGAAAGCGACTCGCGACCGGAATTCCCCGTCGCGGGCGAAGGAATCCTCTCTAGGATTCCTAACAAGGCTACATTTCCACTTTTGGGACAATGTTGCGTCGTGATGAGCCTAGAAAGCGCCTAATCTCAGAACACTTTCTCTTTTGCGCCATGGCCCTACGCTAAAGATGACGCGGGCTGTACTTGTGAGTGGTTGCGTTTCCTGGACCATCCACGATTCGAGCCTTCAGTTGCTAACAAACCGAGTCCTTCAGAGATTTGGTCACGTTTTTGGTCAGCTCAGCTTGATTTGACGTCGTCTACCGTTGGTAACTGCTACTCGCCTAGGACCCCTTGCGCCCTGAAACAAGCGCCCTCAGCTTGCACGCTTTCGCGAAGAGCTTCCATAGTCTCGTCGGGCAGATTTCCCAAAGCTTTCACCTTCACTGAATGGGTCCTGTTCGCGTCACCGACGCCTAGCCCATTCCCCTTCTCGCCTACCATTCTGGCCCATAATCCTCTGCCAGCTACGCGTCCTATTCCACAATGGAGGCAACCGATTCTGCCTTCTTGCCTCGCGAGCTTCTCAGCTCATATCTGCCATTGATCAGCATCATTTTCCCACCGCTTCACCCCTTGTCATGTAGGTGTTCTTGTTCCACCGAAACAATGTGCTAATTTTACCCTCTTTCGCTTGAAGTCAGCCTGCATCTGACAAAACGTGATCTTGATCCGTACTTGCTCGGATACAACCCGGCTGTAGAGGTTTGACATAAATTCCACTGGTATCCTCTGGTGTATCAGTCAAGCGTCTTTTTTCTATGCGACAGTCAAACGACTATTGGTTCCAGCTTCAAGATCTCCTTCCCATCAAGGTGTTTGGGTTGTTTCCCCCCCCCCCCCTCCTCTGAGACTACCGTCATCCTTCGGGGTTGTCTATCTCCACCGCAAGACTACAGAACGCCGGTCCTCCATTTTGGCTGAAATCATGAATGCCAATAACCGACTTGCACTCCGGATGAAACAAGAAACCTATAGCCGGCATGTCACCAAGATACTGCCACGCAGTGGAGGATGCTCTGCCAATGCCGAACAATTAGCCTCACCATGGCACTCGCGAGAAACTTTGGGGGATTCCCAAGCGTGGTCGGGGATATCAGAATCGGAACTTCTGCCATCGCTTCCAAGGCTCCCAGATTGTGGCCCATCTCGAAGACCGAGTTATACCAGTCTGAGATGTCATATCCAATACTCTCCACAGCAATTTTCCCGACCTTCTATGCGGGGCTGGTGGGTTTGCTGTCACCCAGAAAAGCATGTCAATAATCCGGAACTGAGTGCGGAACGTTGCTCGACATGCAATCATTCCAGATGCAGTCAATGCAAAGTCCTACGTTGAGAATCGCCCATGCTGTTTCACTGCAGCCTTCGTTCTTTTGGGATGATACTCGACAACCATTGTGCATCTATATTGAATTGTAGCAAGAACAACTCGGTTTCGACCTTGTTCTTCCCAAGCAATTCAACACTGCGTTTGCCATGCGGTTCCTGTTGTATCCTAACATAATTTTTTTATGTTTATTGGCTTTGCTAATTAGCAAGGGCATACTGTGGGTGTTGAGGTGAATTTGCTTTAGTGAATTATTTGTGATGGTCTTGATGCAACTTGCAACTTTTATGGCCTGGTGTCATCTGTGTCTAGTTTCACAACCTTGCTAAGCAGTGCTTAGAGCAATATTATTTACTTCTCTCAGTGCAGTCCTGGTAGACTGCTTGAGGTTTAGAATTTAGAATACACCTTTCTCCTTGAAAATTGAATCTTAGCTTCAAGTCTCAAGGGTGACTAATACACAGGCTTCAGAAACTCTTCTTGCGTTGTTTCTATGTAAACCTAAGACAAAAGAGTAAGTTAATTAACTTGTATCTCCAACAATACTGTGGCATAGTGCCCAAAAGAGGCAGGTCCAACCTTTCTGAATCATCTTAATTTATGCAAATAAAACCCAAAGCAATGAGGGTATAAATTGAGCCAGACAGACAAGCAAGGAAAGATGATTTTCAGCGGTCAAACAAAGGAACCCGAAAGATACCATCAAACAAACAGAGAATCCAGAAATGTAATACTTGCAAACAAAGCCAACACACCAGGGTATCGTAGACACAATATCCATGTCGTTATATACTAATTTTGAAAATATAACCAGGCGCCGACCTATCCCGGGTTATCTAAACCAGCTTCTCGTTTCAACCTCTGGACCACGGGACCAAAGGCATACGCGCTTCCCTGACCACTGTGATCCGAGCAAGGGCTATGCTTGAGCGGTAGTAACCAATCAAGTAAGCTGTAGCCAAAGACCTCTTGCAGGTTTGCTAGGGGACTGCCTAGATCAAAGGGGTTTTCTCCCGGCATTGTCGACAAAATGGCAAATTCACGCGGTGGGGCAGTTGAAGTAACGCTTCTGGACGACTGGACAGGCATACCCGGATATACGACGATGGGGAATGGGGTTCCGCGGCGGGTTTGGGATTGGTAGAAGTCTTTCGGACGGGGAATCAAGATGGCGAGCGTCCACACTTTTGAATGACGTGTGAGACTCTCGATACTTGACGAGTTCACGGATGCGAGGTACATTGAACTACCCAGCATTCCAAAAGAGAAAAGGAAGAATAAACCATATCTAGTCCAACGTCAGAAATCTAACGGTTAGCTGATATATAGGGTATCACGTACAATGCTAGAGCTATTATCCATTGCACTTCCACATACCCAGACTGTTTGATGACCCCAAGTTAGCGAACACTATGCTTTTTGGGCAACGGTGATTGCCGTATTCGACTGAAAATCAAAATCAGAAAGGTTCACACACATTTTTACGATCTTCAGCAAGAAATATAGCAAACACCACAACATTGAATGTTGTGAAGAGAGAAGCGTAAAATAGGAACTGGAGGAAGAATTTGAATGAGGATTCACTGATGACGCCACCAACCCTGCATAAACGTTAGTCTTTTCAAGGCGGAGCTTTTAATAATGGAGGACTCACCAGGGACAAAAATGATCGAGCTTCCTTACGCAGCGATCAACCTCACTGCAGTGATGTGCTCTATCCGTTTTCCATTGGCAACACGTTGAGCACCATCGAGGCCTCCCGTCCTGCTCGCATATAAATATGTCTTTACAATAAAACGCCTCGAGGCCGTAGGTGTCGAGAGGGTATGGGCTGATTTCGGTCTTCCATTTGTCATTATCCCCCTGTCTTCCTTGCTTAGTTCTTCCTTCCGTTTTGTTGGCATGAGCATCAACCCATTGTATCCCGCGGGGAAGAAAGCCAGGATCGCATAGAACCGTAATCAGAACCCGGACGTAAGATATGATCAATATCAGCTGCAGGACATAGAATCCGCTAAGCAGCCCGATTGCGAGACCCCTTCGAGGGCGCGGCGCTCCATACCGGGACGGAGGATTTATGAAATAATCAACTGCAGCCTGGTTAGTGATTTGCCGATTCAGCGACAAAGCGATGAACTTACTGCATAATCGCTTTGTAAAAACATAGCTTGCATAGGCAAGGAGGCCGCACAGTACAACTGGAATCACTCGTGACGCAACGAGGTTCACTCTCTTATCTGAGGCCATTGGCCACAGCGGTTTCTCCGCAAGGGCTACTGATACATCGTAATGTTGGGTACTGAATATAGCCGCACGTTCTGTGGTTTGAAGTAGCAAACATTAAGCGCCGGCGCATCAAGGTGCTGGGCCACCCCCTGGTCATGTGATTGCAGCTGAATAAGCGCACCCCCATGACATCATTCTGCGGGAAGAATGGCGCTAGTCCAGAAGCGCTTTAGCGACTTGTCACGTTACGCGCTTGGGCCTTTGCAAAATTCTCACTCTTGAGTCCCCGCGCTCAAGGACATCGACTCCCTCTCATCATCCTGAGACGTCTTATTCCTGCTGCAGAGTCGTTCAAGTTTGCTTCTGGCCCCCTACATTCGCATGGGATGCTTTCACCTTCCTTTCTTGACTCCGACGGGCTGAGCTGCATAGAGTACCCGTCACATGAGCACCACAGCCCCTCTCTTATCCCAAAGGCCTTGCTTCCAGATGCGTGTTCAGAAGGCACTTATCCTCCAAATGTATAAGATATCAAAATAAATGGGGGCTATCGGTCATCATTCTCGTGTTCGCCGACATGGTCACACGTCTCAGCCTGCTCTCCAGATTGATGCCTTGCGGCTCAATGAGCCCCGTGGAACACACATAATAAGACAACTCGAGGCCCTATTTAGCCTGTTTCGCCCAATTTGCATCTATTCCACATTCCTGACGCAATAATTCTGGATCGCCCTTGGAATTGTGTTTCAACTTTGCTAGACCGTTTTCCCTCTCGGAAGCACCGTTTCTCGTTTACGCAGCAGGAAGCATGCCCGCTACGAGAGGTAAATTTGGTTTGCTGCACCAAGTTGGCGATTCTGCCTCGCCGTTTACTTCATTTTATTTTACTTTTCCTGTTCCATCTCTACCTACAGGTTTATTTTCTGCACCACGATTGGAAGTGCATTGGAAAAGGCAACATACCTCCGTCCAGTGTGGCTATGATCAGCCGGCTTTACTACTTTTATCGCCCGCCAGACCTAGCCGAGCTGAAAAAAGGCAAGGCAACAAACATGACAAAGGCAACCCTAGCATAAACCAGTCCCGAACTGCTATCAAGCTTACCTATCGGACGCCTCGTTTAACGTCCAAAGGCTCGGCACATAATTGATCCTTTCCATTTCTATTCGCAAATTAAAATACCTTCATTTTGGCTCAAGGTTGAATCGCTATCAAGGCGTCCGAATCTTGTCTGTTGTCATATTCGAATGACATTTCAAATTGAAACTCGAACTCTGATCGGAAAAGACGTACCCTGGACCCTTGGCATACTTCTGTTACCGTAAGTAATCGCTGCTGTCGTCACTATGTCTACTTGCCTAGAGATTTGGTTAAAGTTCATTTCTGCCGGGCTTTCAACTTGTTCTTGTCGGTTTTTTTGCTCGCGATTTGCGCGTTTGTGAGTTTTGCAAAGACTACGAACGGTTTTCCTCTTTTTCGCCTACTTTTCGAACTACAACTTTGGAAGCAATGAACGTAAGTGGTCACATCTTTTCGCTTTCACAACAAGCACCCTGGTCGCCGCAGCATGATAACTCTCTGTCAAATCAGAGCCGAAATGTCCGACTTCATCCCGGCTCGGCGCCATTTAAATCGCCTATTTTTCTCTTCTATCCACCAGATAAACACGGCCGGCGGCCGAGCGAACATACCATACTGCAATATGCGTCCCCAGAAGACCGAGCATACCAAGAAGCATTTCGCGCAGAGCAGCATCGGCAATTTGAGCAGCATTCGCGCCTTTTAAGTGCGAAACACGAACCCGTTACTTGTCAGCCTAGCAGCGGCAGTCGAGAATATTCCGCACATTTTAACAGTGTGTGTGGAATACAGTCTTTAGAAAATGAACACCTCTCACCAACAAAGCGCTTCACTTGCGTATGGCTCTGCTGCCAGAACTGCTCGGCCCCGGGACCATATTCATCATTGAATTCACACTGCGTCGGTTGCAATACAGCTAGATGTTTCAACTGCACCAACCATACGGTGTCAAAACATGAGCAGGCATTTTTATAGTAACATGGTAAGCCTTGAAGACATTGCTTAGAGCTTCCCATTCCATTGTGGACAGGAATTGTGCCCTTGATGTAATTTTTTATCTTCCAAATCCTTTTGTCTGCCATTTCTGTTTAAGATACCATTTGAAATTTCTCTCTAGGTAATGTTGGCCTAGCATCTAGGCAGTTTTCTGTTTTTGCAAAGTTTTCGCATAGTCTTTCAGATGGCCGTGCAAGTGCGGAATCTGAATCATGGGAACTGTTGCTCAGAAATAATTTCTGGGTGGTTCATTCATATTTTTTCAAGCTTTTTAAAATAATAGACCATTCACACATCTGGAAAACAGATGCCTAATTTCAATGGACAAACACACTCTCTTTTTCTGAGTAGAGTTACGATTTTACATTTTGCATTCATTTTTAATCTCTGAGATACCAACATACACAAAACAGAGAAACTTTCGTGTGTTTTTGCTGCCTGGAATTTGGGAGTCATCCTGGTGATTGAATTGAAACTGGCGGAAGGAAACCACAAATCCCAAGATTTTGCCTTGGGAGCCTAACAAATATGAGCGGAACTCGCCGAAGACCCGCTTCCGAAAGAGGAGCGGGAATCTCATTTTGCAGCCTTGAATGCTCAACGAACAGTGTGGCCTAGCAAGGCCGCCGAAATCTCGGGTGCCCCGCTTCAGAATTCGGCAGACGATGACTGCGCTAGTGGGGCCACTCCAACAGCTTAACGAGAACAGGTGAGAAGATGAGAACTGATACATTGGATTTTAACTTTCTGCACGATCGACGTGCTGATTTCCAGGGCTGCAGTCAGAGTATGCCAAGACTGGCGGGCTCTTCAATAAGGTATCTAGGCACCTTAGCGCCTTTTTGCCCGCTCAGGGCTCTATGGGCCTTCTTGCCGGCTGACTCTGATCGGGGCGATGCTTCAAGCCCAGGCGGTTGTTATCTGCCAGGCATTAACGGCTCTCAGTCGCTCGTTTTCTCTATTTAAACCTGCCGCGATCTCAGGTTTATTTTTCCAATTGATTAATCCAAATCACGCCCGCTTTTAATCCCACTGAAAACATTAATCTATTACATCCTGCAAATCGTCTTTGTTCTACCTGAACACCATATTTGCGCCAGAAACCAATTTGTCTCCTCGTTTGAAAGAAAACCCAAACTGATGCCGTCTCCCAAAACGTTCTGGATTTGTTGCCGCTGCAAGTCTGGCCCAATGAGCATCGACACCCATCCTGCCTGTATCAATTGCCAACACCGTGGCGCAAAATCACCTTGCTGCCAGCACACAAATATTAAAGGCCGAAGTCGCTACGGTCCAGTAGCAGAAATGGCTTCCTACTCCCCAACAGTTGGCCAGGCAGAATTCGACGACGGCCTGGTAACGTCGATGCCGCCTAGCCAAATAAGCAGCAGTCGCCCACACTTCTACACAGCTGCAACATATGTATATAAATGTTGCCGCTGCGGAGATGGACCCAAAGTTTACCAAAATGAAAAGAGATGCATTATCTGCAACCACGATGCTTGTCCTTCTTGCACTTATTTCAAATAATTCCGACACCAACCAGCCTGAAAGGTATGGACACCAATCCTATCCATATATTTATGGCCCATTGGCTAATATTTCCGTCCGCAGTAATAGGCCACAAGTGTGTTCGCGTCCAATTTCGGGTTGCTCGACTTCTGTACTTTACGGCTGCGACGAGACCTGCTTTTTCTTTCGACGAGCGTTTTAGCGACATGACATTGAGTAGAAATAACCATAGAGTCCTCGATGCACGATTTATGGGATTTATGATAGAGGATTGCGGCATTCAATTGCCTTTGTTCAACGGACATAGCGATGGATTTGGCTCGAGGTTCGACTGGCGTTAACGGGGCCGCGTCTCATGCGAATTATTCTTTTTTTTGGTTCTCTATTGGCAAATTAGCATTTTGAAAGTGATATTATCTAGAAGCATTTCATCCAAACATTGATTTTTGTCAGCCTTGAATTCATGACTTTGGAGAGAACGAGGTGATGTTATAATTAGGCAGCTTTTCAGCCTCCTTAAAAATGCCTTGTAGCCCCATAGCACTAATCCTAATCAGTTGAGTTTCCGCTACATTACCCCAATAGCCCCCACCAAAACATTCACGAGCCGCATTACATAATTGGGTTTACAACCTTATCATGATTGGCTTCTTGACTGACGAGAACGAAAATAATCACCAATCAGGCTCACTTGTTTGGAAGACGCAGATAGTATTATGATGTATACACTGTCCATCTCGCACCGCAATCAAAATAATTGCAAGTTGCACCCAGCTCGCTGCCTGTGATGGTAGCCTTAATCAGGCTGCTGGCCATCTTATCAACAACTGATTGCCTAGAGATTAGGCCTCAATCAATTGTTCACTTTTAAGGTTGCCTTGCAACATTGTTCTGAGATAAGACAAAGTTTCGCGAAGTCTCTCTGTAAAGAGGCCCCACTGTTATGCAGTCACAGTGCATTTCCAAACATCTTCAAGGAGACTGGTCAATCGAGATGTTGCTAATGTTGGTTGAATGGGAGTGCACGGTGATTCATCCTTTGAGTCATTCCTACGAGTCTCAGCTCTGCAACGGTCATATCCCGTTTTCCTGCACTCTCAAAGGGAGTCATCCTCCCTCCCTCAGCGACCCAGAAGCGGTGCCGCGGAGACTCCTCCGTCCAGTCCAAATGACGGCAACGAGGACCCCACTTGGGATGAATAAGGCTCGGAGCAATGCCACTAAATTGAGCGGACATATACCAAGGGTGTCTGGCAAGTGGATTACTCCGGACAGCGATTTATTTGTGCTCGTGTAAGCTGCTTTATCCAATTGTGAGTTGGTCATAATTCTCACGCATATCGTTTCGTGTTGCTCTCAAAATGGAGAGTTGTTCGAATAACTACTACTGGGACTCCGGAGATGTCATACATTCCAGCACAAGGCCGCAGGCCTCAATTGGATAAACACTCGACCAATAACCAGATCAGCTTGGGTGACTCAGGGGTTAGCGCGTCTTGTTCGTCCTTCACTGCCGCAGGCCGGATTGCTGTCGATCCCTAATAACATGAACTCTCAAACGCTTCTCACCCTGATCTTCTGAGTTTGTGAGAAAAGGCGTTAAGGCTTAGCAATGGCCTGTCAAGCCACAAGGCCGAGTTTCCACTGTGCGGAGAAGCTTAACTTGCTAGTTAATTGGTAGGCTTGGCGGAATTTCCGCTTCGCCTGAGGCAGTGCAGTCGCATAGACATCAGCCGCGCGCTCCCACTGCAGAAAAACGCCCAACCGACCGGTCCAGGACACATTGTTTCCCGTGGCTCTGGATCGCGGTGAGGCTTCAAGTGTGGCTATTCAAGCGACCATCGCCTTTTTCTTGGTTACTGCTACTATTACCGACACCTTGTATGAAAGCCTTCTCCACCGACTCCAGGCTAGCATGCAGGTTGAACATTCGGCAATTTCACGACCCTGCGCCTTGGGATGAAAATGGGAAAAGGCAAACGATTTTCTCCGCGGCTGCGCTTCGAAAGTGGGAGAATACTAGTCCCCGCATGATTGGCTCCTTGGTTTGAAGTTACGATGGAGCTACCTGCAGCACCAAGGCTTGTGCTGTCTTGTTGCTTACTACGAATGAACCAGAACTCAAGTTCAACATGGATGAAACTATTCGCGTCAGTACGATATTTCAATATCAGGCTCCATGTCCAAGAAACCTAGTATCCTTGCAGTAAAATCGCTCACCAACTTCCAAGAAGAATTCCGGGTCATTACGGAAGTGACTTGTGGCCTTGACAAGAATGGTACTATGAATGAACCTGCTCAGTCCTCCGTGCCTTGCAGCAATTGCCCAACAAGCGCCTCTTCTCCACTTGGCAAGGGATCATATTCTCCATTCTTCCGCCCCTGCATCCATCGACACGCTGGCCTCTACTGTAGGGACTATCTTTCGGACACCTCCTAGCGCAAACCAGTGGTTACTTATCCAATCAGGTGATATAGTTCCTGATCTCCACCAGTTGTTGTCGGGTGATCAAGAGTTACCCGACTAGCACCTTAGGCCAGCCTTGGGTTCTCTGTCGGCTTGATCGGCAAACCACGCCTGTTCCGAATTGAGCAACGCATTTGCCAATTCTCAGGTCACAGGGTATATTGGTAGCCGTTCGCCAATACTAGTGAAGCTCAAGTTCAACGTTAAATCGCGCACTTCTTTGATATTCTGTCAAGCTTACGTGGCAGGATGGTTGGACGGATGCTTCCGATGCCTCTCTATTGAATTGAAGGCTTCTGGAAAGGTACCGGTATGCATTGCAGGAGAGGACGGCAGTACGGCCCAGTAGGTTCAAATTAGCCCAGCAGCAATCGGTTTTAGTGCTGCGCCAGTCAGGATGTTGGCTAGTAGTAGCCCTCGGATGGTACCACTTACCATCACTTTGCGTCAAACTCATCAATCCTTCAGATTCCGTCATAATCGATGTCGCATCACTGCTCAACAAGTGAGTCTCAGCCCTGAACGTCAACCGTGCCGTAACACATTAGGCTTGGCGTTCCTGTGGTTGACGTCGTCAGCGAGCAATTGATTCGTTACCAATTCTGTGCATATCTACCCCACGTTTTCTTCCCCGCATTGATTGGTCCTCCGCAGTCAGTACTCCGTAGTTCCCCAAATAAATTCAAGGCCAAGCTTCGGATGCGTCCACAGAGGTCCAACAACTTATGCAATTAATGAGGTCTCTCAGTTTCTTGGTCGTTTCAAGACAGTCCATCAACGAATAATAACAATTTCATCTATCGGGTAGATTCGCCATTGGGGATTAGAAACAGTGTCGGCAGCGGGTAGCAACTAAAGAAAACAACACAGGGTGCGGGTACGCTTCCGCCATTACCCAGTGCGCGGCCCGCGCACCTTGTCTCTACAGTTACGCCGAAGATGCTAGAGTAGATAAAGGGACTCGACGGGAGCTTTGATCGAGGGGAAATATGACACCAAGAATACGACTTTCTACTCTCATAGAGACAATACCAGAGAAATAGCAACGAAACGACCGTCAAAATGCCTTCAAAATCCGGTTGGCGATCACTTGACATTGCGATAATCGGTGGTGGCATAGGTGGCCTGGCAGCTGCCATTTCATTACGCCGTGCGGGTCACAAGGTTACCATCTATGAACGGGCCGATTATGCCGGTGAAGTTGGTGCTTCGATCTCTTGCGCTGCGAATGGAACAAGATGGTTGCATGAATGGGAAGTCGATGTTGAGAAGGGCGATCCCGTTATTCTCCGAAAGTTAATCAATCGAGACTGGAAGACTGGAGAGCCGGTTAGCGTTTATGACTTGTCTGATTATGAGGAGAGATGGGGCCATGTAAGTATATACCATACTAAACACTGAGAGGGAGGCATGCCTGCTCACGCCTTTCTTGCTAGGTGTACAATATGTTCCACCGACAGTATATGCACGCAATGTTGATGGATAGTGCAGTAGGAGAAGGAAAAGGAATACCGGTCAAACTGGTTGTCAATCATAAGGTCAGTTCAGCGATGCTTCAAAATATCTTGACACGCCTGCTAACATTTGTTAAATGGGGTTTAGTGCAAGGAGCTAGATGTCGACTCCGGCAAAATAACATTTGAAAATGGAAACGTCGCTCAGCATGAGGTCGTGGTAGGAGCAGACGGAATTGGCTCTGCCGTCAGATCACTTATCGGCATCCACCCGGAGAAGAAACCAGCTTCCTCCAGCTGCCTACACGCCAACGTCGACACCGCAACTGCAGTAAAGCTAGGCCTTGTCGATTATTCAAAAAACAGCGCAATTGAATACTGGGGAGGACACCACAATGTGAACAAGATCGTCCTTTCCCCGTGTAATGGTGGCAGCCTCTTATCATACTACTGTTTCTTCCCCCGCGAAAAGGGCGACTATGCCACTCAGAACTGGAACAGTGAGGCAACCGTTGAAGAGCTCCTTGCTCCATACCCCGATTTAGACTCTCAGGTATTCGGACATTTGAAAATCGGAAAGGAAATAAGGCCATGGCGGTTGTGGGTGCATGAGCCATATGGCTGGTGGCAGAAGGGCGTCGCATGCATCATGGGAGATGCTGCGCATCCGGTAAAATTACCCGCAAACCGACTTAAATCCAGTTTATAACTAACAAGAGTCGCAGATGATGCCCGACCAAAGCCAAGGCGCCTGCATGGCAATTGAGGACGCAGCTTGTCTCGGTCTCGTTTTCAGTCAGAAGCATTTCACTGGCGACATCCGAGAAGCACTTGAGATTTACGAACAAGTCCGCAAACCCCGGGCCACAAAGGTGCAAGCAGCTTCAGCTAGGGCTAGAGAGAACATCCATGAGCGGATCGGTAAGGGGGTAGACACGTTAGCTTTCAAGAAAAACAGATGCTAAGTTATCATATAGGGTTTTCCGATAACACAAATAACCCGTTATATAAGGTGAAAGATGAGAAGAACAAGCTCACTATCGAGGAGATGAACAGGTGAGCTTGCTCGCAGAGCCGTTTAGAAACGCCATGTGCTGACTGTTCCTTAGATATGACATGCATAGGCATGTGGAAGAAGTATTTGCGCAGCGCAGGCAACCAAGCACTTGTAACCTATGATTAGCTGTAAATTTCTTGTTGAACTCTAATTTGTACATAGTCAGTCACCCGAATGAATGAATACCTTCAACTGATCCCTTCCACTCAACCTGGTCCGCAAGCCTTGCCGCGGAAGCAGACTAGAACAAAACCGTCGTTTCTATCAAGAGAGACACAGGGTGCCTCATAAGCTCAAACGGGGTCGCGTGCTTCAATTTAAGGAAAGCCGTTACAAATATGCCGGCTTCAAGCCGGCTCGGGGGTGATCAAGGTTGTTTAATACGGATATGAACAATCAGAGAAAGCTGTCTCGGTAGAGTATCCCGCATTCTGGTAAATGCCACATAAGTACTATGCATTTGAACGTGCTCATGTAACAGTGCGTGCTGTCCATTCCCGGGGCTCGAGTCCTGCGGTACGATTAAAAGTGGCACCATGAGGAGGTCCGCATTTGGTTTTCTCCATAGAGGCACTGCTCTAGTCGCCCACAGGGATAAACGGTTCTGTCAAAAATGGAAAGTTATCCCATACAGGTAAATGTAAACTATCCCATCCAAGGAAAGCTTCTCCTTCGGGAGCCGGCTCAGAGGTTTGAAGAGGTAAGGACTGGGTATCCCAAATTTCGGAGACGTCACCTCCTCCTTCGTGGCACAAAGGCGTCATCAATGGGGTAGTTTCTTGGTCAATGCCAGTGGCACAGGTGGCGGCAGATTTCTCAATAGGCTGCCGTCTAACCTCGGGAGCAGCCAAGCTGAATATACGACCGACATAAGCACTCTTATTTCTATCTGGCTGCAAGGCTAACCGCTGCCGCTGTTCAGTGACCGCGTTTGACAATAAGGTAAGGATTTCGAAGTAGTGTGCGGCCTGAGCGGACTGAAGACTGAAAATGTCGAGGATATCTTTGGCACCGGCAAAAGCAGCTTCGATCTCTGGATCTGGCTTGTCCTTAGCAAACATAGAGAAGCCAAGAACAAGTGCTGCCGCAAATACAAGCGCCCTGTATAACCACCAAAAAATTAGTTCATGCCTCGATGCGTTTTATGCGTAGCGGAGTTCACACTTCATGATACACATATTTGCGAGAAGTAGGCCAGCTTTGCGAGCATCCTGGCAGGCTTGTATGAGATACGCAGCAGAATCAATGCATGCGGCGGCCAGTTTTGCGTGTGTTGGATCCTCTTGGGCGGCTGGTATGGAGGACACACTCGAGAGGTTGCCCTGACGGGATCGAACGAGGCGAGCCGTGAGGGCTGAAATCAGAAAAGGGCGAGTTGCTAGCATCACTGTAAAGTAATAAAAACAAACTACTTGTATACTGCCAATTGTGTGTTCTTGATCCTCGAGGCAGTGAAGGTCGGATGGCGCCGTGCGCATAGTGTCAGGAAGGTCCTTGCACCAGTGATTTAGTTTCTGAAGGAACCGTTCAGCTGCATCCGTAGAAGCAGTCTTTTGGCCGTATAACTCGTTCGTGACAGTATCCATTAAGTCTGTTATTTCGTACGAGGCCAGAAGACGAACATGCGCCGCGTCATCCCCGTATATCCGAGAAATTAGACCGCTTCCCAGTTGTGAACGCAACGAGGAGGTCGCTGATGGTCGTCCGAGAATTGAACTCACAAGCAAGTCCAAAACGCAAAGGCTCATCCAGGTTTTCAACCTATATTAAATAAGTTTGTTAGCCCTAGCTTCCTTAAACTTCAATTTCGGGTCTGTTCATATACACCTTTTTCGATGATCAACCGGATTAAGGCATGTATAAGAATCTTCATGATGCAAACCAAGGGCAACGGCCGCTCGAGTAGCTACTCCTAAGTACATAAAACCTGCATTTCGACGACATGCGCCTAGCATATAGAATGCCATAAGGAGGAAAGCCCAAACTAATTCCAAGTTTGGGTCTTCTAGCATGCCCGCAAAAGCGCGCTTCTGTCCGCGAGTAAAAAAGAACTTGTCATTCTGGGCAATGGTGGTGTCGGTTGTAGGGCATTGGGCCCCGATAGCAAGAATGAGGTCCGCCACGGCTAATCTGGAATTATGAATGGCAGTTTCTCCGTCACTCATCTCCTCAAGTAATTTCGTAGCTTCAGAAGTCGACAAGATGTCGATAATGCCACTAGTCTAGTGTGATGAAACCACTTAGGACAAGCACCTATGCGGGCAAGATTTTGAGAA
The DNA here is from genome assembly GCA_001430955.1 of Chrysosporium queenslandicum. Classification (NCBI taxonomy): domain Eukaryota; kingdom Fungi; phylum Ascomycota; class Eurotiomycetes; order Onygenales; family Onygenaceae; genus Chrysosporium; species Chrysosporium queenslandicum. The sequence continues at coordinate 790,520 of LJPI01000825.1, read as the reverse complement.
ACTTACAGCAAGGCGGTAAAAATTCAAGAGAGTTATCTTTTGGTCGACGCTGACACTATCTCTGTCGCATAATGATATCTCCGTTGCAGCAGAAGCGTTTTCAAGCATGCTGTCAATTTTGGCATTGTGTGTAAATCCCGAAGGGCCAGTGTATTGAACAACGGTTTCTCGAATGAACTGCAAAAATGATAAAGACGCCGCACCGCCAATGTAAACTTGAGCCCCAAAAAGTTAGAAATTAGGTCAATCAGGTTTTCTCCTTCGGGTTTAAAGTCCAGCATACCCCTTTCGCCCCTTAAATTGCGCAGCATTCGCGGGTGGGTTTTGTGAGATGCTTCCGGCGATAATGAACGGGGACCGCCAGCTGAAGAGTTTGATGCTCGCACCTCAGAGGGTGTTTTGAGGCTCGCATGACTAGATGGATGCAGGCGGGACATCTTGCAGGCGTGGGCACGCCCGCGTCGGATGCAGTGACTGCATGGCACAACGCCGCTGCATCGTTTCTTGGATGCTCGGCAACTAATACACGCCTGGACAGTTCTCTGGCGCTTGTCTGGATGGACCCTGGGTCGCGGCATAGCAAAGCTTGCTGATTATATCCGGCTGCAGGGACACGGCTTGAAAGCTGATTATGGACGTTGCTCTGTATGCATACATACAGAGGAGGGTTGTCGTTGGTTTTAACCCGAGGCCCGGCCCATTGGACCGCCCGGCTTTTCTCCACACTGATTAGATAATCAGCTCACCAACGCCAGGTTGTTGTCGTCTCGCAGAGCCTAGATCTTTCGTTCCTAATCAAAGTATGAACACAGTCTTGTTCTTATCTCAAAACTCCTGCATTGAGGTTAAACTGAGCGTCCGGCCTAGCATGTTCAGGGCAAACCACGCTGTCAGGTAAGGAGGTCAGCCCTGAAGGCTGGAAGGATAGGTGAATCTCGACAAATTGGTTAGTGTCCACTTCTCACATTCTGCTCTTCCATTGAAAGTAAGAATTTGAATTACGCTGGGAAAAGGATTCAATGGGGGAGCCTTGAAGACTATCTCATAAAATTGAAATCGACTACGCTTGATCGTCGAAACCACACCAAGGGATTGGTTTTGGTTTCCGCGCTTTTCAAGGAATTAGCACATACTAACTAATACACATGTTGCTACCATTTATATACACCTCGCCGGCTCCGAATCACTCGGTCCGCTTTATTTAGGACGCTTATCCCTATGACGCAATCCCGCTTGTATGTACATGGTAGTATTTGAACAGTTCGAATATGAGAATATTGGGAAGCAAGAACAGCGAAGGACCAACTCTCGGGCCCGCGATGTCTGAACGCGTCGAATAAGATGTTTACCTCAAGCTTCAATGGTGGATAAAAGACCCTCAGCCTATGGCCAGTGGAATGCGGCGTATGTGTCGTTATCCGACCAGTAAGTAGAGCAATGGGGCAGCTGTCATGTTTGAATTGGTGTTTTATTTTGAATCAATCAAAAATGATTAGGCGGAAGGTAGTAAACCCAGAAGAAAATATTCCCCAGTCTTGAGTCTCTTGTCAGCATTTCTCAAATTCCCCAAGAGGTCTAAGTTAGTCCACAGTACAGTAAGCAAGGAGCTTACCACATGGAACGGGCAAGAGGTTTCTTTCGCAAAACCCCCCACCAAACCCCGCATCATCTCAGCTGTGTCATTTCCAGAGTGATTTGAGGTTGATTAATTCAATGTTTTTTCTCTGGAAGACCAGAGAACAGTGAGAACAGTCATTCAAGAATGTCAACTTGTCAAAATGTCTCCTGGAAGTTGGAAATATTTCCTAACCAGTATGCAGAAAAAAGAAAAGCAGCACAAAAGGAGGTTCAGGAGCACTTTCATTCAGCCCAACCACCCGCGAATAAATCTGCAGTTTATTTTCCATGCCAAGCAGAGAGTGCTCTAGTATCAGAGATTGTGGCTGAATTCCGACGAGTGCGTTTTTCCCTAACCCAGACACTCACATCAAAAACTAAGAAGCAGGCCTCTGGAAGTACACAAACTCTTCACCACTGTTATGATATGATTCTCATTCACGGCGACGCAACATTCGGGACTACCTTCTCCTCACTAATTGTACCTATTGATGCCACCGGTGAAGTTGAAGTTTATATAACCGATAGCCAAGGGACGCGCGATAAAATAAGATGGGATGGTTCCCATTCGATCCTTATTCAAGAGGAGTCTGTGATACAGGTTAGGGCGCGCTCCCAGACAGACAGATTAGCAGCGCGTGTTGGAGCCTTTAAACGAGACAAAGAAGAGAAAACAAAGGCATAGACAAACCAATTGAAGTACTCGTGGATCTATTGTGCGTACCGATTCGCGATCTGCGTTGGTGGTTGGGCATATATTAGACGGAGGTCCAGAGATATGTGCATTGCTTTGCGCAAGGAAAGATTCGTCATCAGCATTGGTAAACCGTAACCACGATTCTGCATCCGCGTTAGTAGTCCAGGATGGAAGTTCCGAGCCTGGGTGGGAGCGATCTTCAATCGGGTTTGTCTGGGGGGTCATTGGGTGCCCGTCCGGGCTGTTTTGCAGCGAGTTTGTTATTGGAGGAAAAGGCGAATTCGTCGTCGAGCTGCCCGTACTTAGCAGTTCGCGGTCGGGCAGATCGGCTGTAGGAGGCTGCACATCAGAGGGATTCACAACTAGACAACTCATTAGCTTCATCGCTGTATCACTGGATTTTCGTCAATCACATTTGTCTTGATGTAACCTGCGCCTTGGCTGCTGGTCATCTTCACTGTCATGAGTCTGTCCATGCCGTCGTTCATTACGTCTAGTCAGGCAATGTCGCGAACCCGTTTCCGCGACATGAACCCGTAAATCCAGGTCGTTATACGTGGCTGATTGAGCGTCTGCTGCTTGTCATTCGCTATTGGTGATAAGTATATTTTTAGGGGTTTGTCTCGCCGCACCATCGTGTTCGTCGTCTGTCAAGTGAGAACTAGAAGAAGGCTCTCTTCCCGATTTTGCGGAGTATGACCCTGAATCGAACCCGGTCGTTTCTTTTTTCTTATCGGCTTCTTTGTAGGATTTTCGGGCCCCGGCTGCCAAAAGATAACTGTAGTGGCAGTGGTTGAACGTACTTCCTCGACGACGTGTGTAACAATAGCATTCACCACATCGTGGGATGTCCAGCCATTCCACGGCTTCATTGACAAGTCGCCCACGGGCCTCAACATTGTAAGCGTAACCTTGCTCTCGTCTGAGTCAGGAATGTAGTTATGTTCCCAACTATGGTAAAGTTGGCTTTCCCATATCTGCAACGCAGGACATACTGACTTACTGATAGCGACCCATCAGTGGTAGATAGACTACTGCCCCATATCCAGCTGGCGAAATGGAAGTTGCTAGGCTGAAATACTTGGAGCCAGCGGAAACCCAGACTGGGAAGTTCTTGATGCAGATATCTCGATTGCAGGGTGACACCAGCTTCATTCGCAGCAGAACCTCAATAGCGCCTTCTCTCTCATTCTCAAAAGGTCTGAGGATGAGAAAATATATGATCATTAAGATCCTCCATCTTATTTCAGTAACGGTGATATCGACATTTCGTTTGCTGGGTTAGATTGATGAGCTCATCCAATGGTAAATCCCTGGCTTGTGCATCACTCTCTTGTGAAGATAAAGACTTAAATGTGTCCGGTTTAAATCCCCATTCCCAAATCACTTGCTTTGGTTCCTCTTCGAGGTCGGAAAGCTCTTGCTTCCTCTGTAAAGATGAGTTCAGCCTGTTCCCCCGGGATTTTTTTGTCACCTTCTTCCATTTTGCAGGCACCAATTCCCATACTTCCCAGAAAGCAAATGTGATCTAGATGAGCTGGTTTAAACAAATGTCATCCAGTGGTATGGTTTTTGTCACTTACCTCTGAATCAGCAAAATCTGTGAGTTCGACATCTTGCTCTCCCACTCTATGATCAATAAGGTCAGCCAAGAGCCTGAGTTTTTCAGAAAGGCCCATTATTGTCTTTTTGGTTTGGGGAAAGGATTTCTGGGGTTTTGTGCTTTGATAGAAAGTCAACGGCTGTAAGCTTAAACAAACATCAGTCTTAATGAATTGGCTTAGCATGATGCTAACCCAATTTACCAACTTCCCGTGTCAACACCAGATTTTTGCGAAACAGGTTAGCAGAAACATAAGGCTGAACTTGGCTCACTCTTCTGTATCCCTCTGAAATTCATCAATGGAAGTTGGACTGCTCATGAACCTCAATAGACTCCTGACGCAGCTACCTTTATCCCGAATTACCATTTGCTATGGTTACACTCCCTGTGGGATAATAATTCCAAATGTGTTTGTTCCATACTGGCTTTTTCCATTTACTTGTTTATGAACAGATCTACTAAGTGGGATGAGCTATGCCAATAATGCTGATTCCAATTATGTCCATGTAATTACTCCTGGTCTATTACCCCTCATGTCGTATAATTCCCCATTTGCGCTATTTCCAACATTAACCAGAGAATGCTGATTACAGATAAGACACCCTTCCCACCCTCTGATACCATTATAATAGCAAACAACCTCATTTGCTTGTCAGGATGTTAAATTTGGTATAAAGCCGTAGTGCATTCGATACATACTAGCCATGTAGAGTAAAGAGAATCTACCACTTTGAAAGCTTGGGGCTGACTTAAAAGACGGCCAGTAAATCTATTCTACTGATACCAGACAAATTAACAGTAACTAGTATGTTACAAGAGCCGCGGATATGGGTAATGGAGGACTTGGGATAAGGTGTGTTATGTATTTGAAAGCTAATGCTACAGATGAAATTGTAAATATGGCAGCTTTTGTAGACATCTGTCCTGCAACCAAGAAAAGTGGAAATGGCGAACTTCTCGTCTTCAGATCTGACTCTTCCCTTTCCACCCTCCATGGCCGCGCGTCAGAACAGGTCTATAACTATGACCAGTTAAACTCAACCTTGTCCGAGACGCGACTAATCGCCGATATACCCCTGCCTTCTCTTGCTGGTTGCATCTTCAGAAGAGAATCCCAACAATGAAGAATCGGGGTAGCGTTGAATAGAATGCCTGCGTGCTCCGACTTAAAACCAACGGAGGCTTGTGAGAAAAGAAAACTCAAGGTTCGAGTTTTGTTAAACCCGAAAGGACGCGACGGACTCCGCGCCAATGATGCTTCTGGGAGGGGAGCCGGACTACTGCACTCAAACTGGCATCAGCAGGCAGCTAGGGAAAGCGGATTATTAAATATCAGGTATGGCTGTTGATGCATCAATGCAGAATGTCAATTATCGAAAGAAAGCGTATGCCGCAGGGTTCCTTTCAAGCTCGAGGCGAGACTTGAGGCCCAGACAATTCGATTAAGGCGATTGCGATTCGAGCAATCCCACCTCACCTTTGGGTATCCAGAGACCAGAAAAATTGCCCAAAAGGCAAGGAAGTTACAAGAGGGGCCATCTAGACTCTACAGAGCTAGAACTCGTGAGGGATCTTGAAGGAAACGCCTACGATATGCAGCGATTTCCGTTGCGACTGTATTGAAATCCTTCACTTTATCCCTTCGCATGTCGTTGATGATCTGTTTCAGTCCAGTGACATATTCTTCCCGTTCTGCCGGGGTTTTGCCCTCTCGCAATGAGCCCATTTCGACCAGAATTTTATCATCTGTGAAAGTTAACAAAGATGCTATGTCAGTGACTGAGCATCAGCAAGATAAAAAAAGAAGAAGGGGAAGGAGAGGAAAATAAGGAAAGCAAATGTGATAGCTCCACCGGGCTATCTCGTCATACGAGACGAGATAAAAGAAGGATCAGGATATCATGGGGAGAAATTCAAAACGAGAAAATAACAAAACGGGGACAGTAAAGAAAGATCGAAGTATTAAGGTGTCGGTTCCTTCAACGCACCACTCAAAATCATGTCCCGAAAGTGTTGGTTTTGGCATGACTGGTCATTGCAAATACCACCTGAAGCTTCGAATGCACACAATGGTCTGTTAGGGTCGATGTTATGGCTATATGTCAGAGAGCGAAAGCCCCCTTCAATATCCTTTACGAAGTTGGGGTGGTATCGATATGCTTTGAACAAGCGCAAGGGACTAATGTAGGGAGTGTAAAGATCCTCAACCGTGTCATCATCCTGGAAGTGTTAGTGAAGCATCGAGGAGTGCGAAACAAGACGGCATGAAGTTACCTTCAGACTATCTTTATGAGTCACTTCTGGGGGGATCTGGTCGGCTAACATTAGTGTCTCAACGTTTTGGGTTAACGGCACAGTCTGCAGGTCATCATCCGCGGACTGCACGGTCTCAGCTGGCACCGGGCTAAAAGGAGGCGTGACAGGGGAATCAGACTGCATCTCAGCGTCAGGATCGGGGGGCTCATAAACATCTGACATAACCGATTGTTCTTGCGAAGAGGTAGTGCTAGCTTCGCTCTTTTCACTTTGTGATAGAATAGGTGTTGGTTGCGAAGAGCTAACCAATGGTACTGTGCTTCGCGCTTCGTGCATTAGCTGGTCCGTAGAATGGGGTCCATCGCTCCCGCGAATGGAAGGTGATGGTGGTGTTTCATCTTCATCCATCGCCTCTTGCTCGTCTGAGCTACTTCCCATTGATTCGTCCATAGCGGAACTAGAACGAGAAGACAGAATACTCCCCGCCCTGCTGGGAACAATCTCGGCTTGGGGGTAAGAGGTCTGAGTAGAAGCAACTATCCCTTCCTGAGGGGATTGCGGGACCGTAGTAACATCCGGGGTGCTGGTCTCTTTATTTGGCCCAGGGAGAAGGGGAAGAGGTCCATCTCGTGGGCCAATGTTCTCTACTGGGGCAACAGATTGCTCAGACCTCTCTGCAGGCGCTGTTACATCGGAAACGGATTGCGACCGAGCTAGAAGAGGTAAAGACGTGAGTTTTATTAACGTTACCGTATTTTCAGAGGAAATGGTAATATCAAGACAAGATTGACTTACCTGGAGTCTGCTCCTGTATCCTCGGGACGGGCTCGAAGCGCTCCTTCGTTAACTGCAGCTCTTCAAGAGTCAACCCCTCGGTTTCAACACCCAACGCTTCCAATTCCTCTATTAAACGGCGTTTCCCTGCTTTTCCTTTGGCAATTTCAGCAAGCAACCTCTTTTCTTCCTCGCGAAACTGAGCTAGGCGGGCTTCCGACTTGGATAGTTCCGCTTCAAGAGCGGGTAGACCGGATTCAATTTCCCGCTTGCGGAGAAACTTGCGTCGAAGTTCTTCGGCTTTCTTACCCTCAAATGTGGACCATGACTGCGCCGATGGACTCTTCGAATGCGCTGCAAGCGGAGAACTTGGTGGAATGCTGGTTATTGTTGTTTCGGGAGCAGTCTGATTGTATGTACCAATTGAATACTGGGTTCCATGCGTTGGGGGTTGCGGCTGCCCGAAATTCAACACTTTGGCATCACTCTGGATGTTAGGAGTTGCTGCAGTGGAGGACAAGCTAGTCTGTAATGATGTGGCAGTGGACTGAGCCTGTGCTGCGCGCTTCGCATCACGCCGCCTTTCTAATTCCGCGATCCTTTGCCGCATCATAATTATCTCTGACCGTATATTTTCCTCATCCCTGCCCTTACCTGATGCCTGCGGCAACGAATTCGTTGAAGCCGAGCGAAAAGAGTGGATGGGTCGAGCTGGGATATCAGAAAGCGGCGGCGCATCGCGAATTGCCGTTGATTTTGGGATGGAATTAGATGCAGACCTTGTGCTGAAGGGGTCATTTCTCATTGATTCACTTGCATCCACGTCATACATAGATTCATCCTCGCTAATATCGATGATGACCTTTGAATCAGAACTCGACGTCAGATTGTCTTGACCCGGCTGCTTTGGCGGAGAAACATCCACGACATCGTCAGTGAAATCCGATGCACGAGGCCGTTTGCGAGGCATCCGTAAAGATGACGAAGATGATTCGGGAATCATAGGTGCAGGTGTCTCGGACGCTGTTGGTTCGGCACCAGTCATGAATAACCCCGGAATTCGAGTTGGAGCAGCCACCTCTGGATCAGGAGGTCGTTCAGGTAATGGATGCTTCATAGGTAAAGAATGAAAATTGCGTACATCCTGCGGGGTAGTAGTCCTTGGAGGCATAGCAACAGAAGTAGGGGCGGCTGTTGAGGGTGAACCAGAGACTGAGTCGTTCGTTGATTGTGACTGGGATTTCGTCAGTCCCATCTTCTTAAGCTGCTCTATCCGCTGACGAGCTAATTCTGTTTGCGCTTTATTTTTCTCCCTCACGCGGACATCGTCAGATATCGCTGGAGGCAGCTCTGTTAAAGAGTCTGGGAGTCTTGGTTGAAGCATTTTGTCCTGTGGCCGTCCAAGCGCTTTGTTCACTAACGAAGACGACGCCTCTTGATTCTGGGAGGCAACCGGCTTTCCGGCTTTGGCGGCCAACATGCGAGCAATCAGGTCCTTGCGTTCTAATGGTTTGTTAACTTCTGTGTGAGTGCTTGCTTGGGATACTGCCGGATTCATCGTTTTCTCGGAGGGAAGTAAACGTGTGCTGGGCTGAGGCGGGACCATATCGATTTGTGACGTTGAAGAAAGGGTTGCTTTCATTTCGCCTGTCGCTGCAATGCCGCTGCTGCTGGCAGAGGTAACTTCGGGGGGTTGGTATTCGGTCTCATGGCTTGATTCTGAAACTTGCTTATCGGATTCCTCAGAAACTTTCAAACCAATACCATCATAAAGACTCTTTAGAACAATCGGGTCAATTCCCTCGCTGACCAGCTCCTTGTACCGTATGTTGTGAGGCGCGAGATTTAACAGTGCTCCTTGTGCTTGCATGCGCAGCTGCGTTAACGATTTTCCATTCGCTAAGTGTACGTTATAGCCGTTGGTGATATATTTATCACCTGACGTGGATGGAGCCTTCAGTTGTCGCGTCGGAGCATCGGCTGGGGCATTAGGGTCCACCGTTAATCGACTCAGGTCGGGCCGCGGTGGGGTTATAGTTTGGTTCTGGCTAGATGTAGAATACACTTCTGGGCAAACAGTATCAGCATGACACATTGTCGCTTGATCATTGTGAATTTTACCTTGACCAAGGTTCATAGGTGTTTTCTTATGACCATCACTTGATTTCTGCTTTCCAACAACAGGCGACGTATGGGAAGTGGGTCGAGGGCCCGAATTTGATAGTTCCATATCTACTTCCCCAGCACTCAATTCGCCTTCTTCGCGGCTATCCAAATCCATGGTATCTTGTGTTTCAGCTTCGCCCTGATCAGTGGATTCCTCCTGCTCGGGATTATGAGGGGTTCTGTCATTGTTTTGTGGCTGGCTCATTGGTTGTAGAAACTGCGAAAAACTAGTGGCACGACCGGAGTGATTTGCTTGCGTAGCCTGGGAATAATAAGGAGCAGAGTTGATATTTGGTAACGGGAAGCTTTGCGACGTTGGCAGCATTCCGTTAGCGAAGGTGCCCAGGCCTGGTATTTGGCTGTTCGGACTGAAATTTCCCCCATTAGTGGCATACATCGGTTGCGGCGGTATGGAATTGTAATGCTGGAAATCTGCAGAATGGCCAGACGACTGGTCTGGAAGCCACTGTGGGGGGAAGGGTTGATGGCCTCCAAAAGGAGGCAGAGGAAAACCCGACATGCCTACGATTATGAGCGACGAGCGCGTCTTTAACGCACCACACAACTGTAAACCAGGATAGCCGTGAAAGCAGTTGCAATGACTCGCCTCCAGGAGAAAACAGGAATGAAAAAGGGGGGCAATATCCAGTGTTAGTTCGAATTGCAAATTCGAAAGGTCAAATTAGGTTATGAGAACAACCTGGAATTCGCGGATTAGATCATTATGAAGAGCGACACGCACAGCGAGTATTCTAACTCATAACTGACAAAGGACCGACGCGAAGGCTGGGCCCATGGACAGTGCTGCTGCAACGAATGAGGGTGTCGTCGTCTTGGAGATGAAGTGGCAGAAGCGAGAGTTTTCCAGGCCAAAAAGTGTCTGGGGGGTTGTGTTCCCAAACTGGCAGGTCACATGATATCCTGGCGTGCCAAGGCCCTAGTGATGGGCACGGGCCACTGCCAGCCCAACTGGAACAAATGTAAACAAACAGGGTTCATCCAGCAACAATCCGATTATCACCAAACGGGCGTCAACGTCCAAGCCTGCAAGTCCTTCGCGCCCAGTCCCTCAGTATCGCCATTGAGCATGTTTATACTGAGGTATCTGTTGATGATGATGATATGAGCTTTTTTGCTGTGTTGTTTCTAATTTTATTGTTCTTGTTACTTTTTTGTCTTCATTTGCAACCGATCGCTATCTCCTCGAAGATATTAACCATCCATTGCATACTACGTCACCTTGCCATCCAATTGTCATCAATTCGCCGAGAACAAAGAGGATTTCAAGTCAAGAGTCGATGCACCGATAATCTACTTTTACCTTTCTAGCAATCATGAGTTCTCCCTCAATAAGCGTGGCGCAGCGGCGTCAAAACCCATTTAGCCGAAACTCCCTTTCGCCCTCCCCGGCACCGCGGGAGAATTCTGCAATGAGATCTGGCAGGCCCAAGTCTGTTGCATTTGCGTCGCCAGCCCAGTCGCACCCTGCAGGTCATGTTCGGACATCGTCCTTCGTCCCGCCCAGCTCAAACACCTTTCTAGGCTCCCTTGGAAGACGGCGATCCAACTCTGTGCGGAATAGCACGCCATCTTCTAGTACATTTGCACCAGAGTTCATCAAATCTGAAGAATTGCGGAAAGGTGCGGACCAAATACGGGGACAAGAAGGAGATAACGATTTCTCAGGGAAGAGATTTGTCTGGCTAAAGGACCCCGACAAGGCATTTATCCGTGGTTTAGTACTCGAGGAAGTGGAAGGGGGCATATTGATTGTTCAGTGTGACGATGGCAGCGTGCGTTTATTCTACCGTCTAACTCGGACAATACTAACGACTGAGCATCAGAAACGAGAGATTAGTATTGAGAATGCGGACAAAGTCAATCCTGCGAAATTCGACAAGGCCGACGACATGGCCGAGCTTACGCACCTTAATGAAGCCTCAGTCATTCACAATTTACATAGTCGATATCAATCTGACCTAATATATGTACGAGAATCGTGACACAGAACCGAAGACACACTTACTAACGGGTCACAGACTTACTCCGGGCTGTTCTTGGTGACAGTTAACCCCTACTGTTCATTGCCAATCTATTCGAATGAATATATCAAACTATACAAGGGACAAAGCCGAGAGGATACAAAGCCGCATATTTTTGCCATGGCCGATCAGGCGTTCCGAAATCTGGTAGAAGAAGGAGAAAATCAGAGTATTCTTGTGACGTAAGCCGTGTTCCTATATCTCTGTCTATCAAGGCCGCTGGCTTATATTCGTTTAGCGGGGAATCTGGGGCTGGCAAAACAGAGAATACTAAGAAAGTGATCCAATATCTTGCGGCCGTTGCAGCGTCCGACACGAAGACCGGATCAAAACAACTTTCCAACCTCTCGCAACAGATATTGAGAGCGAACCCAATCCTTGAAGCATTTGGCAATGCTCAGACAGTAAGAAATAACAACTCTTCACGCTTCGGCAAATTCATCCGTATCGAATTTACGCGCGGGGGCCAAATATCAGGTGCATTTATCGACTGGTACCTCCTTGAGAAGTCTCGTGTTGTAAAATTGAACTCCCAGGAGCGCAGCTACCATGTATTCTACCAACTTCTACGCGGCGCGGATCCAAGGACAAAGGAGCTCCTTTACCTCACCGATTTGGATGTTGATGACTTTGCATATATGCAAGGTGGCAATGACTCAATCAATGGAGTCTCAGATGCCGATGAGTGGAGCAACTTAATGGAGGCTTTTGACGTGATGAATCTGTCAAGAGAGGACCAACTAGCCATACTCCGAGCCGTCGCTGCTGTGATGCACCTGGGGAACGTTAGCGTGGGGAAAGAAAGTTCCCGTGCGGACCAGGCAAAGCTGTTACCAGCGTCTTACCCAAGCGTCCAATATGCTTGCGACCTACTTGGGATAGCTGTTGAACCATTTGTTAAAGGGCTACTTCACCCCCGTGTCAAGGCCGGACGTGAGTGGGTAGAAAAGGTACAGACACCAGAACAAGTCCGTTTTGCGCTTGATGCATTAGCGAAGGGTATCTATGAGCGTGGATTTGGTGATCTTGTTACGCGGATAAACAGCCAGTTGGACCGAAGCGGGATGGGCGCCGAAGATAGCTGCTTTATTGGAGTTCTCGATATTGCCGGCTTCGAGATATTCGAGAATAACAGCTTTGAGCAACTTTGCATCAACTACACCAACGAGAAGCTACAACAATTTTTCAATCACCATATGTTCGTCTTGGAGCAGGAAGAATATGCCAGGGAGCAGATCGAATGGCAATTTATTGACTTCGGGAAGGATCTGCAGCCAACAATCGATCTAATCGAATTATCCAACCCAATTGGCATATTTTCCTGTCTAGATGAGGATTCCGTGATGCCCAAAGCCACCGATAAATCATTTACGGAGAAGCTTCACTCATTGTGGGATCGCAAGTCACCGAAATATCGAGCTTCACGACTAAGCCAGGGATTCATTCTCACTCACTACGCAGCCGAGGTCGAGTACAACACTGAAAACTGGCTCGAGAAGAACAAGGACCCTCTCAATGACAATGTAACGCGACTCTTATCTACTTCAAGTGACACGCACATCGCCAATTTATTTTCCGACTGCGCTGATCTTGAAGGTGCGCCCAGCACATCAAAAAGCTGCGTTAAAAAGGGGCTTTTTCGCACAGTTGCACAGAGGCATAAAGAGCAGCTATCGGATTTGATGACTCAACTTCATTCAACGCACCCCCATTTCGTTCGCTGTATCTTACCGAATCACAAGAAAAGACCAAAGTTATTCAACGGGCCCCTTGTCCTTGACCAACTTCGATGCAATGGCGTGTTAGAGGGAATTAGGATTGCACGTACTGGCTTTCCCAACCGCTTACCGTTTGCTGAGTTCAGACACCGCTATGAAGTTTTATGTCGAGGAATGCCGAAAGGAATCCTCGACGGTCAGGCAGCTGTGCACATGATGATCGAGAAATTAGGAGTTGACAGCTCCTTATATAGAGTCGGAGTAACAAAAATATTTTTCAGGGCTGGGGTATTGGCCGAACTTGAAGAACAGAGAGATACTTTGATCCGCGAAATCATGACAAGATTCCAGTCAGTCGCTCGTGGTTATGTGCAGAGACACCTGGCCGGCAAACGTCTCTACCGGGCAGAAGCAACGCGTATCATCCAGAGAAACTTCCATGTTTACTTAAATCTCAAATCATCCCCCTGGTGGACACTCTTCATGAATATGAAGCCGCTGCTGGGTGAAACCCGTAGCGAAGGCGAAGTAAAAAAGAGGGATGAAAAAATTCAGCAGCTTGAGACAAAGGCTAAACAAGACCTTGCTGATAGACAGAAACTGGAAGAAGAAAGGCGACGCGCCGATGCTGAAGTGCTGCGTATCAAGAAGACTCTGGAAAGTGAAAGAGCTCTGGCCTTGGACAAAGAAGAAATCTTTAAACGGCTTCAGTTGCGCGAAATCGAGCTTACTGAGAAGCTGGCAGGGGCCATTGCAGATCAGGAGAGCCTAGAGGATCAACTCGACGAGCTTATAGCGGCGAAAAAGAAAATAGAAGATGAATTGGATCTTAGGAGATCTCAGCTTGAGCAAGCAGCACAGTTAATGGGGCGACTTGAAAACGAGAAGAAGGAGCTTCAGAGCCGAATATCTGAACTTGATGATCAGCTGAAGGCTGTAGAGATCACCCACCAGCAGCGAGATAGCGAAATCGACCGGTTAAATCAAGAAGTGAAAATGCTCAACAGCCATCTCAGCTTGAAGGAACGGAAACTGCAAGATTTGGAGTCTAAAGTACTAAAGTCCGGCCAAGACCTCGACATCAAGTTGGCGAGCACAACAAAAGAGCTCCATGTATCCCAAAAGCAAGTCAAAGAACTTAGAGAGGAGAACCGCGAAATCCAGCAGCAGATGTCTATCTTATCCTCCACCTCCACCGATTTTGAACAGTTGGTCCGTCAGAAAGAAAGCGAGCTATCTATGCTTCGTAGCGATGTCCAAAGGTATGAAGCAGATAAAAGGAACCTCGAGGCGGAAAGAGACGGCTTCTCGGCACGACATGGTGACATGCAGCGAAGGATACACGACCTGCAAGCACAGATGGATGCCATGAAATCTGAAAATGCAAATTTGGAGCGGGAAGCCACGGATGCAAAGAAACTCCTTGAAGCCAGAATCTCCGAAGACGCCCAGTCAGGGCAGACAAGAAGGATGCTTGACCAGCAGGTAAAAGACCTTAAGGCTCAGCTATATCAGGTGCAGTCCGAACTTAGCCGTGAAAGGCAGTCCAGGGATGATGTACAGATGCTTGGGGAGCATAGATACGCCCAGCTTAAACAAGAGTTCGACACGCTCAATGAGTCCAAGATAACCATCGAGAAAGAAATGTATATCCAACAAGATGCGCTGAGACGGGCTAAGGAAGCACGCACCGCAGCCGAAGAATCTCGGAAAGAATTGCAAGCCGAGATAATTAGGCTGCGAGAACGAATCACAAGTGCTGAAAGCGCACGATTGGATGCCGAGACAGCGGCAGAGAAAAAATTGATGGCACAAGCGAATGAACGTGTGGCCAGTCTACGAAAGGAGCTGGATGCAAAAGTTAAAAAACTAGAAGAGACAGAGGCCGAACGCGCACGGCTCGCCACCCAAGTACAAAATTTGAGCAGAATAATGGCAGAGACTGAGGATTTCAAAGTCCGTCAAGACCAACACAAAGAGCGCCTAGAACGGGAACTGGTCACCGTCAAAGGCAGACTTGTGGCCTCAGAGAATGATAATCGAGCTCTTTTGAACAAGATTCAACAAAAGAATCTTGACATCGCGCGATCAAATTCCCGTGCGAGTGACGCGCAGAGAACAAGATTGGTGCAACTTCAAAGCGAAAAATCTCGCCTTGAGGAAGCAAACAAGCAACTCACACGTCAAGTAGGCGACTCCCAGTTAACAATAACATCCCTGGAGAAGCAAAAGGAGAAACTCGCCCTAAGTCTTGAGGATTTGAACCATGAAGTTTCCCGGGAACATAAAGCCAGTCGAAACGCAGAGAAAGCTGCCAGCACTGCAAACATCCAGCTGGCGGAGGCAAACCGGAACCTTGAAACCGAGCGGCAGCTCAAGGCACAGGCTCAGGCCAACACTCGAAAGCTTCAGGATTCTCTGGATCAAGCACATAAAGAAATCCAAGACTGCCATCAGCAGCTAATTTTGCTGCATAAGGTTTTCAATCCGGAAGTCACAGAAGTACCAACTTCGTGGGAAGCCGTGCAACCAGATCTATCCAAGCAGGTAGATATAGCAGCTATTTTAGAGTCGGTCCAGGAGAATTTACGGGTGAGCGAAGAAAAGCGTGCTAGAGCCGAGGGTCAGCTAGCAGAAATGCGTCGTCGTCATGCCGATGAGGTTGCGGAGCTGGATGCACGCTATAGTTCCTCGAAGCGTGCGCTTCTTGAGGAGATTGACCACAACCAAGTTGCCAATACGAGATCCCCGGGTCATTTCCGCAAGAATTCAGAGCCTTTCAAACGTTATTCGAACCCTTCTACGCCGAATCGCCGATTTAATCTCATGGAAACGGCTGGTGATTCCGGTCGATCTGATAGGACAGTAGATACAGTGGCCTTTCAGAAACGGATGGACTTGGCTGCTGAAGTTGAAATGCTCCAGAACCAACTCCAGATGTCTGAAATGCAAAATCGTCATCTCCAAAGTCAGCTCGAGCGGGCGACCCCTGTTCGGGATATTTGGCAGGAGGAAAGCCCCTCAGTCCGGCGAATGAAAATGCTTGAGAGAGAGAACGGTCGTCTTCATGAGAAATTGGACGATTCCGCTAAGAAGGTCTCGGCTTTAGAAAGGACTATTCAGTCTGGCGAGCTCACACTGCGGGATGTTCAAGCCAAATCTCACGAAGAGCTTTATGATCTTCTCAATTCCCAGGAGCAATCACGAAAGTCGCTACTACAAGCGCACAAAGCTGCTTTAGCTGACTTAACCGAGGCGAAATCGCAGTTCGACAAACTCAAGAGTGCGCGGTCGAGTCTTGAGGTGGAAGTAAGAGACGTAACATCCGAACTGAAGGATTTGCAGCTTGCTCGAGAACAGGATGCAGCCAGTCGAAGCCAGCTCTTGCAAGAATTTTCTGACCTTCAGATTCGTCTAGACGCTGAGACTTCCAAGGTGGTTGATCTGACGTCTAGTCTGAGTCTATACAAAAGCCGGGCGGACGAGTATTTCAGTAAACTAGAACAGGCCGAGCTTGCTGTACTGAAAGCTAGCCGGGCCGAACAGTTTGCTAAATCGCAGGCTAAAGAGGCTGAGGATACTTGTGCCACAATCATGGCTGAACGCAAGGAAATGGACAGTCTTGTTGAAGATTTGCAGCGTCAGGCACAGTCGTTCGAGGAAAAGATAGAAGATCTATCTGCGGACCTTGATGCGGCTCTTCAGGCTAAGAGACGGCTTCAAAACGAGCTGGAGGATTATAGGAGTCAGAGGGCGATTGACATCGAAGACAAAGAAGCCTCCATGGAGCAAACTCGAAAGAAGTATCAAATGGAATTCTCAACACTCACTAACGAGCTGGAGATCGAAAGGGAGAACGTTCTTCATATCCGCGGCGAAAATGCTAGGCTCCGCGAAGAACTAGAAGACCTCCGATCTAAATGGGATGACGAAGTTCTTAATAGTTCAACGTGGGCCAAGGAGAAATCCCGAATGGAGATTACATTGCAGGATGTGTCGACTTCACGGGATGAGGCTGTCCGCGCCCATAATGATGCTCAGAGCAAAGTGGTGTCGCTCCTTTCGCAGGTGCGAAATCTTCGAACTTCCGTCGATGAGGTGACGGCGGAGCGTGACCAAGTTATTAAAGAGAAACGAAGTCTTGAAGGACGCCTGGCTGAAGCAGCGGAGCGCCTCGAAGATCTCGCAACGGGAGATAATCCATCCATGCGGAACGCTGCTGAGATGGACCGCGAATTACTTGATTTGAAATCTAAGCTAGCACAGCAAGAAGATGTGGCAACGGCTGCTGTAGGAAAGATGAGAAGGGCAGAAGCGCTTGTAACGGAAATTCAGAAGGAGGTCATAGCTGAGCGCGAGTCAACGGCGCAACTGTTTAAAGACAAAGCTGCACTAGAAAAGCAGCTTAAAGAGGCTCAATTACGTTGTATTGATTTGGAAACAAAAGGATACTCCTCGGCCAGCCAAGACGTGAGGTTCCTGCATAAGCGAATCCAAGAGGTAAGAAATCTCAGCAACTGTTCCCTTCCCGTGATGAAGATATGCTGATGGTGGCTTGCATTTAGCTTGAAGCACAGCTCGAAGATCAAGAATCAAGGCGTAATGCCGAACAACGCTCTGTCCGCAATGTGGATCGCACCGTTAAAGATCTCCAATCTCAGATAGAGCGTCGTGACAAGTTGAATACGCAATTGACTGATGACATTTCAAAATCTCGAGATAAGATAGAGCGGCTTTTGCAGACAATAGACGAGCTACAGACGAGTGAATCTGAAAATCAACTACAAGCACGCCGTGCAGAGCGGGAATTGCGTGAAGAAAAGGAAAAGTCGCTCCGGTTGGAGCGAGAGTTGGAAGGGTGGAAGTCTTTGCGGGTGGAAAGAGGTAGCGCGATTGGACGCAGCGGCACCTTCACTGGGCTCAGCGACATTGGCATCGGGGAACGATTTGGGAGCCGTCGAGGCAGTGGAGTATTTGTGGGATCCGGAACGAACGGCGTAATTGAGGTTCCTCAGAGGAAAACGAGCAATACGAAGGGGTTCTTGTGAGCCTTGCTTTGGGTTTGAATCAGCAGTGCTTCACTGAGTTGCATGGTAGAGGTACGGATGTCTTTTAGTGGGCGGTGTGTTTTCTCATCATCTCGATGTTATCTCCAGTTTATGATAATAATGAATAATGTTTACGAGCCATATTCCTTTGTCCTCGCTCCTGTTGCTTCCTTTGCCTTCTTGATATCAGCGAGCGGAGGAGGTCCCAATGGGGTCTAGCGTAAGCTTATCTAAGCGCTTAGTGCCGACTTTCGCCGCCTTTACCTGAACCAATCACAGCAAAGCAGGATGACGCCATTGTAACCTCAGCTTTTCCCACACAACCTGCTGGCGAATCAGCGCTTGCGAGACAGGGAAACAGGACATCGGCCATCGAGGTGGAGACAGCAAGGGCTATTGAATCTCTTTGCAGGACCTTTCACTAACCATCATGTGCGGTGCGATCAACTGTCGCATCTCTAGTCAAGCGGACGGCAGGTCGAAACTCAGAGGCAGTTCTCGCCATGCCCTGAGTGAGCCGCTCTCTGCTGTTCAGGTCCCTACCATCTTGCACATACAACACCCGGAACCGAAAGCTTTACTAAGGGTTTAATGGGCTCCAGGATGAGGGCAGCAACTAGGATCGCTGTTCTAAGGCCTTCCAGGATTGTGTCCGGTTTCAATGGTGAACTACAGGGGCGAGCTCTGCCGTTTGCCGATCGAGCTCTGTCGCAGTCCCCGTTTCCTTCTGTCCATCTAAACAAGCGATTTATCCAGAGTCATCGGCCAAACAGGGCTCAAGCAACGGCAACTCAGGATGCTTCAGAGCAGCGAACGTATGATTCCTCTAATCCCGCCCTTTCTTTTCCCTGTCTGGATGCGTTGGAAGCGAAGTCGGCCCTCCTATCTACAAGATCCCTTTCTTCCGGACCCGAGCCGTCGTACACAACAGGCCGCCATGAGCAGTTTCGATCAGAGGAGCTCTTGCTATTAGACTGGGGCGGTGTGCTTCCTGAGTTCGAAATTGCATATGAGACATGGGGCACATTGAACTCTCAAAGGAACAATGCCATACTCCTCCACACTGGGTTGTCCGCGTCCAGCCATGCGCACAGCACCAAGGCTAATCCCAAGCCGGGTTGGTGGGAAAAATTCATCGGCCCTGGAGCACCTTTGGATACGGACAAGTACTTTATCGTGTGTACAAATGTAATTGGCGGCTGTTTTGGTAGCACAGGACCGTCGTCCATTGACCCGTCGGATGGAAAGAGATATGCCACCAGATTTCCTATTCTTACACTGGATGACATGGTCCGAGCGCAGTTCAGACTCCTGGATTTTCTCGGGATTTCAAAATTATACGCATCAGTGGGATCGAGTATGGGCGGGATGCAAAGTTTGGCGGCTGGAGTTCTCTTCCCTGAGCGGGTGGGCAAAATTGTCAGCGTCAGTGGCTGCGCCCGGAGCCATCCATACAGCATTGCGATGCGGCACACACAGCGACAAGTTCTCATGATGGATCCAAATTGGGCCCGTGGCTACTACTACGATTCCGTTCCTCCGCATTCTGGAATGAAATTGGCACGGGAAATCGCTACAGTGACCTACCGTAGCGGCCCAGAGTGGGAGAAAAGATTTGGCCGAAAACGCGCCGATCCAAGCAAACAACCCGCCCTTTGTCCGGACTTCCTAATCGAAACCTACCTTGACCACGCTGGAGAGAAGTTTTCCCTGGACTACGACCCAAACAGCCTTTTATACGTCTCCAAGGCCATGGACCTTTTTGACCTTGGCCGCTCGCATCAGCAAGCTACCCGTCAACGGCGCGCGGAAAACCAGAAGAAAATATCCACAAGCTCTGAATTACCTCACAATGATCCTTCATGTAGCCTTACCCTCCCCGATGAGCCGTATGAAGAGCAGCCCTCCGATCTCAGCAGTGTTTCGTCCACCGATGAGTCCATTACCCCGGGAGATTCCACTTCACCATCATCCTTTTCCGCCATGCAGCCGCCGGCAGACCTCGTCGCAGGCCTAACACCGCTGAAAGACCACCCTATCCTCGTCATGGGCGTGGCCAGCGACATTCTTTTCCCCGCATGGCAGCAGCGGGAGATCGCAGACTCGCTACTTGCGGCTGGGAGTGCAAAAGTGGAACATCTGGAGTTAGGAGAGGACGTGTCACTCTTTGGCCACGACACGTTCCTGTTGGATTTGAAGAATATTGGAGGTCCAATAAAACGATTCTTACAATGAAAGATGACTATGTGTTACCATGATGATGTGATATTCTTAATTTTGTAAATAGCGGCCTTTTTCTTTTATGGGAGCGAGTTTTTTTGACATTGCCGGGAATGATTTTAAAACACCATGGAGTATGTAGTTTAAGTTTCAGTTCCCATACTTAGGAAGAGTGTAAATAGAGTATCGACTCAATTCGAGTTCATAATAAATGTACTGTACAGGCAACCGAACGAATTCTAGAACAGGGGTATTCATATACCGTGATCCAAAAGGGAAAACCCATCAGCCCAAAACCCTCAGATTAGCTCTCTTAGGTTCTCATTGATTTCCAGGCAATTTTTCAACGACAAGAAAGTGGCGTCCTACAATCCATTCTTCTCCCGTGAGAAAGAGAAATAACAAACATGCCGCCCTGATACGGACAGCATGGCTTACTGGATTGTAGGCATGGGACCATTAGCCTGCCTTTGATTGTATCAAATCATCCATATTGGGACTTAATTGCCGGATATCATGCAACTTTGGCTTTAGACACCGTAGTCATCACTGGGTTGGGTGAATGGGCCTGTATCATCGGAGTATTAAAGCAAAACGAGGCCAAAAAAATGTGAAATAATTAAAGTAATAAGGGAAAGGAACATTTCATGAAGGTCGTGCAGCCGGGCAAAGTCATCCCCAGGTTCGAGGCCGCTGCCTGCGATTGGAAATCATTATTTCAAACGAAAGAAATAGTCGAGGCGCAGTTTGATCACTAGAGTCCACGTAGAAGTAATATCAGCCAATAGTCCATGAAAGAATAATAAAGGCCAAGTGACTAGAAAGAACGATATCAGATTGAAAACTACAATTGTGTCGTTCGTCAGAGGCATGCTACAACACCGTTACCTTTCTAGGAAACATGCGGAGCAGAGGGTAGTCGATACTCCCATTCCTCAGATGAATAGAATGGTCATCATTCGATCAAAGCTGGAGCTAGGGGAGAGCATGGGTTCCTCAGCCATACCTGAGAGCAAGAAATGGCGAAATTGTTTTATTAGCCAAAAACAATAATTCAAGTGGCAGAATGGTGTATTCTGACAGAAACGCGAGTCGAAAAGCCCATGGTACGATGAGGTACGTAGTTCTTGCGTGAGAGCTCAATCAGTGAAAGGCAACCAACCAACAGTAGTAATGAAGTGATAGGAAACACGTCTCTAAGATCTCTGTTCATCTACCAATCACCGGTGCCCTCAAAATTCTAGATCCAGGCTGGCTCTTCCACCTGACGCCCAATGGCCGGGGATGGACTCAACCTCGAGGGCAGCTCATGGAAGCTCAGTGAGGGTTCTCATCATCGAGACGCGTGTCATCACAGAGCAAAGTGAAGCGTCGATGCGAACGGACGTTGAGGGCACACGGGGCGCTATCCCCAAAGAGGTAAGGTGCCGGAGCTGGGCGTTGGTTACCTCATCGCCGCCACGATTGCTGTCCAACGCACACGCTGAGCAGCAGCAGCTTGACGCTCAATTGGTGGAAGCATCCACTGCAGAGACACATATATAAACGATTCCAGGACTTGCGATTACCTTTCAGAATGGCCAAGCAATCAGTCGTCCTCCGAAATGGAACCCCCATTTCGTAGACCTCGGCGGTCTAGCTACGAGAGCCGAATCTGCGGATACAACCTTGGATTCACTGATTTGAATTTTACAAAACACAACCACGTCAAAGACAAACAGAAGTCAAACTTGCTTCAAACAATGTCATCTTGGATTCAACGTCAGTCCAACTCGCAACATGCGCAACTCTTAGGCGCGGCGCTCCTTTCGGGAACTGCCGTTGCTGGCGCAATTCTCGGATACCAGGCTCTGAAGCGAAAAGCGGCGGTTGAGGAGTTGAAGAAATCAATACCAGAGCTTGATGAAAGCCGTGGTGGTTTAAAGGTTAGTAAGTCATCCTATTGTTTGCGCCGTGCTGACCACGAACTGACCGGAGAAACTGAAGCTCACAGAATATGGCATCGCACCACCTGAAAGTATCAAGCAACTCAAAGAAGATGAACGTAGGGCTGCCATCGCCCACAGAGCACAGTGCGGAGATTATGATGAAGGTAATGGTTTAGAAATCACACATTGTTGCAGTTTGTTGATGTTCCCCACAGAGCTTATTCTCGAACAACTTGCACGAAATCGAGTGTTCCTCACCGATGATGGACTAAAGAAACTCCGTTCTTCGTTTATAATAGTAGTCGGGTGCGGTGGTGTTGGCTCTCATGCAGCGGCAGCTTTGGCTCGGTCCGGAGTCGGAAGAATCAGGCTTATCGACTTTGATCAGGTAACACTGTCGTCATTGAACAGGCATGCAGTCGCTACTCTTGCGGACGTGGGGGCGCCAAAGGTTCGCTGTATACAAAAAAGATTGGAGCAAATCGCGCCGTGGGTACGGTTCGATCCGCAAAATAAACTCTTTGCCGCGTCTGCCGCGGACGAATTGCTAGGTCCCTGGTCAATGCCTGGTGACAACGACACGCCTAAACCGGACTATGTGCTGGATTGCATCGATAACATCTCCTCAAAAGTTGATTTACTTCGTTATTGCCATGCTCAAGGCATCCCCGTGATATCATCCATGGGCGCCGGATGCAAATCGGACCCAACTCGAATAATGGTCGGTGATATATCCACCAGTCTTGAAGATCCTCTGTCGCGGAGCACCCGTCGCCGTCTAAAGGTCTTGGGGGTTTCAAGTGGTATACCTGTTGTTTACTCCACTGAGAAACCGGGCCCGGGTAAAGCCACACTCTTGCCTTTGCCGGAGGAAGAATTTGCAAAAGGCGAGGTAGGCGAGTTGAGTGTCCTGCCCGACTTTCGTGTGCGTATCCTACCCGTGCTAGGTACAATGCCGGCCGTCTTCGGATACACGTTGGCGAACCACGTCATTTGTGAAGTTTCTGGCTACCCAAATGATTATAACTCTGGCATCAAAGGCAGGGAGAAATTGTATGATTCTATCCTTGGGACTCTCCAAGGAACGGAAGAAAGACTTGCAAAGGCTGATGGAAAAGATCCAGTGGGGCTGAGATTACCAATTACTAGGGACGACGTTGGTTATCTTGTCGAAGAAGTTTGGAGAGGGAAGAGCGCAGTAAGTGGCCTTACTACGCGGCTAGCGCTGGTTCGTTGGGAAAGGCCGGAAGGAGGCTTCGGAGCGGATCCCGAATGGGTGCAGCACGGTCAAAAAGGTGTGAGGTTACAACTTCGAGAGCTTGTATGTATGACGAAAGAAGAAGCACAGCGACATGAACGAGAAGTGCTCAAGGCTGGACAGAAGCCAGAAAATTTCTATGATGAAAGCGTATTGCGAAAGGTAAGGGAGAGAATGCGCGAAGAGGAAGAGTTTGAGAAATATCGATAGAAGATGTATCAATATGAAAAAATCATGGTGTATGCACGACTTGCAAACCCAGTAATCCCTACCGCTCCGCTCTATGTATGTATATTGGCCCCCAAGGAATCAGAAAGGGGCCGGCTACTTGGCTCATAGCCCAGGGTTCTCAACCGTTGAAACGACAACCGAGTTAACGAAACAGTGGTGTCGAACTTTGAAAGCCAGCAAATCCTCGGGACGTTCCAAAACCTAGTTCATTAGATTAAATCAAGTTTGGTTTGGCTGCCTTTAGCTGCTTCCACCAAACCTTTCAATCTTCTGGCGTCTATATTAGTAGCTCTTGGGGTTTTCTGGGTCGGCGGATATGTCGTTACATCATTATACTCATGGTTCGGGAGCTAAACCCTCCGCCCAAGAGACACCGTAGTGTTATATAACTACCACCGTTGGCCTTCCTCGAGAATGCCGTTGTCTGCATCTGGCGATATACCGATCACGACGACACACCAAAGCCATCACAGCAGACCCGGGCAACCGCTTATCAACCTGGCACGTAATGCGTGGCTCACCCACAAGTCCGTGGGCCACGACAACGCACCACCCATGAAGAATCGCAATTTAATTCTCGCTGTCATTACCGCTCCACGCTTCCGACGCTATTTCATCGCTTATTTGCTGCTGTGCTGCGTTGGCACGCTTAGCTGGTTTGGGTTTGCGTCGCCCAAGTTGAAAGAGCATGGAGAGATCGTCAGGGCACTGGATGTGAAGAATAGGGATCGGGTTGGGGGTTGGTTCGGCACGAACTCGTTGCCGAGATTTGCGGATATTGTGCATTTAAGGACACTGGATGAAGACCTATTACCGCGAAATGTGGATGAACAAGCAGGGACGGAAGAGCGTGAGGGCAGTGGCCCAGGAGAGAGGAAGAGATTAGTGCTCGTTGGCGATGTGAACGGATGTAAAGATGAACGTATGTGGGCTCTGCCTTTTTCCCAGTAACTGCTCTCCTTCATGCGAAGCCAGCGTCTCCCATTTCCGATAATGAAACAGTCCCGGTGCAAGTGTTGAGCGTTTCCTAATTATATTTCTTCTATGTTCCAGTGGACAGTCTTCTCGACAAAGTCGGCTTCAGCGACCAAACAGACCACCTTATCTTCACTGGCAACCTCATAAACGAAGGACCGAAGAGCGTCGACGTCGTACGCCTTGCGCGTGAATATAATGCCTCCTGTGTCCGCGGAAACAGTGAAGATCGCATCCTCCTTTACCGCCGTGAACTCCTTAGCAGCAGTCCTCTCGCCGGCCTTGATCCCGCTATTGATGACCCGTCTGAGAAAGTCGCATTGGGTCTCCGTGGAGAAGGTGAACACGAAATTCTTCCATATGGGGAGTACAACGAGCACGTCTTAGCGCGCGATCTTAGCGATGAAGACGCGGCATGGTTACACAACTGCCCTGTGATCCTCAAGGTAGGACGTATCAAGAACATGGGCCAAGTGGCCGTCGTGCATGGCGGCCTGGTTCCCGGAGTGGCCCTGGAGAACCAGGATCCGCTTGCGGTCATGACGATGCGGACTCTGGATTTGGATACGCATGTGCCTAGTTCTAGGACAACTGGGATGCATTGGGCCAAGGTAAAGAAGCTTCATCTGCCTTTTTCTACCTACTCTCTGTCTGCCCTTTGGGTTTCTGAACAGGCGGCTGATCTCAATATCTCTAGATTTTTGATAAACAACAAGCCGCATTGTATCTCGACTTTCAGCTTCGCAACCTCCACTCCAGTCATCTCCCCTTGAAACCACAGCTCCTCAACCGACAACAGTAGTATATGGCCATACTACACATAGCTCGCCGCTGCTCGGGAGATTTACAAAGGGCCTTGACACTGGCTGCGTAAAGGGTGGAAAACTTACGGCCCTCACGATTGATGAAAATAGTAAGACGAGCATTGAGCAGGTCAGATGCAAGAATTACGTTTCAAGCTCGAAATAGGCGAAGACGCAATGACCGCGATTCGAGACATATATATTTAATTGGTTCAATTTGGGTAATTGGAAGGGCCTGGAGTTGTTTGATTCCTCGAAATTCTTTTCTTAACTTGTATTCATCTCTGGATTGTTGGATAATCGGTTTGATCTTTCTTTCGACGGTCAGGGTCTTTTATCACAGTGTCGACTTCACGGGGCAAGTAAAATGTAGGCCAACATAGATTATTATTATCTGTATTAAACAATTTATTTTTACTCATGAACGCTTGGAAGGTTATGGAGATCCTCAAAATTCATCGCTCATTAGGCTTAGTATTAAAGGGTATCGTGAATGTAATAAAGACAAATACAAGGAAAAGGTAAAGGAAACAAATGGAGCCAAGGGCTTCTTCGTGCTTTTGGCAAGTGGGCCAGCAAGCAACTTAGAATCGGTGACGGCCAAACCAGCGACGATGACGAGGAGCACTATTGTAAGTCAGATTCTAGCTTCCTAGCATTTTAATGGAACGTCACAACTTACTATGCGGCATCTCCAGCAACGGGCCGCGCATAGCGATCGCGGCGGACGCGGAAGGTGAACCAAATTCCCTATTGAAAACATCCCGTTAGCCAGAACTTGAGGAGTCACGCTAGCATCGGATAGAGGCTATGCATACCAACAAGGCAGACGCCAACCAGAATATTGCAGAGAGGAAGCTAAATGCTTCGGAAGCCTTCCATCGAGAGCAGGTGCCACGGTCGGTAATATGACCCCATTCGAACACTCCTCCACAGTTCAAATCATCGAGTGCATTGACTAAGAGCCCAAACGCGGCGAACCATGCAAATGATAAGAGCAGGTCAACTAACGCAGTGTTAGCTATATAGACACCACAAAACGAAGTTGCTGGGACTTACTCGGCCACATGAAAAATGACGCTGCAAACGGAAGCAGCCATAGTAAACCAAGAAGAATGGAGACACCGGCGACAACTTCTGTGTAGATCCAACGTGCCTGTGGCCAGGCGTTGGCATTGTCGAAATCGTGGAGATACGAACCGATGATACCAGCAACGACCTATTGAAACGCAAGATTAGTAACCAGTGAGTCTCGCATGGGATAAGGCGTAATGAACATACTGCTGCGAAGCCGATCTCTCCAATTCGGAGGATGATGGAGAACACGCGAGAGATGAATGGCATTTTGGTTGAGATGGGTCCTCAGTCGCAGAAGATTGGGGTCAAATAAATCAATTGGTTATATATTGGACAGGTCAATTGATTTCGATTGCTTAAAGCAATCTCACTTGTTGCGAGGAAGTACAGCAGGATAGGAGTGGAGGTATGGAAATGGAAACGAACTCTGGGCTTGTGCGAGCAGTTAATATACGCTTGCTACAAGTAGTAGAGAATACATCACAAAGGCGCAAACAGGGACTTGATATAAAATAGTCAGTCTGAAGCAAGAAAACCAAGGATTCAGCCTGTCAAGTTGGCTTTCAGAAAACATCAAGTCTAAGCCTGGGAAATCCCTAGGAACTAACACCGGGCAGGATAGAGAGATGACGCATCATCTTGCTTCCCTTTTCTTTTGTAGCTCTCTTTTTTGTATTTCCCGGGACGTCTTGGTGTACAGAGGCCCACCAATAGGGCTGTTGAGCTGGAGATGGCTCGACAATTCTGAGCAATCAGAGCCATCGTCGGCCTGGATCGTCAGACTTGTCAACTTAAACAGCTCCGTGGAGGGGACTGATGTGGCGACAAATTGGCTACTGATGATAAGTTGTGTGTCGGGGGTTAGCGCTCGATAACTGGAAGACAGGGATCACCACGCTGTCCGGTATCATGGGGAGGGGCCAGTTTTCGAATCATAGGGCATGATACGATCCATTTTCACAGAATTTGGGAAACTGAAAGGAACAGTGACCCATAATGCGTTTGCAATGGAGACTCCAGCCTTGACGATCCGGGATATCCCCATCGATGCCTACAATGCAGAAGTGGAAATGAGAAGTTGTCGTCGGCTGTTGCTTTGCGAAGGTGCTCATCACATGGCTGCTGCACGTCATTGGTGGCTTGGCACTTGGTTCTCGGTTATTCCGTTCCGGCCAACCTAGTTGGCGATGACGTCAACTTCTGCCCAGACGAGCGATGTCAGTGTGAGTGGCATGTGCTCGATGATGATTGCTACTCTGAAAAGGATTCTCTATATACTTTCGAATCTTCGTCAAGGTGCGTTCAGAGTTGGACGGTCTGTGGTTAATTTAACGTACCCAGGTTCATACCCTCAATCTTGGAATTCCAGAAAGCCCACAACCCAAAGCAAAAAAAAAAAAAAAACTGATTACCACTATTCGGCTCTTGAAACGAAGTAAGTAGGAGATATTATACAGGTTAAAAGATGTACATAGGTCATAGGTACAATGAAGGCCTTCCAATTCCCATCCGATTACTACCTCTCACTCAAAAACCATTCAAACACCTTCCGAAACACCAGCTTCCCGCCTGTCTCAATCACGTCTCCATGGCATGGGATCACCCTCTCAAAGTCCCATTTATCGATTATCCTTAGCGACTCTTTCCATTCGTCCCGATTCTTACTCGCAATAAAGTACCAAAGAAACCTCTTTTGCCAGATAGCATCACCATTCGTAGTCCAAACCGGCATAAAAAGCTTTGTCAGAATGCCCTGGTTTGCACCGCCCTTCTCCTTCTCATATTGCTGTGTAGCGGGTAAATTAAAGAATAGATCGGCTTCCAGCAATGTCTTCGTGGGCTTGTGAAAAACGACAATCTCCCGGTTCGGATGGCTGGGGAAGTATTCCGTATCGAACTCGGCGTTGAAATCGTCAAATATTTTAGGATTGTGCCGGTTGTTGGGAGTAAATATGAAGTCGACTTGTGCCGTATCCCTTGTCTTGGTATTCACTTCTCTCTTTTCTTTAAGGCCGTGAGGCCCAATTATTTTGGCATCTGGGTACGCTGCTTTCCAGTCACTGAGGAACATGTGGTGTTCTATATCTGGCGCTATGATGTATTTGATCGGCGAGTTGAGAGAAGTTATGATTCCCTTGACATGATCTGTGAGGGCAACGGGTGAGAAGACGACACTGGAGCCGGAGGCCATGCGAACTGTGAAAACATTAGCGCACGTCGCGCAGCGATAGTCACACCGCGGGAAACTTGCCAATTGTGCCCCGGCCTCCAATTCTGAGGAGCCCGAACCGGGAGAACGGCACGCTGCATGTAATGATATCCTGCCCCTCCAGTTCGCGCGTTACCATCACCTCCTCGGGGTGTTTTGGAGTGAGTGTAGAGAACATTTCGAAGGTCAGCTTAGCAGTCGATGCTTGTGGGCGCTGAAATGACGATGCGACTTTCCTACCAGCAAGTAAGTAGAAGGCGGAATTATACTTAAATCGGGTAGAAATATCACATCCTGAGGATGCTACGTATTTCAGAGTGTTAATAGATGACAGCATGTGCTGATGGACTTCAGTAGGTCACTGGATGGGTTTTTGAGTCCACATGTGAATGCAGGTGATGCAATGACTTTTTGCGATGGTGCCACCCGGGTGGCCGTATCTTTGAATAACCAACACATATGCAAGTAATAAGCTGCAGGCCAAATTTTATCATGCTAGTTAGATCTCAAAAAGCTTCAGCTTATGAACAAGCATTGTTGGTGAGATCTGGCAATACAGCCATTTTACTTGGCAACCATTCAACAACCATCTGTCCCCAAAGACAGGATAAAGAACCTCACTGATGATAAACACATAACTCCCATAGCCTAGCTTGGTTCCAAAGTCAAAAGAACTACATATATGATTAAAAATTAAAATGCTCACAGATATTGCAGGCGTTAGCAATAGAATGTAACAGGCGATATAATATGTACAAGTACAGTCACAATGGAGCATCACAAACAATCAATCAGCATTGAGGTGAATCAATAACACAATCGCTAAATCCTCCCGGGCTTTATATTCCAAACACATGAAACAAATAATCAGAAAGCCTCCCAAACCACCACTTTAGAACAATGCTCATATGTGCTGGCCTGCAGGCACATCTCTAATTGTCTGTGATTGCTCTTCCTCATCACTTCTATGGGGAATCAATGGCTTTTTGATATCAAACACCTCGATCAAATCTTTCCAAGTCTCGAAGTCCAGGCTAAAGACGGCTTGGTGCTTCTGAAGACCTTTTCGTTGTGCTTCCGATGGCAACGCTGGTGACGATGGATCTAGATGAAGAGAAGTCAGCTCATCATGGCGTACGGATGGGATGCAAATTAGTCTGCAGAAAGGCTCTAACATACGTAGCGTTGGAAGGTCATTATCGTCAGTAGCAACTCCGACACTCCCATCTCGGACCAGAAAACTAACGTAAAACAGATTCTCAACAGTTTGCCCAAATGACAAAGGGTTAACACAAAATCTAAACAGCGGTACCCCGCCATCATCTGATATATAGTGCTTATACATAACTTCCAAAATCTGATCCCGTGATGGATTATGCATTTTTGAAAGCTCTTCGGTGGCAAGTTTCTCTCCCATCTGCTGCGTATTGACCAATATTTGGCGGATTTTGGTGCAAATGGCCGTCAGGTTCGCCGTCTCCTGCCGCTCAAGATCTTCCGCCTGGAGCTGTTGTGGACGGACAGCCTGTGAGGGATCTATCCGCTCCTGCCTTGTTTTTCGCTGTGTCTGCTGCCGGACCCGCTTCTGTACGGATAATGGACCGTACAGAAAGCCAGAAAGCGGGGGACGTAAATTGTGTGGAAAACAGGCCCGTCGGCCTAACAAGTCCCAGTTAAGCACGTCGTCGTCATCGTCACTGTCTTCGGCGTTTCTACTACTGTTGTTGCGACGTAGACGCTGAGAGCCTAATTGTTGAGTGGGCGATGATTGCCCCCCTGGTACTGCACGCATAAATGATATGCATTTTGACACAAACTCTTCCACATCAATGCCGGAAGATGAATCTCCAAGAACGGCTTGTGCGGTGCGCTTATATGACAAATCGGCCGCATTTACCAGAAGGCGAGAATCTATGGTGGCATCTGATGTTTGCTTCACTTGTTTGAAAATCTCGTTTGCCTTTATAACCGTGTCGCGGATGCCGGTGGAACCGGCTTGGAGAAATTCGGCGCGGGAATCTAGCAAGCGTAAGCGAGTCCATGGTCACTCAAGTTGGAAGAAATCAGGGCAGTCAATACCGTTTAATTTAGTTGCGAGATCCCTTAAGCTCTTTCGAACGGCTCTTCTTTCTTCAGGATCTTGTTCAGGGTCGTAATACTCCGTATCGTTCACCAGCGCCAACGCCCGGCTGTGGGCAGAGTGACTATCTTCAACATTATCCTTTCCGGAAACCTTCCGTCTCTTATTTGACGCGTCGCCCATATCGGCTAACGCATTTGCTGACGGCGCTTGTCGAGTAGCTTGCTTTCGTTTCTCTGCGCGTGGTGCGCGAAGTGAATCACCGTTTTCCTTGTCTGACGAAACGGATGGTGTTCGGGATGCGGAATTCGAGGCTGGAGGAGTTGATGACAGTTCCGAGCCACTACCAGTCGCAGCATCAGCCATTGCTCTTCGTTGTTGACAGATGACCCCGCGTACGATTCCAGTTCGCTGTCTCAGGCCTGTGTGGTCAACTCATTTGTTATGAACTGAGCAAACACATAGGAAGTTGCCAGATAAAAGAAACTTAAACTAAAGAAGATGCGATATCATTCACATCCACACTCTCAAAGCAATCTGCAAGGCTGCCATAAATTGAGCATTGACATTGAAATGCTCCCTCTGCAAGACCCTTGGTTAATTCAAATTGGCTCGCTCAACGCGGTGGTCCGTGCACACATTCGGATTTACTTAATTCCGGAAGTAATACTTGCTAGGGCTAACCGCCATGGAAAGCCCTAACGCTTGCCCAGATCAGGATGCCAAGCATGTGACGAGCCAATCTGCTGGGTCCTCTGACAGTGACATTGACATCACTTTTGTTGCTAGTAACAACACTCTGAGCCCGGCTCAAGAATCGCGTGAAGGGGCCCAGGTCCAGCACCACAGGGAGCTTCTGTTTCAATCTACAAGTGCTGATGATACAGAGAGTGAGTACTATGGAAACAACTTTCTCCCTGACTCTGTGACACCAGAAGGTTGGGATCTGGTTCAGAAGATGGAGACATTTACTTTCGCGACATCTTCCCAGGTGGCTTTACCATTACGCGTCAAGATGTATGGAAACTCCTCCAGTGCTATTGAAATGTCTACTCTCTTTGTTGCCACAACTAATTAGCTTCCTAGCTGCAATCTTGAAGGTAAACAGAGACAGATACCCTTTTCCCAATTGCTTCGAGATGAAAAGCTTCGCCACCTTGGCTCGAGTCAGAGCCCGATTTCAGACCTTTATGTTACAGTGCAGTTATGGACAGGCTGCAAACCATTAGGTGTCTCAATGCAAACCGCCTACAAGTCCTTTAAGACCAGCCGTACATGGAATGAATGGTTAGAGATGCCAATCTTGATCAAAGATGCCCCGCAGGATTCTCAACTAGGCATTACCATCTGGGATCTTGATCCGACGGGAGAGGACTCGTTTCACGGTCATTCAACACCGTTCGGCGGGACAACTATTCCGATCTTCGAAGAAGATGGCACACTTAAAAAGGGAAAGCAAAAGTGCAAAGTCTATCGACACAAAGCGGCTGACGGATACTCGAGCACCACTACTCCAAGCACTCCGATTCCGAAGCGCCGAACCGGGCAATTCGTTGAAGAAGGTCCTACTCCTGAAGAATTAGAATTAGAACGTCTTGAAAAGCTTCTCAAGAAACACGAAATGGGTGAAATTCCGAGGATTGATTGGTTAGACCAGTTGGTGTTTCGAGCAGTTGAAAAGAAAAAAATCGAAGCCGAGGAAGCTGCCAAGAAACGTGCCCTGCGGAATAAAGTAGCCCGGGAGAAATTTCTGGCAGAAACAAATGGAGACAGTAATGACCTGGAGGACAATTGCATCGATGATGAGAATTTTGTGCTCTACGTTGAATTTCCACGCTATGACTTCCCTATCGTCTTTCAAGATTTTGAGTACCCACCCCCGCCTGTTTCGTCCCAGCAAACCCCGTCCATGAGCCAGACCCTTCGCCCGGCCCCGGAGGTGCGCCTTGGCCCAGGAATTGAAGGAGCGTCTGACGATGATGCAGACTATCCAATAATAAGGGTTTACGATCCAGAGGTTGGACAAAGAGGGAATCCATGTGAGGACAAGCATCGCAAATTAGTCCGTAGCCACCGGACCGGGATTATGGACCGTGACCTTAAGCCCAACCCGAAGATTCGTGACGAGTTGAATGATATTATGTCGTATGGCCCCACTCAAGAGCTGAATGCAGAGGAAAAGGATCTCGTTTGGAAATTCAGATATTACCTCACGCGCGAAAAGAGAGCACTCACTAAATTTGTTAAATCTGTTAATTGGCAAGATGCTAATGAGGCGCGACAAGCAGTTGAAATACTTCCAAAATGGACAGAGATCGACGTTGATGATGCTCTCGAGTTACTTGGCCCGACCTTTGACAATGCCGCCGTCCGGGCTTACGCAGTTGAACGCTTGAGAAAATCTGATGACGAAGAACTGCTCCTTTATCTTCTGCAACTCGTGCAGGCCCTGAAGTATGAAACTGTCTCTCCACTTGCAGATCAGGAGTCTTCACAGGATTCATCCCTGACCAACTTTTTGATTACTCGTGCCGCACGAAACGTTTTGCTTGGAAGTTATCTTCATTGGTACCTAATGGTTGAATGTGATGACAATACGGGTAACTCGTCTACTCACCGTGAACTTTTTGCGCGAGTGGAGTATTATTTCATGGTTGAGTTGGAAAGGGTCAATCCCGACGAGAGAAAAACACTGCTGAGGCAAGGTGAACTCGTCACCGTGCTCTCTAAGATTGCCAAAGACATTCGTTTCTCTAAGATCAACCGCACTGCGAAGATTGAGCAATTGAAGAAAAGCTTGGCAGATCCTAAAAATGAAATTGTGCAGATTGACCCTCCATTACCACTCCCATTGGATCCTGAGGTGCGGATCACTGGATGCTTCCCAGAGTCAGCCAACGTCTTTAAGTCATCCCTTTCTCCTCTTCTCATTCACTTCAAGCTCTCCGATGGACGAAAATATCCCGTCTTATTCAAAGTGGGGGATGATCTTCGCCAGGATCAGCTTGTCATTCAGATCATCAGTCTGATGGACCAGTTGTTGAAGAAAGAGAATTTGGATCTCAAGCTCACGCCTTACAGAGTCCTTGCTACGAGCGCAAACGCCGGAGCCATGCAGTTTGTCCCATCTACGTCCCTTTCTGCAGCTTCCGCCAAGTACAAAGGATCTATTCTCGCCTTCCTAAAGGCGAATAACCCAGACGAGAGCGAACCTCTGGGTGTTCGTAAAGAAGCGATGGACACATACATCAAGTCTTGCGCCGGATACTGCGTCATCACCTACCTGTTGGGCGTCGGTGACCGGCACTTGGAGAACCTTCTTCTCGCCCCCGATGGACATTTCTTCCACGCCGACTTCGGGTTTATTTTGGGTCGCGACCCTAAACCCTTCGCCCCCATGATGAAATTGTCCAAGGAAATGATAGAAGGAATGGGCGGTGCAAACTCGCCCAATTACCTGCAATTCAAACAGTACTGCTTCACCGCATACACCACGCTGCGCAAATCTGCGAATCTCATTCTCAATTTGTTCAGCTTGATGGTTGATGCGAATATTCCAGATATTCGTGTTGAGCCTGACAAAGCGGTCTTGAAAGTCAAGGAGCGGTTCCACCTTGAGATGAGCGAAGAAGAAGCTATTCGGCATTTTGAACAATTGATTATTGAAAGCGTTAATGCAATTTTCGGAGCCGTCATTGATCGGATTCATGACTTGGTTCAAGGATGGAGAGCTTGATCGATGTGGCCATGATTGCAAACATCGCTATGAAGTTATGATGGGACATAATGACTTTATTAATGGTGTTTTAACTTCTGTTCATTTGTCTACCCATTTTGAGAGGCGGAGTTACGCCCGGCGTCCTACAGCTTCCAGGCAGACAACTATTCCCCCATGTATTGTATGGACTGTATGTACATTCAATCAACCAAGATATAGACTTATGGAGGTTGTTCCATCCTTCTCGGACATCACTGCCTGTCTTCTATATAGATTTCATGTACAATTGTGACCTCACAGGTATATGCTTCGGGCGGAATATGCGGCGGAGTTTCTGACCCTCATGGCCCGCGGGCCTTGGCAAAAACTAAGTTTCCGAAGGGAGGTTGCCGCTTTTTTCTGCCATTTTCGGGAATACAATTCTCCGCATATGAAGCTGTCCCCGGGCCATTTTTTCCCTGGCAGATGCATTTAATTCTTACAACATCAATAGCCGTTTGACAACTGTTGCTCATTGCTCCTAATTAATTCTCGAGGATGGCGACCGGGTTTGTTCCTCGCCAAATTTTCAATGTGTCGGAACACATTCCACGCTCCTACTTCTTAGGCCATCACCGAGCCGGCCTCGCGAAAATGAGCTCAATCCTGGACTCAGTGGACCATGTCATTGAATGCCGTGATTTTAGGATTCCCTTTACGTCAATAAACCCGTTGTTTGAGCATGTTCTGGGAGGGAAAAAAAGGACTATAATTTACACGAAACGAGATTTAGCCGGGGATCGGAAGCTTGCTATGCAAAAGGTTGGCTACGTGACGATTTCTCTCTGAACAACAAGCCTGAAGCCTGACTGATGTATCCTGCAGATAGAAAACCAAGTTGTTCGCTGGGATCGACAAACGTCCAAAGTATTTGTTGTCGACAGGTTTTCGGACAGCACCATGACCCCTTTCATTAAATACCTTCGGACATTGGATTTACCGAAAGACAACGTAACTGGATATAGAATGCTGGTCGTGGGAATGCCGAATGTTGGCAAGTCTACGCTTATCAACTACCTTCGACAGAGGTGTTTGAGACAACAAACTCTCCCGAAAGCAGCTATGACTGGCGACGAGCCCGGTGTTACGAGGAAAATTGGAAGTCCGATGAAACTACTTGACAGAAAACAGTGTCCGATGTACGTGTATGACTCGCCAGGTGTTTTTGTCCCATATGTGTCCGATGCAGAAACCATGGTGAAGCTTGCGGTATGTGGGGTCATAAAGAAGTCCCTGATTTCCGACATCACACTAGCAGACTATCTCCTTTTCCATATCAACAAGAACAAACCGTTTGCATACCGAAATTACTGCGAACCCACCAATGACATTATGGAATTCCTCACTATCTTTGCTAAGAAGTCTGGCTGCCTTGCGAAGGGAGGTGTCCCTGATATCAACATGGCAGCACGAAAGTTTAAACATTTCTGGTACGAAGGCAAGTTCAAATATTTTGTAATGGACGATGTCTTGTCCATTACAACAGTGAAGCGAAGAGAGTTGCAAGAGACCTTCAAGGGAATGTTTGGCGATCAAGCGAACGTCGACGCGCCGGAGCAGCCGACTTCAAACATGACGGTAATAAGTTATTGATTCCATCATTCTAATCCTTTTCCGTTCGATTTCTAAGCATCCACTTGTTACAAATACCCAAGATAGTTCTCTTTGGAAAGCTCTCGCAGTGTACGAACACATTGATGTGAATTATATAAATTGTATAGTAGACAGACCGCAGAAAACAAAATAGACATAATACCCAGCTCCTTGACAATCCATGCAAAAAACCAGAAGAATCAAATGTCAGAATCCGCAATAGCCGCCACCTCAAAGAATCTTATCGAGTAGTCTTCGCCTTCGTCTATCCACCAATTCCTCCTGGACTTCGTCGAGTGTGGGCAGCCTCCATTCGATACCATCGCCTCCGTCTCCAGGGAGAGGCTGCCAGTTCTCATCAGCGGCGCCATCTCCTCTTTGTAACATATTCTCAAATGCCTCTTTCTCCTTCCGACTCTCATACGCGAGGAGCGTACCATCTTCTTCATCCAACCCGTACCCGAAATACGCAGCGTCAACATGCTTCCTTAGCATATCGTTCGGGCCCCCGCCCGAGTCCTCCAGCTCATCCGCACTCCTCTTTCTCGCCGCAGCCTCAAACATCTCCTTCACGCCAGGCAACTCCCTCGCCCGGCCGAAATACCTATACCCTTTCCCTCCACCCGGTATCTCCCTCCCATCCTCATCGTACACCCTGCCGCCACCGCGCGTGTAATTCGGCCCGCCCAGGTTCCGTATTTGCACCTCCCACATCCACTTCTCGCGCATCAGCTTGTTAATCTCATCGTTCAAATCGCGGATTTGGTAGTCGCTCAAGCTCTGGTCCTGGATGCGTGTGACTTTGCGCGAGATCTCTTTGAGGACTTGGCCGCGCCATTTCTCGCATATCGGTATGGAGTCGACGGTTGTGATGGCTTTGGGGCGCCGGGTACGGCCAATGTCGAGGATTCCGAGGTCGGCGGCTTGGGCGGCGCGAAAGCGGAAAAGCATCGACTGTGCCTTTTCGCTGTTGCGGGCCTGGATAGCTGGTGAGCAGTCATCTTGGAGGCGCGTCGCGCGGGGAGACTTACCATGATTGCGGGTGAGAAGGGGGGAAAATTAGAGGTGTCGTTAGGAAGTCAATTGAAGTTATTGATGATAAAAGATAAATGCCACTGGTTTTCCAAGTAAGATAATTTTCAAGATCATCAGACAACCCTTGCGGTTTCAGTGGTGTGGAATCTGGCAATATGTCGGATGTTGTTTTGCTGATGGGTAGAGCTGTTTTGATGTTGCAGACTTGCAGTTTGGAAAATTTAAGGGTTCACCCCATGCACAACCACCAGGTCCTTGAATGGCCACTTACTGCTCAGAATCATTTCTTCTTCCCCCTGCTTTTGCAGTAGAGAACCCATTTCATGAATAACCTGTTCTCTATTGCTTCTAGAGGAAAATTGTGCAGGGAGTTTTCAACAAATATGATGCAGGCGGAAACTTTACATCCAATCACTATCTGGCTCAAGATACATTTCATGATAACTTCCAATATCTCCTCCTTGAAACTTATTGGTTGACCATAGACCTATTGAAAATAGCTCAAGATCCAGCTTGCAACTGACTGGTGTTTGGATTCTCGATTTGCCCATAATAGATGACTGATGCCTGAACGCCTCATGGTCCGATACCGAAAATCCGGAAGCAAGGGCCAACTGGGTGGAAAGCCATTAAAACACCTCACTCTCATCTCATCATCACAATGAGATTTCCTCGGGAGGGGATTTGGCCTCCTGGCCCTTTCTTTCCTTATGCCTTACTCCCATGAGCCACGTATCACCTTCTTGTGCGGCGCATGCAGAAAACTGACTTGAGCATATCTTGACAGATGTGAATGAATCAGTCTCAGGACTGTGCAGCATGAAAATGGGACCACTGGCCAGATTTCATGCTGCAGTAAAATGAAGAAGGAAGATCATGCTAGAGACAAGAGAGTAGCAGGCCAATACCCTTGGTTTGTGCCTTGGAAGGATTGCAGTTAGTGTAGAGAGTACTCCGTAGTATCAACGGCAATTGAAATTGCCTGGAAGGATTCCAGCAATGGGGTTTATGACCGCATCTCGACCCTGTCCACTGTGATCTAGCCTTTAAACATCATTTCAGCCCATGGAAGATATTCACATGCAAGCAGCAAGAGATCGATGTGGTTCAGATTATCCCCTTCCCTGATGCTAACGCATCTCTGTTACATGATTAGTTTGACGGATTTTCGGCCGTCGTCGTCATCCGCGGCCCTCGTTTCGAACTGTGTATGACCAAGGCCGAAAATGTGCCCGGGCCTTGTTTGTTTCAGACAGAAACTTCACGACGTTCGCTTCATCGGAATCGAGAAGGTGGACGCTGGAGTCTCAACCGTACACAGGTAGCTGGAGCGTGGGTATGACAATCGCGCCGTGTCAGAGATGGGAAGAACTTCACCCTTGTGCCTTTTTGCATGGTTCTGACTGGGTCGGGCTAAGCCACCGAGCAGTCGAGCATACATGGATGGCACTGAGAGCCGGAAAATTTTGACAAGGTTGCGCATCCCACTAGAAAGGAGGTCACTAACGCGGTAACTAAACCTCTGGGCGAGTTCTAGGCTGAGGATTCAGCATCAATGCGCATCGCAGAGGCTGCGGTTCGTGAAAGGATGAGTGGGCTCTCCATCTCACTTTGAACAATGAAAAGGAGACAAAGGAGAGCACTCATGTAGTGGCCAGTGATCTGTCGCCGTTCCTCTTACACAGACAGGACCACAACGGCAGATCAGTCGGATGTCACCAAGAGATTCGTCAGACAAGCAGTGGATCTCCCGGGCAGGATGATGTCCTTTTGCCCCTTGCCCAACGCTGGTTGCTTGATCGAACTAACAATGGGCCAATGAGTATGACGGCTGATGCGTCTCCCCTGACCGGCCAGGCTGATAGACTGAAAGTCAAAGGTGCAGATTGGCAAAAATAAAAATCAAAGCGAGGATCCCATCTTTGCAGTTTGCTCCTATTCGAGGGTTTATTTAGCAGGACTTCTCACAGAGTTTCCCACGTCTCGTGCTGGCCCTCTCCAAGAGACGCGTGAGACTGGCTTCAAACATTCTGAGCTTCCAAGATATTTGCTACTTGCGTCCAAGCTTATCTCCCGAACCCTTGGTAGCTAACACTCCCCTGCTGTGTCTGTTTCGTCTCCTCTTGGGATTGTGGCTATGAATCTGGCATAGATCGGAGGTCTCGAACCCATCCATTTGGTTCCGATGAAGAGCTCCCAGCTTCCACAGCTCATCTAGTTACCTTCACCACAACTAACTTCATTCCCACCAGACAAGCTCTGGACTCTCTACGACCCTCTCACCGCTGACATTCTTCTCGATGGTTCTCCTAGACTTATTTTCTCGCCGTGCTCGCCCATGATTCACAATTCCTACAGCTCCGAAGTTTCCTGCTCGCCAACATTAGCCGTCCCGTCATGATCTCTTTTCGAAGATGTCTGATCGTAGCGGCCTCCCTTCTCGCGTTCGTATACATCCTCCACATTTCCGGTGGTAGCAGCACTCGGCGGCAAGCCAAATTGAACGTTTCGCCTGAAAAAGAGACATCTAATACGGAAACCCCTCCCAAAACCCAATTGCCGCAGATTCCGCTTGAAGACCTGGCGCAGAAGCCCCTCCGCGAACGATTACGGTTTCAATTCCCTTATGATATACAATCAAAATTCCCAGCTTACATCTGGCAAACATGGAAATACACTCCGGCTTCGGGGCACTTTGGGGAGGAGCTGCGCCCGTACGAAGCTAGTTGGACTGAGGTGCATCCGGGTTTCGTTCACCAGGTGATCCCGGACGAGGGGGTAATATACGTGATAAAATACCTATACGCTGCTTTCCCAGAGATAGTAGAAGCTTTCGAATCAATGCCACTCCCTGTGCTGAAGGCCGACTTTTTCCGATACCTTATCCTTTTGGCCCGTGGTGGGATATACAGCGACATTGACACTTTTGCCTTAAAGTCAGCACTTGAGTGGGTGCCTAGGGCCGTCGACAAATCTACGATAGGCCTTGTGATTGGCATCGAAGCGGATCCGGATAGAGAGGACTGGCACGCTTGGTATTCCCGCAGAATCCAATTCTGTCAATGGACTATTCAGTCAAAGCCCGGGCACCCAATACTTCGAGAGGTCGTGGCAAATATCACAGACGAAGCGTTGCGGATGAAGCGAGAAGGAAAGCTCAAAAAGGGCAAAATGGACAAGTCCATCGTGGAGTTCACTGGCCCGGCTGTCTGGACCGACGCAATTTTCCGCTACTTCAATGACCCGCGGTACTTCGACATGGGTAGAGACTCCAATTTCACGAAGGAGATCGACTATAAATACTTTACTGGCATTGTTGCTCAGAAGGTTGTGGGCGATGTTGTCGTTCTGCCGATTACTAGCTTTAGTCCCGGTGTGCAGCAAATGGGCGCCGAGGAGCCTGAGCATCCCATGGCTTTTGTTAAACATGAATTCCAAGGTAGATTCAACCAATCTCGGGAATGGCTATGTTTTTAATCGACGATACTGACCTTTGACATAGGAGCATGGAAATCCAGCGCTGGCGAATAATTCAACCCTGTCCCGATGAATCTTCCTACTCGGCCTAATCGCAGCACGACTCCTTTACAACGGACACCAGCCCGAAGCAATCCTTCCGCATCCGCATCTGCATTTTCAATAACGACCGACCAACAAGGCTCGATAATAGCGCTTATACTCTCCCGAAAGCCTCATTTCTACGTCTTTCCCACCCTTACTTGTTCGCATAACTTACATTCTGCAGGACCTTTTGCATTTTCTAACACCACCATCTCTTATTCTCAACATAGGCTTTTCCTCCAAGATCATTATTTGATTTCTGTCAGGCGCATCAGGAATTGGGAAACGGAACAAAAAGCAACCGCTGAAAATGTTCTCTCCGAAGGGAACAAAAGTAAATAGGAAGGTGTATTCCTTTAGCTACATTTGCCCGGTGTAGCTATCTTTTCTCTTGTATTTTATATGCATGGACCGGCCAGGCAAGGGTGGCGTACAACTTTTTCTTGTACCTGGTTTTGTATTATTTGTATGCTCTCTAGTAGAAGGACGGGCGGATAGGGGCGTTTTTCAGTTTTTCTCTTATCAGATGCCTGTCTAATAATCAACAAGGGTGTGCTACAGAAACAAGACCTATATATGACTTGCATGTGAATAGAAGCTGCTGTTATTGCTATGTACAATGTGTTAACAGACAACAGATATACCCTGTACATGCAAATGACATACATGTAAAAGCATGAAAAAAAATGTGTACTTTTATAGACATGTATGTATAAAATGTTTGTACATACTTGCCCTGGTTTCAGGGCTAGGAGTGGACATGCAGTTTTTTGTGGGATAGGTCAAGAGCAATAAATTATCATACACACTGGAGACGTGTAGAAATTTTTGATAAGGTGCCAACATGCTATGCCAACATGTTCTGCCTTAAGTGGATAGGTTGATAATGCTCATATATATTCTTTTTGTGACGTAGATCGGCGTGGTAGGGAAAAAATTTGTATGAGAGTCAAAAATGTATGTAGAGACGTGATAAGGCTCCTGCCTCTGGTGAGAAAGGTCATAGGGGTAGGATAGCAAGGATATACGGGCCGGCTTGGAAGCTAATAAGCTAATAAGCTAATAAGCTTGAAGAATGAGAGTTGCTGAAGAAAGAATATCCGAATAGAAGCTTTGAGATGAGAGGTTTAGTCGTTAAAGTCGGCAAATAGAGCCTCATACTTCCGTCTCATCGCATTCGTATAGACCCTCTGAGTGCTCGGATCTGGTGGCGGCGGGTATTCTTCGAAATTCCCCGCGTCGGCGGGATGATCGACACGTGGTATTATCGGCCCAGGAGTCCGCCGATGATACAAGTCATCCCAATTAATTCCATTGAAGAAAGGGTGATCTTCCACCCGCTTCGTTCCCCCGGATATATGGCCCAGCCTTTCTGACGGATTGGTCTTGCATAAGGCACTTATGATATCCCGTGCTTCATGGCTTACATGTGATGGAAAGCGTATACGGCCCTCGACTATTTGTTCGTATATGCGTAGGGGGTTCGGGTCCCAGAATGGAGGTTGGCCCACCAGGAACTCGTATATCAGTATGCCCAGTGCCCACCAGTCTACCGCTAGGCCATGGCCACTGTTATGGATGACTTCCGGCGCGAGATATTCGGGTGTTCCACAGAGCGTATAGGTCTCATGACTATAGAGTTGTTTTGCGAATCCGAAATCGACGAGTTTGAGGTGTCCCTCGGCGTCAAGAAGGATATTCTCGGGCTTCAAATCACGATAGGCAACACCTTGTACATCGTGTAGGTATCCAATAATCAATACTATCTCGGCGGCATAGAATTTAGCTGTAGGTTCGTTGAAGCGTCGTACACGACGTAAGAAGCTGAATATCTCGCCGCCAGGGCAATAATCTAACTGTGGGACCAGAAAGTTCAGTATCCGGAGAAGCATAGGAATTTTGTGCAGTGCAGCAGTGGAATCATAAACGCCAATGTAAATGTAAATGGAAGGGGGTTCAATTCAAGTGCAAGAAAGTGAAGGCCCGAGACACCAGACATACCAGCATGTAGAGGCATTGGTCGTCGGAGAATGACGCAATCAGCGTTGTGATGAACGGATGACCAGCAACAGCATGGAGAGCTTTATTCTCATTCCGGACATGTTCGACCTGTTTAAGCTCGATAACTAGAGCCAAGCAAGCATGGACTGATTAATGTATGTCACCTCTAGCAATGGTGGAGAAAGAACGCAACACACCATCGGCTTTTCGGAGAATTTTTAGGGCAAAAATCATGTTCGACTTGTCCTTTGCAGTCTTCAGCCGGACTAGCCATACTCGCGCAAAGGTGCCTAGATCAACGTCATAATGAATATCAGATTGCCTCACTCATAGCAAGTCCAATATGGCCAAGGGTGACAACGCACCGGTCCCCAGTGTTTTCAGCAATTCGAAGTCATCGATCGTCAATTTGTGTCTGGGTATCCGGTCTTTGATGTGTTCTCGATTGTCGATGATGTCCTGCGGTGTTCTGGGCCTCGATGCAGGCCATGGTGGGAATTCAAGCCTCTTGGTGTCGATGCCTTGCGGCCCGGGATCCTTTTCCGCTTGGCGCTGATCTGCTGCTGGTGGTGGCGGCTTGGGTAGTTGGTCCTGCGGCTGGCGGATCGTCTCTGTCGCCATTAGGAAAAAGGAATGCTACGCGTCTGAGCGTATACGGTTGATGATAGTAACCGAACTAGCTCTCCCGCCTTGCGTTCAGGGCATCCCTAAGCGCCGAAGGGTCGGATCTAATGAGATTTTGCGGGAAAATTGGACTTCACGGGTTCAGTGGGGTTCAGAAACGGAACAGACATGAAACGCGGTATGATTGAGGGAGCGGCTTGCCGCCATTG
Organism: Chrysosporium queenslandicum; assembly: GCA_001430955.1. Classification (NCBI taxonomy): domain Eukaryota; kingdom Fungi; phylum Ascomycota; class Eurotiomycetes; order Onygenales; family Onygenaceae; genus Chrysosporium; species Chrysosporium queenslandicum. Next base: position 747,038 of record LJPI01000825.1, on the reverse strand, counting down.
ACTTGAATAGACAGCAGGAAGAGTAAGGATACATTGCCTAAATACCAATTGTCGACGGGAAGAGTAGGGGTGGTGCTGGGATGGAAGCGCAGTGACTTTCTACGTGGTGACTTTGAGCTAAACGGGTTGTCTGACGTAGGCGGGGCGCAGAAGCTTCTTGCTCCCTTTTCGCTACGCCAAGCTCTGGGCTCAACTCGCGACGAACTGGGTCTCGAACAGGCAGACTGGAGTCAGGAAGCCCTCGAGATGAAGTCAATCCGACGTAAATTCTCCGCTTTCCGCCTGTGGTCCTGGATGGGAACGATCGGCCCTTTGAAACGTCCTTGTGATTAAGCCCTCAGGAAAACTTGAATCCTTGTCGAGGCTTCAATGATTAAGACTATCAAATGCTCCTGTTCGCCGGATGAAGCCGAACCCAAACAAACAAAAGTCAAGAGAAAGGAAACCTGTCGAAAGAGCATGAACCGCTAACACGCCGGGAAATGTACAAAAAAGGGAGTATTCATAATGGTACACATGTCCCATATAAAGCAGTATAGTATGATAGTCGTGTTTTCTGAGATGGCAGAGACGCTGTTTTAGTTCAGCGCTTAGAATTGAGAATCAAAGCAACAATGAGGCTGTAGTTAACAATAAGTCAAGAGTCAGCCATGTCGTCGATCATTGAGTGATCCATAAACGTACCCATAGAGACCCAAAACTTCACCAAAAATCAAAATCAATACCATGCCCACGAATACACGGGATTGTTGCATGAATGCTCGGGTGCCCTGAACCGATTTCTCAGCACGAATCTCAACAAACACAGTTTAAACAGTAGGCGTACCGCATCTCCGACTATTCCAATTGTGTAGCCCGCTGCAAGCCCTGCGAGACCGACCGACAACCCAGCCCCAAGGTGTATAAACCCCCTATCACCGTATTAGTTGACTCTTGAGAAGGTATGACCGAGATGCAGGATGACGAAAACGCACGCGTATAAGCTGTAGTTTTGTGCCGGAGTGCCGATGTCGCCAGCAATTAGGACCGCGACGACTAATCCATATACTGCGATGATACCGGCCATAACGACGGGAACCAGTGACTGCAAATATCTCGTCAGCTAATACAGGAGGCTCGGTTAGGACCCGCAATACACCTACTTTCATTATAAGATCCGGTCTGAAAGTGCCGACATTTGCAATTCCAATGCCGGCTTTCGCGGTACCGTATGCTGCTCCTAATGCTATGCCACAGAAGCAACTGTGAGTAAATAAACGAGCGGTAGAAATGCCGGACCAAGAAGACGTACATCCGAATATCATCTGCGAGTTGTCGTCAGCAAGCAGCGATTTCGCATCGTAACTATTCAGGGTAGAAGAAATGGTGGCTACCTACAGCTGATGCTATACCTGCCTGTCGTGTGAATGGTCAGCCGTAAAAGTCTCAAATGAAGATTGCCAGGCGCGAACCATTCCAAAGAATGGAGCGAACTTAGGTGTGAGTTCGCTCTCAGCCATGATGACTGCCTCGTGGGAAGATCCACTGGTTAAACCGTATAGGCGTTGTTGTAGACAGGGGGGTAGAGCTGCGCCTTTAAATGAATGAAGGCCTAGAATAAGAAGAAGAAAAAGGGAAGAAGAGGAAGCAGAATACGCGAATACTATGAAGCTCTGGCTTGATAGCTTCCTGTCGCTCATGTCCGTCCGGTCCTTCAGCGGTCGAGATTACATAAGACGGGCTTAAGTCACGTGTAAATTACCAAGAGGCACAAGCCACGGTGGCTGTAACCTCTTCTTGAGTGGAGGTGAATTGCGCCTGGTCCCGATTTTCTATTGGCCACATTATTGATATCAGGCTCGGTGATAGGCTGATCCCGAAAAACAGGGGGCGCACAGCCACCAGTCACAGGCCTCCAAGTGACGCACTAACCCTTTGCAGGACTGCGAGGTGTGGCCTCCTCACCAATCGAATCGAAGCCATGCGCTTGTTCAACCAACTGGCTCGACGACACTCGCTCAATAATCCTGTCATCCTCCCTCGATCAGTCTTTTCTCTCTCCCTTTTGCCCTACTCTTTTCCTATCCTTTGGTGCTTGTTTTCCTTTCGGTGAGCTCTGTGTTGCTTTATCACCGCTTATTGTAGGGTGAGGATTCCAGTTTTCGACCGCCCTGCCCCCATTGAGAGAAACGTTTGCTACGATTGACGATGTGGGCTTTCAGGCGTTGAACCCCCCCAGAAACCTCCATCCTCGCTTGGATTCTGAGTGTATATTTTTACTGCATTCGCTTTGAGCATTTGTGGAGTTTTCGTACGGGCTATTCTGGCGTTTTGACTGCTCTGTACGATAACTATCGCCAAATCACTGGGTATCTGAAGCATGACACCTCAGTGAAGTGCTTTCGTTCACGCTAACCAAGCCGGTCTTTGTCACGCCTCAAGGCTGTCTACAACTGGCGTACGACTGATTCGCTGCACCTTTACTTAGAAGCTGGCAGCGCCATAAGTCTCTCACCTGATCACACCTCCCGTTGCTGGTGTGCCTAAGCACGACCTCTGCGGATAATGGCGGATTACGGATCCCAACCAGGTCGGAACCCTCGATCCAACCCATACGGCCATGCGTCGTCCTTTCAGCGGGATGCCGCCTTCTCAGAGATATTTGGAGGAGCCCCTCCTCCTGGACGCTCCCAAACGATGACTTCTCAAACTCCTCAGTTTCACCAGGAACGGGCACATACATTGACCGGCCATTCAGCAGAAGCCTATATGCCGCCGCGCGGTCACCCTCCGCCGATGAGACAGTCGCATCATAGCTATGGACCCGAATCAGGATACCACGATCCACGGTGGCCACCTAACGGGTCGATGCCATCCCACCCACCTCGCAATCCCCCAATCCCCCCATACTCAAATCGTTCACAATACCCTATTCCCCAGCGAATGGACTCTATTGCAAGACCACCTCCCCAATATCCACCTATGAAACCCCCAACTCGGATTCCGCCCCCGGCCGCTTTGAACTCCGACCCATACAGATCACGTTCGATGGCAGGCCCCGGTCCTCGCCCACCTCAGTTTCATGCCCCACCCAACAACTACAACCAAGCGCCCCCAAATGCATTTAGACAACAAGGCTACCACCCGATGAGTTCTCGAACTCCGCACGGCCGTATTGTGCCCGAAAGACATGATAACGAGCGTGCGATGTCGTTGAGTTCGTACACATCTGACCGTGACCATGCGCAAACGATTAATTCTGGGAGGGTGGTTCCAAATCGAAGACGAGAGCTAGCTATGGAACGGGAACGCATAGATCGACGTCCTATGGAGAGGCAGGCTGATGATCAGATTTCTGCCCTGCCAGAAATTACCACGACACCTGATCCCCAGCCAAGAATCAGACACCCCAGTGAGAGTTCGATCAATTCCCGCACTTTATCAATGGCGTCAACCATTACTCCAGAGCGCAATAACAGTCTGCAAACTCCCACCTCTATCAAGTCTGGCCACTCCGGCTCTACAACTGTGGCTGCAACCCATCGTAGCCGTACCCCACTTGTGTATCCTGCTTTACTGTCACGCGTGGCTGCCGTCTTCAAGGAAAGGATATCAATTGGAGAGCGTCTTAAGAACGACCTGTCGTATACTAATTCGTTTACTGGTGCCGAAGCCGTGGACTTGTTGTCATACATCATCAAAACCACGGATCGAAACCTAGCCCTCCTGCTTGGGAGAGCGCTAGACGCGCAGAAGTTGTTTCATGATGTGACGTACGACCATCGACTGCGAGATGCTCCTGGAGAGCTCTACCAGTTTAGGGAAACCATGGGAGAAGAATCTCCGGTTTCCGAGATAAACGGCGTCTTCACCCTCCTGACGGAATGTTATTCCCCGACTTGTACGAGAGATCAACTGTGCTATTCTATCGCTTGTCCGAGACGGCTTGAGCAGCAGGCTAGGTTAAATTTAAAACCTCATCCGGGCTTAAGGCCCTCCGCATCAAGAGGAAGTCTTCACGATCAGGATGAGAGCGAGGACCAAAAGCTTTGGATCAATATGGTACCAAAGGAAGTCGCGGACAGCATTGATGACAAGGAAAAGAAACGACAAGAGATCATTTTCGAAATCATGTATACTGAGCGTGATTTCGTGAAAGATCTAGAATACCTGAGAGATTTTTGGATGCGACCACTGCGTTCGGCACATAACTCTCCAGTCCCTGAGCATCGTCGAGAGAAGTTCATTAGAACTGTTTTTGGAAATGTTCTCGAGGTCCTCAGTGTTAACTCTCGATTTTCGGAGGCTCTGAATGCTCGACAAAAAGAAAGCCAGATCGTCCATTCCGTGGGCGACATCTTCCTTCAATATGTTCCGCGATTTGATCCATTCATAAAGTATGGTGGAAACCAGCTATATGGGAAGTACGAGTTTGAAAAGGAACGAGCATCCAACCCTGCCTTTGCAAAGTTCGTTGAGGAAACCGAAAGACTCAAAGAGTCTCGAAAGTTAGAACTTAACGGTTACCTCACGAAACCCACTACTCGACTTGCTCGATATCCCCTGTTGTTGGAGAACGTCGTCAAGTATACCAAGGATGACAATCCAGATAAGCAGGACATCCCAAAAGCAATTGCTCTTATCCGTGATTTCTTATCTCGTGTGAACGCAGAGAGTGGAAAGTCGGAAAACCATTTCAACCTGATGCAGCTAAACATGGCTCTCAAATTTGCTCCAGGTGACTATGTGGACCTGAAGCTTACAGAAGAGAACCGCATCATGTTGATCAAAATGGCATTCAAGAAGGGGCCAACGGATTCCTCCGAGGTTACAGCATATCTCTTCGACCATGCAGTTCTACTAGTCAGAATAAAAGCCGTGAATAAACGCGAGGAGTACCGGGTATACAAGAAACCGATACCGCTGGAACTACTTGTTATTGCTCAAATGGAAGAAGTCATACCCAGGTTAGGTATCGCAAAACGTCCTTCGGCCAACCTTCTGGCGGCGGGTCGCGCAGCCAACGCCCCTCCAGCTTCCAAGGATGCATTCCCTATCACTTTCAAACACCTTGGGAAAGGCGGCTATGACCAAACCCTGTGGGCGACTTCGCAAACTCAGCGGAAAAGATTCATTGAATTAGTTGAGGAGCAACAACGGAAATTGAGAGAACGGAGTAACAACTTCTACTCAAAGACTGTGTTATGTGAGGGCTTTTTCACCGCAGCGAATAGAGTGAATTGCTTGGTTCCAATTGGTCAGTACTCCACCAGAGCCTTGTTCGATTCCAAATAAATATTCGGCTAATTTCTCCTTCAGATGGCGGCAGAAAACTAGTCTATGGAACCGACAACGGTATATACTTATCTGAAAGATGGCCCAAGGACAAATCTGCCAAACCTAAACGTGTTCTTGATGCGACAGCGGTTACCCAAATTGATACCCTTGAGGAATACCAGCTCATGCTTGTCTTGGCCAACAAAACACTTAATTCTTATCCTCTGGAGGCGTTGGATGCCCATGACGGCCAAAACCCACTGGTGCGTCGACCTAAGAAAATTCAAGGCCATGCAAACTTCTTCAAATCCGGCATTGGCTTAGGAAGGCATCTGGTTTGCTCTGTAAAAACATCTGCTTTATCCTCGACCATTAAAGTGTTCGAGCCCATGGAAAATCTTGCCAAAGGCAAGAAGAAACCTCTGAGTAAGATGTTCCAGGGCGGACAAGATACACTGAAGCCCTTCAAGGTAGGCTCTCGATGTTAAATTGCTCGCGGGAAGGCGGCTAATATTGTCCATAGGAGTTCTATATTCCTGCAGAATCATCCTCTGTTCATTTCCTGAGGTCGACGCTGTGTGTAGGGTGCTCTCGTGGCTTTGAGGTCGTTAGCTTGGAAACGACTGAAAGGCAATCCTTGCTAGATCAAGCGGATACATCTCTCGATTTTGTTGCGCGCAAGGAAAATGTCAAGCCCATTCATATTGAAAGATTGAATGGGGAGTTCCTTCTTAATTATAGCGACTTCTCTTTTTTCGTGAACCGGAATGGATGGCGCGCGCGGCCCGATTGGCGGATAGCCTGGGAAGGAAACCCGACCGCTTTCGCTCTGTCATATCCCTACATTCTGGCATTCGAGCCAAGCTTCATTGAAATACGACACTTGGAGACAAGTGAGCTAGTCCATATCATGACCGGGAGGAACATTCGAATGTTACATTCATCGACAAGAGAGGTATAACCCTGTTTGCCATTCGTTTTACCAACAGATTCGCTGACAAACGGATTAGATTATTTATGCCTATGAAGACGAAGCTGGAGAGGACGTGGTAGCTAGCCTGGACTTTTGGAACAAGCCCCAATAGCCTAATGGGAAAAGGCCTCTAAGTGCCTGTTTGTTCCCTGTTCATAGTAAATCCGAACATCTTCTCTGAGGTGTCTCGCTGCAGCTGATTTTTTTCTGGTTAGATCAAAATACCCAATTTCCTTCTCAAATTCCTTTCCTCCGCCAGCAGCTTCGTTCCTGGATGCATAGGCACATGATCATCTGGTTTCTATTCTTAGCATGCGGCGAATGCGCTATTAACTTTGCTCTGTGCATTGGGCTTCCCATGTCTATGCTGCTTCAGTTTATATTTCTTTCCTCCCATCCGACTCCCATGTTATATTCGGCTTTTAAACTCTATAATCATGTCCCCATATTCTTTGTCTTCCCTTGGGTGATCATGGAACCATTTTCGAAGCCCAAGTCATTCACTGTCTTGTGCTACTTGTTAGGATATGCTATATTATTATTTATTTTTGCTTTTCCTTCCCTGTGATTGGTTTGCTTTGTAGTTCTTAGTGGGAAATACGTCTGTTTTCTGATACAAGGCAAAAAGCGTGCTTCCCTATGAAATAATCCAGGTGTGTTGTTGGAGATATCTGGGGCGGGCAGAGCCTGTCGCCGTCTTTTACAATATAACCATTCGTGTCTGTTACAAGTTACCAAATGATAACAGAATCATCATGAGCTGCACAAAAATGCTGGTATTTCGCACCTTGAGCCATGCTGGATAGCTATTTGTGACCGGTCAACCTACATCCTATCTCGCAGCCTGTCATGACGCGAGGTGTGGAATGCGACTTGTGGCCGAATAAAAAGTCTAGACGGGCCGGCAACCAAGGAACAGTATGCAGACTATTGTATGTCTGTTCAGAGGAATCATAAACAAATAGAAATAGAAAACAAAGAAAAAGATAGTCTTTTGAGGATAGATGTTTGGATGGCAGAAGCTACATGCGGTGTCCGAAGTAGAAACGATCCAGAAAAACAAATCAATATTAAGAGCATAGTGAGTATCAATCAGGTCTTAGTATCAAATAAAAACACAAGCTTTAAAAGTCAAATCCATGGGTACTTTGCCCTTCTCACTGCCTCTCCTAATGGTGTCTGCCAGCACTCGGTTGCAACATTGTTACGTCTAAGTGCCCTCACAGCTACCGCTAAACCAGAATTTAATGGTATCGAATTTGTAATGGCCTGAAATAAAGCCGACCTACAGGTCCCTCATTGGCCCTGGTAAGGAAATTTAAGCACCAACGTCCCCATTCGTTCCGTCCTGCATATGTTGCTCGAGCTGTCGGTTCTGTTCGCGCATACGGGCCTCGATTTCTCTCAATTGGCTCTCGCGGGCCAAGAGTTCTTGCCGTTTCTCGTTGATCTCGCGTTGTACCTTTAGTTCAATTTCGCGAAGTTTCTCCTCTTCGCGGCGGAGCTGCTCTTCCTTCAAACGAACAGACTGTGAAGCCAAATCTTCTGGGTTCATAGACGAATCGTGATTGCTGTGAAGAGCGTTAGTATACGACTGTTTCAAAGTAGATAACGAAAGAACATACGCAGCAGCTCCACCTTCCACGCTCTTGCTCAGTTTCTCAGTACGGTAGTTCTCGTAGAGGAAATCATGTGTGATTTCTTTCAGGTCGGCGAGATGGCTATGCAAGAGAGCACTTCGGATAGCCAAGAAATCAGAGTGTCGTTGATTCTCGACCTCGACTACACCCCATGGATACTGTCTAGCGCGGACCCTGCGTCCGTTGATTTCAAGAACATCCTCAGAGCCAACGATTGCGAATGGCATGAGCCCTCTAAGCTCGGCATTCTCCTCAACAGTGTCCTCGTCATCTTCTTCGACATCGTATGGGAAGTTGTAGATGGGGATACGGTAATGCTCAATATCCTCCATAATAAGCTTCTTCGATTCCGCAAGTTCGGCCGGGGTAAGAGAGTCGGCTTTTCCAATCACAGGGATCACATTAACACGCGGAGACAAGCGCTTCATCAACTCAATGTCAAGCTCTCGCAATCCGTGGCCGGTCGGAGTGATAAAGTAGAGGAGAGCATGCACGCGGTTGTCGCGGAATCGCGGATTACGCTTGATTCTGGATTCCTCTGCTAAAATATCATCATACTGGCGTTCGAGATAGCCAACGATTTCGGAGAAGCTGCATGGCAAATTAGCTAGCTCCAATGTATGCGCCACCGAAGCCATCCCTACCTCTCCTCATTGTCAATCTGATCACCGAAACCGGGGGTATCAACAATTGTCAACGAAATACGGGTGCCTTCCTCGTCCAGTTCGAGTTCTAATTCCAGGGTTAGTCT